>JARHVA010001776.1:2312500-2790000 GCA_037957365.1 Torreya grandis | reverse complement strand
ACGCTTGGCCATAACCAGATATATACTTATGTAGAGTTTACTGAGAGACTCATTGATAGATTTGATACTAAGGACCCAAAATTGCATTTCAAGGAGCTAGCTCAACTTAAATAGTGGGTTTCTATGGAGGCCTATATCACTGAGTTCCAAAAGCTTGCAGTCTTGGTGATGGATATATCAGAAAGGAGACTGGTTATTCTTTTCATGGATGGGCTTTTTGATCCCTTGCGGGGATGGGTAAAGGGACACAACCCCTCTTCACTATAAGAGGCTATTAAGAAAACAAAAGACCTAGCATCTTCTTCCTACAGGAGTAAACTTCACTCTAAGGACTCTCATTTTAGGAAGGATAAGGAAAGGAAGGCATTTCAGAAGGACCCTCAGTGGCCTAAAGGGGAAAGTAAAGGGTTGGACAGTGATACCCTTAATGAACTCAGGAAGAAAAAACTATGTTTTCATTGTAGGGAGCTATGGAATCTTTCCCATGAATGTCTGCTTAAGGTGAAGGCTAAGCCCATGGAGTATTTCTCAGTAGATGAATCACCTTTTGAAGACAAGGATCAACATTCAGATTCAAAATCTAGTCAGGGCGATAGTGCTACTGAGGAGAGTTTAGATGATGAGAAGTCTCTTGCTTGATTGACAGGCATCCAGAAGGCCATTACTTTTAAGGTAAGAGGGATGATTTAGGGGCAACACGTGGTTTCCCTAATTGACACATGGGCAACGCATAATTTCATTGATGCAAAACTAGTGGCCAAGAGAGGCCTTCAGACCGAAGAACACGTAGGGTTCAGAGTCATGGTGGCCAATGGCCATAAGTTATTATGCACCTGGAAGATTTCAAAACTTTGCATCAGATTGGGAGGATATTATGAGCTGGAAGATGATTTCTATGTAGTTGACATGGGTGATTATGATGTCATCTTGGGAATGACGTGGATGGCTTCTCTGGTAGAGTTTACCTTCAACTTGGCTAAGTTGGAGATGAGGTTTTAGCATCAGGGCAGGAAGGTGGTGCTCTGAGGTTTACCTAATGGGGGGATTAAGGTGGTATCATTGAAAAGGATGGAATAGTTGTTTAGACATGATGATGTTGAGTGGGAAGCTGAATGTTTGATCATGCCCACACCTCTAGAGTAGCAAGTAAAAAGCTATCACCCAGTTGTATAGGAGATCATTTCTAGGCATGATAAGGTGTTTGGTAGCATCCCATGTGGGGTTCCTCTCAAGAGGGGTATAGAGCATGTTGTCGAGCTAGAGGAGGGGGATAAACTAGTCATCATCACCCCCTACCACCATCCTAAAAAGCATAAGGATGAGATAGAAAAGTTGATAAAGGAGCTATTAGAGATGGGACATATTAGGCCCAGTAAAAGCCCATTTGCTTTAGCGGTTGTTTTGGTGAAGAAGAAGGATGGGACAATGCATATGTGCATTGATTATAGAGCTCTCAATAAGAAGACAATTAAGAACAGGTACCCCATCCCTAAGATTGATGAGCTGATTGATGAGCTGCATGGAGCATGATATTTCTCTAAGATAGACTTACATTCAAGATACCATCAGATCAAGATGCGAGTAGAGGACATAGAGAAAACTACCTTCTAGTGTCACTACGGGCACTTTGAATTTTTGGTTATGCCATTTGGGCTAACCAACGCTCCAACTACCTTTTAGAGTTGTATGAATCAGGTGTTTAGAGGGTAGCTCTGAAGATTTGTATTGATATTCTTTGATGACATCTTGGTATTCAATAAGATGTGGGATGAACACCTACAAAAATTAGAGGAGGTGTTGGTCATTTTGGAGAAGGAGTCACTGTATGCTAAGGAATCAAAGTACAAGTTTAGCATGACCAAGTTGCTCTACCTTGGCCATATTATCAGTGCTCAAGGAGTTCAGGTGGATCTAGAAAAGATCAAGGTGGTGGTTGATTGGTCTACTCCAACCAGCCTTACACAACTCAAAGGATTTTTTGGATTATGTGGATTTTATAAGAGATTTGTGCAGGGCTTTTCACAGATTACATCACCATTAATAGACGTCACCAAGAAGGGTGATTTTGTATGGACAAAGGCAGCACAATAGTATTTTGAACATTTCAAGCAGGTGATGTCCTCATGTCTAGTTCTAGCTCTACCCAACTTCACAGAGCCCTTTGAGCTTCATTGTGATGCATTAGGTGACGGGATTGGAGCAATATTGATGCAGGAAAAACACCCCATTGCTTTTGAGAGTAGGAAGTTTCAAGGGGTAGAGAGGAGCTATTCTATTTATGATTGGGAGATGTTGGCCATCATGCATGCCTTGGCCAAATTTTGATCCTACGTGGTTGGAGGGAAGTTTGTGATCAAGATGGATCACAATAGCATAAATTATTTCATGGGTCAACGAGACTTGAATGACAGGCAGTAGAAGTGGGTCACTGAATTGCAGGCTTATGACTTTGACATTGAGTTTGTCAAAGGAAAGAAGAATGTAGTAGCTGATGCCTTATCCAGAAGACCTCACATTTGTGCTCTTGCAGAGATTTTAGGAGATTGGCAGACTTAGATTATAGTAGAATATGCCAGAGATGCTTGGGCTTTGGGACTAGTTTCAGGCACTATACAAGATGATCACTATAAGGTGATAGATGGGTTGATCAGATTTCAAGATAGAATTTATTTGATTCCATCATCACCCTTAGGAGAGATGATATTGTGGGCATTTCATGATGCACCTATGTCTAGGAATCCAGGGGTTTTCAAGACCTATAGGCAGATCCAAGAGTGGTTCTCATGGAGAGGGCTCAAGGATGATGTTCAGAGGCATGTCAGGGAGTGTGCAGTTTGTTAACAGAATAAGGAAGAACACACATATCCTGCTGGGTTACTACAGTCCTTACCCATTCTGGATCGGAAGTGGGAAAGCATTTATATGGACTTCATCACTGGCTTACTATGAATGTAGGGAAGATATTGCATTTATGTGGTGGTAGACATATTGATGAAGTTTGCTCACTTCTTTGCTATCCCCTCTACTTATACAGTAGCTCAAGTGGCAGATGTGTTCTTTAGGGAGGTTTTCAGGCTGCATGGGTTACTGAGATTTATTGTCAATGACAGGGATATCAAGTTCATGAGCACTTTTTGGTGGGAGTTATTTAGGTTATGCAGTAAAAACCTTACACCTAGTATGAGCTACCATCCTCAGACACATGGGCAGACGGAGCTAGTAAATAAATGGGTGGAAGGTTATTTACAAAACTATGTGACTGCACAGTAGAGAGCCTAGGTTAAGTGGTTACACATGGGGGAGTATTGTTACAATACCATGCATCACATGACCATTAGGATGACTCCATTTATGGAATTGTATGGGTATAAAGCTCCAAGCTTCATGGATATGGCTTTGGGGGACAACAGAGTGCCCAAAGCTAAAGACCTGTTAAAGGATAGTCAAGATATCTTGAGAGCACTCAAAGAGAATATATGGTAGGCTCAAAATCAATAGAAGTTGTATGATGATCATCATAGGTTAGAGTGTAGTTATAAGGTAGGGGACATGGTGTATTTGAGGCTACAGCCATATAGGTAGTCAGCACTCAAGACGAGTAGAGTAGAGAAGCTAAAGCCTAGATTTTATGGCCCCTACAGGGTGATTCAAAGAGTGGGTGAAGTCGCCTATGAGCTTGAGATCCCAGAGGGCAGTCTAGTGCATAATGTATTTCATGTGTCTAGGCTTAAGAGGGCCATTGGTCAGGGTGTACTGCCTACTATAAACTTACCCCCTTTAGATGAGGAAGGGGGGCTCATGTTAGAACCCAAGGCTATCTTGGACACCAGAGAGAGGAAACTCAAAAACATGATAGTGAAGGAGTATTTGGTTAGATGGAAAGACCTGCCAGAGGAGGATGCTACATGGGAGAGTGAGTAAGTTATTCAACAGGCTGGGCTGAGATTGCTTGAAGACAAGCAATTTCAAGGGGGGTGGACTGTAATGTCCCCATCTTAGTGGCTGACTTACTCAATTTACAGCACACTTACTATTTGTAGTAAATTAATAGGTTATAATGGATGCCAGTTTTGATGATTGGATTTGATACTCCTTTTGGAGAGCTTTCCGGTGAGCTATCACTTGCACCATTCAGAGTCTGGTTGCTAGTATTTTTTTAGGTCTGAAGTTCTACAAAAAAGTAACATTTAACCCAAATATAAGACATTGAGTGTTACTTTAGACATTTAATTTATGGGGTTGATACCCAAGGGAGACATAAGCAATATTTTAATGGAGGGACTGTTGCACATCCTTTATCCCACATTGCCTAAGTGAGTTGAGTCACCCCTTGGAGGAAGGATAAAGGGAAGTGCTTGTGGCTTCTTTAGGCATGTTGGATAAGAAGAAAAGAATTGTTGCACTTACAGCTTATTTGGGCATTTGAGAACATCCTTCTCATTTGTAGCACTCTAGACATTAATCCTTGGGATTGGTCTTTTGAGTTTGTGCTCTCAGCCACTATAGCAGCTGTGCCACTGTAGCAGATGTGCCACTATAGTAGCTATGCCACTGCAGTAGCTATGCCACTATAGCAGTTGTGCCACTGTAGCAACCATGCCACTATAGCATCCATACCGCTATAGCAACTATGCCATTATAGCATCTCATCACTATAGTAGCTCCATCACTATAGCATCTGTATGCAGCCAGGTGAGTTTGTAGTTTCCACCTACAAAGTCTGTAGGTTTTTGCCTATAGAGTCCATAGTTTCTTGCCTATAGAGTCTGTAGTTTTTTACCTATAGAGTCTGTAGTTTCCTGCCTACAGAGTCTGTATTTTTTTGCCTGTAGAGTCTGTAGTTTTTTGCCTGCAGAGTCTGTAGTCTTTTGCCTACAGAGTCCATAGTTTTTTGCCTATAGAGTTTATAGTTTTTTGCCTGTAGAGTATATAGTTTTCTGCCTACAGAGTCCATAATTTTCTGCATGCAGAGTCTGTAGTTTCTTACCTATAGAGTCTGTAGTTATTCACCTGTAGAGTCTATAGTTTTTTGCCTGCAGAGTCTATAGTTTTCTACCTATAGAGTCTGTAGTTTGTGGCCTATAGAGTCCATAGAAGCTCCCACAGAGTTTGTAGAAGTGGCCTGCAAAGTTTGTAGATCTAGCTGCGGAGTCTGTAGAAGCTTCTGTAGAGTCCGTAGTCTTAGCTGTAGAGTCTGTAAAACCTGCCTGCAGAGTTCGTAGATCCAATCTGTAGAGTCTGTAGAAACCTAGCCTATAGAGTTTGTAGTTCTACAGGTTAAAGCACAAATGAAGCACCTTCAGAGCTTGCTGGGATATCTGCTTGAAATAATGTTCATACAATCACTAGGGGATTTAGTGAGTCACCACGTGACCGACATTGTACTTGTGTACTCATTTTGCAATTAATACAAACATAGTGTGTTGGTTATTTCAGCTATATGTATCTATGCTTGCAATTCTATATTTATGTTACATGCATTAGTCTTTGTAAAACATGAAAAAACAATACTAGAAAATCTACCAGAGTCATAAGGAGTCCCTGCTGGGTTAGTTTTGGGTGCAATTGGGGTGCCCATCACAGGTGCATTTCACATGGGATTATATGAAATGGATTAATGGGCAATGATTTTTTAGTTTTAGTATGGTTTTGGGTAGTTATTTAAGTATATTTAATTTATATGGATATGTGAGTGATAATATTTGTTAAACACATAACTCTAAGAATCAAGAACAATTGGTAGAAAGGTGAGAAGGTGATTTAATCTTGTTGTGAGATGCGATTTCAAAAGAGAAATCGCCATGTAATTGGGATGGGAAAGAAAGAGGCACAATGCTCGCATATTGGTAAAGACCATAATCATAACATAAATAAGCTCAGGAATATGATCCTCTTTCATACTTTGCATCATTTGACCATTTATTTGTTAGAGAAGCATCATACTCACCTTGTGTCAAGTGAGTTCAAAGTCCCTTGAAAGAGTATGAGGGGAAAAAGGTAAAAGGAATGAGGGTGTTTGGGTAGCATAACCTTCTTAGTGGGGATGGTATGCCCCTTCTATGGGTGACCTGAGAGATAGTATGGGCAAGTCCATGATTTAAAGTTTTTTTTGTTGTTGTAAGCTAATCAATGTAGGAGGTCTACAATGGGATTTTGTTTGTGTTGAGGTCTTGTGAAGCTGATCAATACGAGAATCTTCTAAGTCATTATTTCCATTGATAACAAAGCTTAGATTAGTCATCTTTCAAGGGAGTGGTCTGAGCTTTTATTTTTAATTTTTAATAGCTATCCTTCAAGGGAGCAATCTATTTATATCATCAAGGAGAAGTTACATCGCTGTCCTTCAAGGGAACAATCTATGTTGAGAATCATGACCTGAGAGATTATAACTTGTCTATGTATCCCATTTTTTTTTTAAACTATAGTCATGGACATGACTATAGAGGCTTAGTTTTTTTTCACTTTGAGGGTAAAACCATAGCACTTCATAGGTTAACTAAGTGTGTAGGAATAAGGGTTAAGAGGAAGGGAGATGAATGTAATAGGGTTGCTTAATTGATGAGCTCAAGTTAAACATGAAGTGAAGTGTCACTTGATTAACAAAAAGATGGTCATAGGTGCAAAGCATTTAAAGGCTCGAGTTTTGGCTTTCCTTCAATAGAAGACAAGTGATAAGTTATTGAGCCATACTTATGATTTATGATGTAGGGTCCAAACCAATTAGGAGCAAACTTACCCCATTTACTTTTCTCCATGTTAATCACATGTTGATTTTCTTTTAAGATGAGATCTCTGATATTGAAATCTCACTCCTTGAAGTTTTTGTTGTAAGCACATTTGATACGTTCTTGATAGATTTGGAGGTGGTTGAGGGCTATGAGACGATGTTCATCAAGCAACTCAAGTTGAGCCAAATATTCTTGGTAAAAGTCATCATTAGTAAGTATGTCTTATAGAGAGATGCGAAGAGAAGGAATTTGGACCTCAAGAGGCAAAAAAGCTTCCATCCCATAGACCAAGGAAAAAGGCATAACATCTATAGGGGTTTGAATGCTAGTGTGGTAAGCCCATAAATCAAAGGGAATGTGAAGGTGTCAATCCTTGCTAGTATCATTGACTACCTTCATGAGGATGTTGGTTAAAGTTTTGTTAAAAGATTCTGCCTATCCATTTGCTTATGGATAGTACATTGATGAGAAGCTTAATTTGATTCCAAAATCATCACAAAGCTTTTGGATAGTCTTATTTTTGAAAGATTTGCCATTATATATTATAATTTTATTGGGGACACCAAAATGACATATGATTTGATGATTGGTAAAGTCAATAATTTTATCATATTTAGTGGAGATGAGAGGAATAGCCTTGACCCACTTGGTGAAGTATTCAATAGTAGTAATGATGGAGAGATGAATGAGGGTTAATCTCATTGATTAGATCCAAACCACATTACAAAAAGGGCCAAAAGTCTTTGGTGACTTGTAAGGAATAGCTTGGAACATGAAGGAGGTTAGTGTGTTATTGACATTTGACACAATGCTGAAAATAATCACTACAGTCTTGATGAAGTGTTGGCCAATAGTAGCTGAGTTGAAGGATACATTAGGAAACTATGTTACTATTGAAATGTCCACCACAAATCCTATTATGAACTTCCTTAATGGTGAAGGGAATCTCAGTACTAGTGAGGCATCTAAAGAGGAGACCATCAAAACCTCATTTATAGAGAAGTCCCCCTAGCATAGTATAATGAGTGACACATTTCATGAAGGCACATCTCCCATTATTAGAGAGGTCAAAAGGGGTAATAGAAAAGGAGAGGTAATCCATGAGTTCATTGTACCATAAGTCATGTGGTTTGTGTGTTACATTCTCTATAAAAAGGATGTTAGTTGATACATAAGAGGGAAATGTTAAGCAATATACAGTGACATAGAGTTTCAAGGAAGAGGGTGAAGAGGGTATGTATGAAGCAAGAGAAGCCATTATGTTAGAAAACTTGTTTGTAGATCAAGGAATAATTTTTAAGAGGTAGGATTCGAATGATTCTAAGAACGTATCTACACAATGTTTATATCATTGTAGAAGTTTGTTTGTGCATAGGTAGGAACCATTAACTTGATTAACCACTAGTTGGGAGTCACTAAAAATGGTTATTGATTTAACACCTAAGAATATAGCCATTTGAAGCCCTAAGATTAAATCTTCATATTCAACCATATTGTTAGTACATTCAAAATTTAGTTTAAATGATAAAGGCATAGGCTCACCATCAAGAGGAATGAGGATGACCCCAGTGCCCCCACTGTGTTGACATTTAGACCCATCATAGAACATCATCATTTGATAGGAGATATAATCGGTAGAGAGCGTTGTGATAGATTCATTAGGGAATTCAAGGTTTGAAGGTTGGTTGTCAGGTAAAGGGGTGGCAACTAACTAGTCAATGATCATTTTCCCCTTGATAGACTTTTGTTGAATACATTCCAAGTCAAATTTAGCAAGGAACATGAGCCATCGAGATACATGTTGGTTATGGTATGTCTTGGAATGCATGTACTTAAAAGGATCAATATGGGTGACGATGTAGGTTTTGTGATTTAAAAGGTAATGATGGAGCTTGGAAGCTATAAATACCAACGTGAGACAAAGCTTTTTAGTATAGGTATATCAAGTTTCATAATCAATAAATGTGCAAAATATGTAGTAAACTGCTTATTCTCGATGGTGATCATCTCGATGTGCAATAATACCACCTAGAGAATGGTCTGTTGCAGAGATGTAAAGGTAGAAAGGCTAGTTTTCCTTAGGTGGAATAAGAATCAATGGGGAAAGGAGATATAATTTGAGTGCATCAAAGGCTTCTTAGCAATCTGTATTCTAATGGAAGGAGACATCTTTTTGAGGAGATGGTGAAAGGGTTGGCAATAATCTGACAATTAGGAGATGAAGTGATGGATTGACTTCAAGCTTGCCTTATAAGTTGTAGAGTTGTTTGATATTAGTAGGTGGAGGCATGTCTAGTATTTATTAAACCTTTATAGGGTTGACTTCAATACCATAAAGAGAAATGATAAAGCTTGAGAGGTTACCGAAAAGGACACCAAAGATGCATTTATTTAGGTTTAGTCAAACATTATATTGGAGGAAATGAGTGAATATGATTTTGAGAGTCATTAAGTGATCTTGGCAAACTTTAGACTTTCCAAGTAAGTTATCCACATAGTCTTCCATAATTTTGTGTAGGAGATCATGGAAGATGTAAGTAATGGCACATTGGTAGGTGGCACCAGTGTTCTTCAGACCAAAGGGCATGACCCGATAATAGAAAGTCCCCCATGGGGTAATGAAAGTTGTCTTGTGTTGATCCTTAGGAGCAACTAAGATTTGATTGTAACCTAAGAACCCATCCATAAGTGATAACATCTTATGGCTGGTTGTTAGATCAATAAGTTGATCGATATTTGGCAAAGGGATGTCATCCTATGGACAAACAAGGTTTAGGTCATGGTAGTCAGTGTAGATGTGGATTCCCCCAGTCACTTTTGTGATAGGAATAATATTGGAAACCCATTATGGGTAGTCGATGGGTTGAATAAAGTTAACAGAAAGGAGGCATTAGAGCTCTTTTTTGACAAGGAGAGCAATACGAGGATATATTTTGTGAAGCTTCTACTTAATAGGTTTAACATCTCGGTTGGTGATAATGCTATGGGTGATGATAGAGGGGTCGATACCAGGCATGTCATTATAAGACCAAGTGAAGGCTTTGATATGGTCATTAAGAAATGTGGCATAATTTGTTTGCTCAGAGGAATCCAAAGATTGGCCAATCTTAAGGACACAGGGGTTATTATGAGAGGGCAAATTGATGTCAATGGTTGATTCATTTAACATAACTTGTATTTTAGATGGGAGTGATCATTAGATATAGGAATCATTTGCATCCATGTATGTGAGAATAACATCATCATCTTGACATTGGATAGTGTTGATAGTGGGAGAGTCTCCATCAATCATTTTAGGATGAATGAGAGGAAAGGACCTTGTTTCCTTACCTAGGTGATAGGTAAGGGGGCATAAATGGATGGTGTTTATTGAATTTTTTTAGGAGGTATAGATACCTTTGATTCAATAGGTGATGGTGGAGGAGAGGATGGATAAGGAGAGACTGGCTCTTCGATAATTGGTATATGAGAAGCTTTGGTGAGTTTAGTTAGTTTGTCAAAACCCACTCCATCCTACTTTTTAGCATTTTCAATGGTTTTGTAGGTGGGATATTTAATGGGTGTATGAACACCCTGCTCATAATGACCCAAACCAAATCCTTTCCAGGCACACCTATAAAGATAGGTGTGAGTGGAGCTAGGCTTGTCCAGAAAAGAGAAGTCACGGGTAAATGGTTGTGGTGAAGAAGATGGATTATCGATAGTGGAAGCTCGATCAATTCCCCTATATGTGAAATTAGTTCAAAGGTTAAGGGGACCATATGGGATGACCATCCTAGTACAAGGATCATAATTGGGGTGCATATGAAGCTCTCCATACTCTTGTGGAGTATGGAATATGTCTAGTGTCAACAAGTGATAAACACTTGAAAGTTTCCTCCATGGGGTCTTTATTCAGAATTTGTGTTACTGGTATCTGTGTAATTAGGGTAGTGGAGCTTGTGGAAGCTTCAAAAGTATAATGTGAAGGAGATGATGTCTTTAATGGAATGAGAACAACATTGGGGATATAAGTTATGTTGCATGTTTTGAAAGGAGGTGGGTCAGTGGGAATAATATACACTTGCCCATTGTACTCAAACTTGACACAGTGGTGCAAAATCGAGGGCACACATGCCATATCACATATCCAAGGTCATCCTAGGAGTATGTAGTACTAAAAATTTCCTTCTACAATGTAAAGGAGCTCAAAAATTGTACAAGGACCCACATGGATATGTAAGATAATAGTGCCCACCATAGTAGCTGTGGTATCATTGAAGAAGTGGAACACCATGTTAGTTTGAGACATGAAATTATCAAGAAGGGATAGCTATTTGTAGGCATGGGTAGAGATAATGTTAATACTAGCTCCTCCATCAATCATGACTCTTTTAACATGAGTTTGATAGATATATGCATTAATAAAAAGGGCAGAATCTTGATCTTCAGGGTGTTGAAGTGGAATTTCTGAATCACTAAAGGAAATCAAGGAAATGGTGTTAAGAGAGCTGACCAAAGCTAAAAGAGGCTAGGAATCATGAGGTTGTACCTCAATTGATTGCAAGGCACTAATCAAATCTTGACAGTGTTGGGGTGAGTTTTAGATTAACTCATACAAGGACATTTTCACAAGGGTTTGGTGAAGTTGTTTCACCATCGAGTTTTGAATAAATTCTGAAGATGTTGGTTTTGAGACACCCAAGATGGAAATCTTGGGATTCAGAGGAGTGTCTTTTGAGAAGGGATGAGCCTAAGGGGTAGTGAACTTTTCCTTACCTTTATCCTTTTGATTTTTTGACCATGTGGCCACATTAACCATGTTGATCTAAAAAATAGGTGAAGGAGGTGGCAAAGGGGGTACGATAACATATTTGGGTTTAAATTTAGGTGGAATAGTATGAGGCATTATGGGTGATAGTGGTGGAATAGTAGGAAGGTTAATGGAAGTATCAATAAAGAGAGTGTCGATATCAAATTGTTATTGAATGACTGTTATGAGAGCTTTATAACTCTCAGTATCGTGTCTAGGTGAATGATGATATACACACACTTGTGTATCATCAAACCAAGATGGCTTCAGTCCAAGAGGGTTATAAGGCTTAATGGGAGGAAGGATTATTATGTAGGATTGTAACAACTGGCATAAGAAAAAGATATGAGAGCCTATGAGTGGGTTAACACTTATTGTTATAATGGGGGTGGATACCTTTTTTGGTTTAGGAGTCACAGGGGTGATTTTGCATGGCACCTTTTTAGGTGGTGGTGGAGCCACCTATTTTACTGACACTCTCTTGGTGGTAGGTGTCAAAATGTCAAATGTGAAAGGCCTATTAGGTGGTAGAGGAAGTAGTGAAGGTAACTTAGCCTTTTGTTTTGCTTGGATCGGTGATACCCCAACTAAAGTAGAGGGATGTGGTCCTAAAATTGAAGGTAAAGTTGAGGGTGGAAGAGGGAAGGATCAACAAGACCTAGGAAGATTAACATTATTCCTTAGTTTGGGCCATGGAACTCCAACTTGTGGTTGGAGAGTTAGATCTAATTTTACCTATGGATGAATTAGATTAGAGATTAAATGAATGCTTAAAAACCTGATTTGCTTTAATGTGGCAGATCCCTATGAGGGTGAGGTTTCTAACATAGATAGATGAATTTTTGGTGATTTTGGTGAAGAAGATCTGACTTTGTCAAAGACCTTGGGGTAAAGGGTAGTGAGAATATTGGCGATAGAGGATGACACCTATTGTGTAAGATAAGGAGTTTTAAGTTGGTCTCAAAATGCTGCATGATCTAGCTTCGTGGAGTCAAGAAATTCTAGATTTCCCACTAACCATGAGAAGGGTTTAGATGAAGTTGACATAGGCCTTACAGTTGCTTCTTTAGAAGGCTTAGGTGATTGAGAAAGAGGGAAATTATTGGCCTCTACTACCTTGGGCTAAAGATGAGAAAGAGCCACAATAGGGTCTTGCTCAACAGAGACGGGAGAAGAGGCATGGTCTTTCACAGGTGGGGGAGAGGTAGGTGAAGAAGGCTCCTCAAGGGGGTAGAGCATAGGTATAATTGCTCCCTAAACATTTGGGAAAGGAATAGGTAAATTATGATCTTCCATATGTAAAATAAGTGGTAAAATTGGTTGAATTAGAGTAGGCACAATAGATCTCTCATCTAATGTAGGGGTAGATAACACTGGCTCCTCTAGGTGTGAAGGAGTGGATGAGGTACTACCTTCCATAAGTGGAGGAGAGGTAGGTGAAGAAGGTTCTTCAAGAGGGTATAACATAGGAATGATGTTCCCCTCAACATGTAGTTGAGGAACGGGTAAGGTGTGGTCCTTAAGTGGTAAGAGGATAGGTAAAATGGGTACAAAAGGAACTGGCAATATAGGCTCCTCTTATTGAAAAAGGAGAGGTAAAGGATGTCCTTCCTCATGTGGGATTGGAATGGGTGAAGTAGGCTCTTTTACTCGAGGAGGAAGGATGAGCAAAATAAACTCCATTGATTGTGAGGGAGGAGTAGGTAAAATGGGTGCCTCTCATTGTGAGAGAGGTTGGAATGGAGGTAAAGGAAAGACCATATTGACCATATGGATATTATGATCACATGATTTATTAGTCATGGTATGAATAATATTTTGATTGGGTGAATGGTTAGGAAAAGGTTGTCTGAACACATCCATATTTTGATTAACAAGTGCATTAGGGTTATCCAAGATGAGATCACCCTTATCAAGCATATCTTAAATAATGTTCTTGAGTGTTTTGCAGTAATTAGAATTATCGCCTTTGACTTGATGGTAGCCAAAAAACTCATCCTCCTTGTACAAAGTAGGAATAGGATGGGAGGGATCAAATTGTATAGGAGGCTTGATTTGAGGAAGGGTTATGGCTCCTTATTGCAATATTTTTTCTAAAACAAAAGTATATGACTCCCTAATGGGAGTGTATTGTCTTTGTTCATATTGTTGTTAGAATTAATTGGTCAGATTTTGTGAGGTCGAGGAATTAGGTTGGTTTGTGGTTGTGGAAGAAGCTAATTTAATGACCACTGCATTGGCAGAGCCTTTAGATTTTTGGTTAGAAGGAGAAGGTTTAGAAGAGGAGTTATTTGATTTAGAATTGGAATTCTTACTATGTAACTTGACTCTGTCTTCATCTATAGCCTACATCTCAAGTTTCTATGCCATTGTCAAGGCTTCATCAAATGTGCAAAAAGTTTTGACTCAGAGTGTGGATGAAATGTGCTTAGCACATGCCCTTGAAAAGAGCTCAATAATCTCAGGTTAGGGTAAAGAGAAGAAGAGTTGATTGATTAAGCCTCTCTAATGAGCGATAAAATTTGTGATAGACTCATCATCAAAATGTTTAATAGAATAAAGGTCCATAATAGAAACCTTTTTAGAAATGTTGATAGAGAAATGGTCTAAGAATAATTGTGTGAGTTGGGTAAATGATAAAAGGGAGTGCTTAGTTATAGAGCTATACCAATCTAGGGCAGCACCCAAAAGAGACATAGGGAAGGTGTGAAGTAGTAATGCATCATCGTGCCCTATTAAATAACAAGCATGTCTAAATGCTCATAAATGCTATTGTGGGTCCTCTTTACTCTAGAAATGAGTAAATTTGGGGAGTTATCATTGACTTGGATAAGGGTGAATAGGCACAAAAGGATGGATGGGATCATTGCATATCTGATCATAAGATAACACATTCTTTGAACCTGACATAGATGTCTCTAGACTAGACATCTTGTCCATTAGAATCTTAATGAGGTCTGGAGGGGAATTGGTTTGGGAGATACCCCCTAAGTTATAGGGAGACTAATAAGAAGTAGAGGTAGCATATGACATAACTTTCTATGGTTGTGTTGATGCAACATAGGGGTAGTGAGTCATAAGCTAGGGGTAGAAATGAAATGGGCTTGTCCCGCTAGGTTGGAGACAATGCTTTGGTTGAATATTGTTATTGTAGGTTGGGTTATTGGCATGGTTATACTAGGTGAAGGGTGAGTCATAACTCATGTAATTATAGGTCTAAGAGTATACAAGATGGGTACCACCAAATTTTGAAATGGGTTTAGACTTGACTAAATTACTTGTGGTTGTGAAGGTAGGGAAGTCCCAATAGGGGTTACGTGAGACTGGGCAGTTTGCAATGCTAAACTTTGGACATTATTTATGGTTGGGTTAATTATTGAAGTGGTGGTTTAAGTAACCATGGGGAACATAGTGGAGACAATTGAAACTGAAGTTGTCTCCATTAGAGAAGTTGGCATACTGTATAATGGGTCACTCGAAGAATTACAGGTTTGGCTAATGGCAAGGTAATGCTGAAGGGCTACCACATTACGATCAAGAAATCTAGTAAAATATTGATCTCCTTCAAGCACAATCAGAATTTGGTTGGGGCTGGGAGTATTATCTATATCTAATGTATGATCCATGATAGAATCAATGGTAAGAGGAGAAGGTGGAAGTGGTTTCCAGCTTGCATAATCGACAAGAATTTTGGCTTGGATTCACATCAATACCATGCAAAAAGAAGTATAAACAGTCTTAGAACTCTATATTAGTGACATAGCAAGGAAAAAATAGGTTTGGGTGTAGGTATGTTGGTTGTTTTAGCTTGTTATTTTGAGCAAACTAAAAATAACAAGTCATCGACATCAATCACTTAACTGATATTGATGGTTAAAGTCTGTCGACATCAGTGGATTTAACTAATGTTGATCACTGTGGAGTCTTGAGAGGTGAAAAATAAACATTTTAGAAACCCAAAGGTAAAATCTAGGCAAAATAGAGGATGCAAGAGGTTTATATAAGGAGGATGAACACTAAAAAAAATTGATATAATAGGTTATACAACCTGAGTATTATGAATAGTGTTGATTTTATAAATCAATGGAAAAATGTCCTTACCAACTCCAAAATATAGAAGGCAATATAAAAGTAGAAAAAGAACATACAACCACTAATTATTAACTCTTATAGATTAATTTTAGTCTCATTTTGGCTTATGCTTTAATCAGATAGTGAGATGAGAGTTTGGTTATCGAAGGTACTAGAAAACAATCTAGAGCTGGTTTCAAGTTAGTTTTGGTGCTCAAGAGGAAATCTATATTAGACTAGATATATGGCTTTTTATAAGGGCTTGCTACCTAAAATTCATGAACCTAAAGCCAAGCTAGGCCACTTAGCTAGAATATACTTTATGTTTAGATTTTATACTCCACCAAAGAACAGAGTGGGTTCTCCCCTTGGTGGTGAAATCCATGTAGGATAGCTGGGTAGGGTAAGGTGATCCACCAGGTGATGAAATATTGATGGGAATTGTCTTAGGTGAGTTTATATGTTTGTTTTTGTGAGTGTGATTTGGTTGTGTAACATTGGTGTACTATGATTCATTCATAATGCTTGTAATTAACTAGGTGAGCTAATATGCAATAAGCAAACAATGAAGTGCAGTGAGTTTTAAACCCAAATATGAAGTGTTTTGATTTGAATGAAAACAATGATGAAATAAGAGAAGAGAATGAATTTCACTATCCTAATGTGTATGAAAGAAAGAGATAAATAATATATTATTTTTATCTTGCAAGAAAAATGATAAATTTCTTTTAGAGGCAAAAGAAAGAGAAGAGTGGCAAGGAAGAAGAAATTTTAGTTTATTGCCTTTAAATAGAAAATAAAATGTTGAATATTTTTTTTTGAGGAAAAAGAGAGGGAGAAAGTGCAAGGAATGAAATTTTCACTATAATGCACCTATATGAACTCTTAAAACAAGTAATGAACCCAAGGAAAACTACAGGGTCCCACCAGGTGTGCCAAAAATGTTTCACTAAAATTTGAATCTATTTGATGTTTAAGGAGAAATAGAGATGAAGGGTAGGGATTAGAGATTAGAGAGAACCCAAATTGGTTACATATCATATCCAGATGATGTTGAGCACTCCTCTTTGGCTAAGGAGGACTACCTGTAAATAGGAAAACACTATCACCAAAATATTTATTAGTAGATATATGAGTGGGACGCCAAGCTACGCACTTGTTCCTAGAAGTGTCAAACTTCCTTAAGGATGATAGTCCACTTTTTGAAACAAAATGGTAATGAATAAAAAAATGAAAGAGATTAAGAGAGAGATATTTGTATTGTTCTTGTAGTATAAGTACAATAGAGAGTGACACAATGTAGGTAATGTGAGTTATTGGTATTTTTGGAGGTTATTTAGGTAGGCTTAGAGAAGTTGGTGGAAATACACAGTCATCAACGTTGGTTAGGCTGCTGATGTTGGTAAAGATATGTGATCGATGTTGGTAGGGGAAGTAGGTTCTCAGGAGGTTGCATGAGACTTTTTTGAGCTGGGAGGTAGGTATTGGTCAGGTTTGTGAGGTTGGGAAGAGTCGTAAGGGAGTGGGTAAGACTCAGGTGGGTCTAGATAGAGGGTTGGTATGTTTGAAGTAGAGGGAAATAGGTGAAGGATTTTTACAACTACTTCACAAGGAGATTTGAGACATTTGTAAAATGATAAACAATATAACATAAAGTAATTGTAAAATGATTATTTAAAATAATTAAAAAACTTAGAGATATACTTAGTTGATGAAATGGATGAATCATGAGTTTCAAATAGATGGCTCTGATGAGGCATGTTCAAAGTAATGAATAGAAAATACAAGCATGTGATATTGGTTCAAAAAAATCCAAGCTCTATGTAGTATTTCAATTCCTAATCTAGATTGATTTGTGCAGAGTAATGGTAAGCCTAGATGTAGAAAGTTGAATGCCAAAGCCTGTATGTAAATGATTGATTTTTCTAATTTGTATTGACCTTAATATTAGCTTGGAATTTGGCTTAAGTAACTGACATCGGTGATCCCATAGACATCAATCGAGGGTTGATCGACATCAGTGGCATGAGAATAGGTAAAAGGGATATATTTAGCCTATTTTCTATTCCTTCTCTTGTCAAGTGTGGGATCTATTAGAAAATGGTAGAAATGTGAGGTTAAGAAGAATGTAGTTAGTTAGGAATTTATGTTAGAAGTGAGAACAAGTCATGGGTAGTTAGGATCAGGGGACTAAGTCTTGAGGTGAATCAAAGGGTAAGAATTAGTCTTAGGATGAGGTGGCTAGGTAAGGTGGCATAAGTATTTTTTAATTATCTTAATTAAATTTTTTTAAATTAATTAAATGTGTGAGGGGTGAAAACATGGGTTAGGAAGGCTAATTATTAAAATGGGATTGAGGGGGGTTTTGACACAGGGAGTTATGCACGTGTGTGACATAAATTTGGTGTCTACAGGTGCACATGAGTTGTGAGAACAACTCACTATTAGATAAGCTTGAGAGAAACTAGGGAGGAGTTGAAAAATAGTAGGGATTTGTGACAAAGTTGAAACCATGTATTAAGTAGAGCTTCCTCATGTATATTATAAATCTCTCATATGAATAGATATATCCAGAATAAATTACTATACAAGTTTATTATCTATGTAGAGTTTTATTATTTGTGTGTTTTGTTTATACAAATTTGAACCAGACTCTAATTAACCTTGTAATCTGGTATCATATCCATATAAACTATTAGCTAATTGCCGTGAGAGTCTTGCTATCAATTTAACTGTCTTGATCTATTTGTAGGTTGTGCAGTCAGTCTATGTTTCACCCTTTAGGATGAAAAAAGAACATTATGAAGAATTTGTATGCATATATTATTCATGTGTTTTGGCTCTTGTTTCATTTGAGTTCAAATATATTATTTATAGCTTTTGTTCATGACATTGGTAGCTCATGAGATCACTATCAACCTCTCTCACCTCTGCAAACTCATTCTTGTGTTGTTAGATTAGAATAAATTGTTTCTATTAATTTTAATCTATGCATCACATTTGGAATCATTTAAAAATCATTCAAATGCATTACATATGAGACTATAGTTTGATGGTGATAAATGCATGGCACATGTTTTATTTTGTACCACATGGAGCTTCAAATAATCTACCCTAAAAGCACATTTCTTTTCTATCAATGTGATTATAAATGTATTTCTTCCTTTTGCATTGTATTGATAAAGTTCAGTGCCATTCAATATTTTGTTCCATCTCTATGCTTAGTGTGCATTATAGGAAGAGTGAAGGGTTTGAAGGCATTGCATTTATTATTGTCATCTATTCTCCATGTTGATTAATCAATGATATCTAATTATGTGGGTCAGTTATATGCACATTTATCTTTTCCTTATTCAAAAATCTATTTAAGGAGGAGAATCCATATGCATACAAAACTCTGAATGCAATATTTGAACTTAGATACATTCAATTTCTTTTTGAGGGCTCGATACCATGATTTTTTATATCATGTGATTTGTGGGTCATCTGATCTCAAATTTCATACCTATATATGGGAGTATGCCATTGAATCAGGGAGATAGAATAGTCAACGAAGGGGCATCTTGAAAAGTGTATGATGATTTTTGCTTGATATTATCACCAAAGCACTATTTACCACATGGCCTAAAAATTAGGTGTGCATATCACCAAAATAGTGCTTTTTTATAAGTCAATTAGTATTGAGTCATTATTTTTCAATTAAAAGTTTTCCTATTAGAATCTTAAGTTTTTTTGGTTTAGTTTGTGTTTAAAGTCTATAATATATTTTGAGTCTATTATGTTGATTAATGTATAGTTTTGTTTTTAGGTTTATACCTAATTGTTTGTGGCATTTAAAGTTAGTCGATTGGTTATTAATTTTATGAGTTTTTTATGTGTCATAATTTTAAAATTATCAAAAATTCAAAGTGTCAAAGTTGAGTCTATTTTAAAGCTTTTTGAATATTAGCATTTTTATTATTTAAATGTTGATCTCAAATATTAGATTCATTATTAAGAAAAATGTCAAAAGTGTCATTTAGTTCATCAATTCCAATCTTTAATTAGATTTTGATTATTAGTCACGTGTCATTGTTTATAAAAAGTCCTTTACATCATTTGTTCTTTAGATTCTTGTTGATGCAGTGGATTGCACCTGGGGGTAGGACGCCTAGCTCCTGCCCTTCCACACGCAACAATGGAAACTCCCCTCTCGCCTGTGGGACTGGCAAAGCTAGAGGGGAGAGTTTCTAGATAATGGCTAGCTTCCTCTGATGTATCTTTTAGGCCTTTGTTTCTCCTACTGCTAACAAATAAAATGGAAAAAGGGGGGGATGAAAAGAGAGAGAGAGATGTTGAAAACAAAACCTAAGCCTAAAAGTGAAAAGGTGATACACCAGAAAAGTGATGACCCACCCAGCCCGAATATACACTTTTCACCAAAAAGAAGTGCCCATACACTTCATCTGAAGTGAGAAGCTCTTCTAAAATAGTCAGTTAGGGGTCTGTGGAAATATAGGGAGGAAGAAACCACCAGAGGCATCCTTAGACACACTTATGGTAGCCATTTCACAGGCACCTACATTCCCTTGTAGACACTTCTGGTAGACCTACAGAAAGGAGACTTCACAATGCATTGGACATGCTGTGATCGATCTGTGAAAGCATGAAAGACAATGACTTAACACAAAATAAGAAAATAGACATATACTTTAAAGTGCAAGTCTAGATAGAGGTAAAAAAGCTAAGTTTTGGTTCAAGGTAAAAAATTGGCAGAGCTCTGCCTTACAAGCTCGAGAGATTTTGGGCAGAGTTTTGCCTTAAGGCCAAAAGAATGGATCCTTTCAAAATGAGAATTTTTACAATATATAGAAAGAAGAAGAGAACTTGGCACTTCCTGGGAAAGATTTTGGCACTCTTTTTTGCAAGTGGCCCATGTGAATTCTGAACCTTGGGAAGAGGAGGCCGTCTGATTGTCGGCTCCTACTTTGACTTTGGCATTCCACATTAATGTAAAAACATGGCCACGCCTCTTTTATACAAACATACTATAGTTTGTCCCCTCATAAATGCCAACTAGAGAAAATAGGCCGCACCGCTCATCTGACAATAATTCGCCTCCTCTTTACCACTTGAACTGCTTTGTCTCTTTATGCACCTTGTCTCATCCTGGTTTTGTCTCTTTCTACTCCTTCAGCCCTCGGGGTGATCTTCTAGTGAGTCACTGCGTTCCTTGGGCTCTTTTCATGGTTGGTGTTCAGGCAATTCAAAAGCAAAGGACTATTTCACTATGTTAAATTTGACGTTCGTGCAGCCGTTACCTTGAAAATGAATACCCAACGGCTAGTTTGTCTCCTTAGAATTGATGGCTTTTAGGATGTCACCATTCTTGGCAAAAATCCATTGGGATTTTTTTATGGATTTCTTCCCCACATACTATTTTCTTGTGGACAATTTTCTCGCAGACAAAAGTCTGCAAGAATTATACCTGTCCTTTTGTCCCTTTGCCTAAAGTTATTTTCCTTCGGGCTTCTTGCCCATGGCTTTCTCTGAATTCCTTCAGACTTTTTGTCTGAAGGAACTCCTTTGAACAAAAAGTCTGAAGGAATTCCTTCGAATAAAAAGTCCAAAGGAATTCAAAGCCTTAAGTCTTTTTCATGTCCTTTAAAACCTTCGGCTGCCTCGAAATGTTCCTTGCCCTCTGCAAGGACTTTTGGACTCAAAACTGCCCTCCATAAGGGCACCTTCCCTTCGGCTTTGGGATGCACCCTTGAACCAAGCTATTGAACCAACCCGTTGAAAAAAAAATGGTTCAACAGTTCAATGGTTCAACACTGTGCACTGAGCCTTTGTTGAACCAAGCCTTTAAACCTTTCCCACTTGAACCAATCTATTGAACCAGTTTAACGATTCAACACTGTGCACTGAGCCTTTGAACTGAGCATTGAACCAAGCTCATTAAACCATTTGATTAAACTAAGTGATTGAACCAAGGCATTTAACCAATGCATTGAACCAAGCTGATGAACTGATTGATTGAACCTGCTGATGACCCTGAAGCCGCTTGACCAAAAAGCCACTGAACCAAGGCCTTGAACTTTGCCAATGAACTTAAACATTGAACCAATGGTTGAAACAAGTGATGAACCAAGGCCAATTGAACCAAGGCTAATTGAACTTAAACGTTGAACCAATGGTTGAACCAAGGCCTTGAACTGGTTTAATGGTTTAAAGATGCCAACTTTCCTTGCGATTTTCTTCAGACAAGAACCTGAAGAAGCCTTGTAAAAGCCAACACCCTCTGAAACTGATTCTTCATATGCCAAAAGACTAACCTGTAGAGTTCTTAGAAAACCTCACTATTGAGTCCATAGAAATCCGCACTATTGAGTCTATAGAAATCCAAGCTCTATAGAGTTAGTAGAAATCCAAGCTCTACAGAGTCCATAGAAATGGACCTGCAGAGTTCGTAGAAATAGACCTGCAGAGTTCATAAAAATTCCTAGACTTGTGCAAAATCAAAAAATGAAATGGCCTAGAATAGCAAGGGAAGAAGGGGACCAATTTTTGGCCTGTTGGGCAAAAAATGGTCAATAAATTGGTGACTCCCAGGGGAAGCATGCCTGCTATGCTTAGAGACCAGTTGCCTTGTAGTCCATTGGGCACGAAGTCAGAATGTAGCTTTGAAGAAAGGTTATCAACAGCCCCAAAGATCCAAGAATCAAACATGAAGATTTTTACCCAATACACAAAGGAAAACACACACAAGGCTAAAAACACTACCTATGCAAACTACACTTAGGGAAAGCAGGAAAAGAAACTAAAAACAACTACTATATACAACTAACCAGGTTTATTTGCTTCCCTCTTGGATCAAAGTGAAAACTTCTTAAGTCCCCTTCTTGGCAAGAAGACTTATGGTGCCAGACAAGTGGCTGAATGAAAAGGAGATTTGGTGACTTGCTTCTCTTGCTTGTCACCTGGATTGGTTGGTATCCGAGTGGATCAGATTCAAACATGCTTCCAACATATACGTATTCTATTTGTTCCTAAAATCTTGTTGAATGCTAGTCCTTCATGCTGGTGCATTTCACCAAGAAATCAATGGCTGTTGGCTCATCACCATAAGCCCTTTGATATGTATAGCTCCCTTGCAACGCATCATGGTCTGACCTGTTTCCTTCTGCTTCATTACAGACTCTGTTAGACTTATCCTCGGCTTCCTCTTGGACTTCTTGAAGAAGGGTGACTATGGTGATGTCTGAAATGGAATCACAAACTGATTGCTCATCCCATAAAACATCACCTCTCTTTTCAAAGCTCTCTTCTTCAAGGCTTTCCTCAAGGAAGACTAACCTCTCATTTTCCTCCTCAAAGACCAAAATTTATAGATGTTCAAAGATATCCATCCGGTGCTCCTCCAACTTAGGATCCTCTGTGTAGTCATCCTCCTCATCAAAACAACAAAGAAGTTCATCAAACAAAGGGGGAGAGAGCTCACCATGCTTAAGTTCCTCTTCATATTGCTGGAACATCTGCATGTATGCATGACCTGCATCTTCTCCATTGCTGATGAGGTCTTCACAAATAGCATTGATGATGATTTATTCTTCATTATCACTCATGATAGCCTCTTGAAGAACTATAAATTGGATCTTATACTCCTCACTCACCTCTTACAGAACAGGTTCCTCCTTGAGAAGGGATGAAGTGGAAAAAACATGTGGAAGAGGAGGCAGTCCTTGAGCTAGAATCAAATGATTCTCCTCCTTCCACTTGGCCAACACTTCATCAATATCAAGTGTGGCCTGATAGCTCTCTTGGGGGTGTGTATATGGGGTGTGGTTAGACATAGAATGTGCCATTGGGTCTGAACCGTTGTTCACACATTGGCTGAGGAAACTCTCTCTAGATTCTAACTCTATAATTCTTCTGGCCATATCCTCTTGGAAAATACTTTCTTGGAGGTCACCAACATCATCATGAGTAGGAGTAGCCTCATATTCTTCAAGGTTTTGAGCAAAACCTTTCTTATCCTCCTTCCTATCCCATGATTCTACTATTTTCTTCCAGTTCAGGATCTCAGAGTTGGAATTTTGCTCCTACGAACAGGCAACAACTTTGTTTTCTCCAAGGTCCAGGGGCTCCTCCACAAGGTCTAAAAACTCCATCTCTCTTTCTCCAAGTAGTATCATCTTAGCCTCTAATTTTTCAATTTACTTGGCTAGATAATGCTAAAAGAGTCTTTCTTGGAGGTCACCAACATCATCATGTTGAATAAGAGCAGTTTTGAGAGAGATGTGCTGGTTCATAAAGTTTCCCCCAAAAGAAGATTCATGATCTAAGGAGTTTAGAAGGTTCATCTCCATGGGAGGTTGTTCCAATTCCCTTTGATGCTTGAAGGCTAGGCGCACGGGGTCAAGAACAGGGTTGACTGATGCATTAGATGAGCCAGAATGGGCAAGTGCCATCTGGTAGAAAGGATTTGGTGCATAAGAAGGGGCTTTCTTTAGGATAGGAGGGGGTGTGCAAGGCTGAATACCTTGAATGAATGGACTCCTCCATTTTGATACCTCTTCTTCCATGGATTGCAAGGCTTGAGCTTGCTTGAACAAACACGCCTCTTTGTACATCAGCTCTTGCTGATAATCATACTGCTCATCCAGTTTGTCGATTTCCATTACCTGCTTCTCAAAATCTAGCGCCACCTCCCTTATCATTGAAGGGAAACTAGGAGAGCTGCTTGAGGTGATTATTTGAATATCTTGAGTTTGATTGAAGTCATATGAAGGAAAATAAGGTCCATGATTTTATGCAAAGTAATTATACATACAAAAATATGATTTTTGATGGCACCAAGCTGCTTAACCAGTTGATTTGACTTAGAGTCGCCATTGGTGTTGATGTAAAAGCCTCCAAAGGCTGGTTGGTTGAAGAACACACCAAAAATTCTTCAACTCTATGGACACAACTTGTCCTAGTTAGTCCCATCGAGCTTGCCAAAAATTGTTGATGCAGTGGATTGCACCTGGGGGCAGGACACCTAGCTCTTGCCCTTCCACACACAATAATGGAAACTCCCCTATCACCTATGGGACCAGCGAAGCTGGAGGGGAGAGTCTTTATATAAGGGGTAGCTCCCTCTGATGTATCTTTTATGCCCTGGTTTCTCCTACTGCTAACAAATAAAATGGAAAAAGGGGGGGGGATGAAGAGAGAGAGAGAGAGAGATGTTGAAAAGAAAACCTAAGCCTAAAAGTGAAAAGGTGATACACTAGAAAAGTGATGACCCACCCAGCCCGAATATACACTTTTCACCAAAAAGAAGCACCCATACACTTCATCTGAAGTGAGAAGCTCTTTTGCAATAGTCAACTAGGGGTCTGTGGAAATATAGGGAGGAAGAAACCACCAGAGGCGTTCTCAGACACACTTATGGCAGCCATTCACAGGTACCTACATTCCCTTGAAGACACTTCTGGCAAACCTGTAGAAAGGCGACTTCATAATGCACTGGACATGCTATGATCAATCTATGAAAGCATGAAAGACAATGACTTAACACAAAAGAAGAAAATAGACATATACTTTAAAGTGCAAGTCTAGATAGAGGTAAAAAATCTAAGTTCTAGTTCAAGGTAAAAAACTGGCAGAGCTCTACCTTACAAGCCTAAGAGATTTTGGGCAGAGTTTTGCCTTAAGGCCAAAAGATTGGATCCTTTCATAATGATAATTTTTACAATATATAGAAAGAAGAAGAGAACTTGGCGCTTCATGGGAAAGATTTTGGCACTCTTTTTTGCAAGTGGCCCATGTGCATTCTGAACCTTGGGAAGAGGAGGCCGTCTGATTGTCAGCTCCTGCTTTGACTTTGGCATTCCACATTAATGTAAAAACATGGCCACACCTCTTTTCTACAAACAAACTACGGTTTGTCCCCTCATAAATGCCAACTGGAGAAAATAGGCTGCGTTGCTCGTCTGGCAATAACTCACCTTCTCTTTACCACTTGAACTGCTTTATCTCTTTATGCACCTTGTCTCATCCTGGTTTTGTCTCTTTTTGCTCCTTCAGCTCTCGAGGGCAATCTTATGGCGAGTCACTGCATTCCTTGGGCTCTTTTCATGGTTGGTACTCAGGCAATTCAAAGGCAAATGGCTATTTCACTATGTTAAATTTGACGTTCACATAGCCGTCACCTTGAAAATGAATACCCAATGGCTAGTCTATCTCCTTAAAATTGATGGCTTTTAGGACATCACCGTTCTTGGCAAAAATCTATCAGGATTTTTCTACAAATTTCTTCCCCATAGACTATTTTCCTATAGACAATTTTCCCACGAATAAAAGTCCTCAAGAATTATCCCTGTCCTTTTGTCCCTTCACCTAAAGTTCTTTTCCTTCAGGCTTCTTGCCCACAGCTTTCTCTGAATTCCTTCAGACTTTTTATCTGAAGGAATTCCTTCAGACAAAAAGTTTGAAGGAATTCAAAGCCTTAAGTCTTTTTCATGTCCTTTAAAACCTTCAGCTACCTCGAATGTTCCCTACCCTCCACAAGGACTTTTGGACTCATAACTACCCTCTGCAAGGGCACCTGCCCTTCAGCTTTGAGATGCACCCTTGAACCAAGCTATTGAACCAAAAATGGTTCAAAGGTTCAACAATTTAATGGTTCAACACTGCACACCAAGCCTTTGTTGAACCAAGCCTTTGAACCTTTCCCACTTGAACCAACCGTTGAACCAATCCATTAAACCGATTCAATGGTTTAACACTGCGCACCAAGCCTTTGAATTGAGCATTGAACCAAGCTCATTGAACTGTTCGATTGAACTAAGTGATTAAACCAAGGCATTGAACCAAGTTGATGAACTGATTGATTAAACTTGCCGATGAACCTGAAGCTGCTTGAACAAAAAGCCACTGAACCAAGGCCTTGAAATTTGCTGATGAACTTAAACATTGAACCAATGGTTGAAACAAGTGATGAACCAAGGTTGATTGAACTTAAACATTGAACCAATGGTTGAACCAAGGCCTTGAACCGGTTTAATGGTTCAAAGATGCCAACTTTCCTTGCAATTTTCTTCAGACAAGAGCCCGAAGAAGCCTTGTAAAACCCAACACTCTCTAAAATTGATTCTTCATATGCCAAAATACTAACCTACAAAGTCTGTAGAAAACCTCACTGCTGAGTCTGTAGAAATCCTCACTGCTAAGTCCGTAGAAATCCAAGCTCTGTAGAGTCAGTAGAAATCCAAGCTTTGTAGAGTATGTAGAAATAAACCTATATAGTCCATAGAAATAGACCTACAGAGTCCGTATAAATTCTTGGACTTGTGTAAAATCAAAAAATGAAATGGCCTAGAATAGCAGGGGAAGAAGGGGACTGATTTTTGGCCTATTGGGCAAAAAATGGTCAACAAGTCCTTTTATGTCATTTGGTCATCAAACACTTTATTATAACAGATGCATTATTGCTTGCATGTGACATCCAAATTATGGGGGGGGGGGAGCCCTATCATCAAAAAGGATACGAGCTTCATCAACACATTTTCTAAGTAAGAAATTTCACCCACTGGAGGCTAGAGGAAAAAGGAGGATGGAGGACACTTGTACCTCTCATTAGCCACTAATGATGAGGTGATTTTTTCAGTAGTGGCATTTTCTATTTTTAGCATGTTTTCTATAATATGAAATAAGAACATGAGTGTATCCTTATTCAAGTAATTTCCAAATGTAATCCCATAAAAGTGTGACAGTATAGGAGATTCAGACCATCAATACTAAAGTAGGAGATGTTCTTAATAAAATTAGTTGGTAGGATTGTTGCCACTAATTTTTTGATTTGTTCAGTTGATGTTCCTAGATTTAGTTTATTTTTGCATGGTTGGTGGTTGATGCATGTTCCCACCATGGAGGAGGTTCCCATGATTGATAGTGTTCCCATTTATTGGTTGATTAGTCCCCACAGTCAAAGTGCAAGGAAGTAACATAGAGGAAGACCAAAATATGTGTATGCTACTTAGATAGAGGATGATGTTTCTCCCCATGTTCATATTAAGGGGGGGTTTGTTAGGAAATATTTGTATGAATATTATTTATAATGTTAAATATTATATTTGGGTGTATGTGAGTTGTGAGAACAACTCACTATTAAATAATATTGAGAGAAACCAGGGAGGAGTTGAGAAATAGTAGGGATTTATGATAAAGTTGAAACTATATATTAAGGAGAGATTCCTCCTATATATTGTAAATCTATCATATGAATAGATATATCCTAAATAAATTAATATACAAGTTTATTATCTATGTAGAGCTTTATTATTTGTGTGTTTTGTTAATACAAATCTGAACCTGACTCTAATTAACCCCATTATCATGGGCATGACAGTTGTCTCTCACTTATTAAACACTCTAATTTTAGATGCCACAATGGACCTCATTCATCTCCCCTTCATCCACAAGTGCCTTGATGAACATCATGCCCCATCCCCCTAAGTAGTTTTTCAATTTATTACTTAGATTTAATGTTCATACACATACTTACATTGTTATATCTATCTTGATAACCTTGTGAATGTTATATCTAAAATACATCTTACATTAAAAAATTATGCTTAGATTGTCTTACATTTTGATGTCATATATACATATTATGTTGGTTTGCTACATGAATAACATATATGTTCAGGCTAACATGTATCATGTAGAGCTTTTTATTTTGAGGATAGTTCTTGCATAGGTTCAATAACTTCCCTCAAAAGAGGGGGAATTCATAGAGGTTTGTCATAGGGATCAGTCCATCTGTATGCACTCAGAGTATAATTTCCACCATGCAAGCATAAAATACAAAGCTCAATTTTAAGAAAACACATTAGAAAATAATCAAATAGAGATTGAAGTCAATTTGGTAGAAAAATAACATAGTTGGACACTAGTGCCATAACACTATTGTCTAAGGTATGGTATTACTATCCAATATCCCTAAGAAATAAGAAAATCTAGATTTACTAAAAAAGTAAAATATAGTTACATATTATCAATTTTTGCTCAGTTTTACACAAAATCATACCAATTTGCTTAGATTGGGGGTATCATGCATGACATGATCACACCCATTTCAATTTTAGATACTCAGATATAGATTATTATAACTTAATCCATAATCCATATACTCAGATAACATATTTTGGGGCATGTGCACAACACATTATTTATGTATGCTCACTTATGCACCATTTGATCATATGGAATGGAAAATTCCATGTCACTCTCTATTTTTTATTCACCAGACACCATGTTATAATGATGCACTAGATTGATGTCTTACTCCATCTACAGTGGTTGACATTGCCTCATAGTCCTTGATTTACATATCTGAGTGCCCAAGAGGCCCCTAGGTTGATTTTCATTCCAAAGATCTCAAGTGGATATAGAAAAACTATGTACAGTTTCAATTACAATCATACAAATTCAATTATATTGTGTAATTTAGTTATAGATGCATCTACTACACATGGGTAGGCAATGATGAAGTCACAATTTACTTGAGTTCTTGAGCCACCTACATAAGAGGGTTAGACAAGTGATTAGTCTAATCCAAGCTATTCATAGGTCATGGTCCATCGAACAGGGGTGGGAAACAATAGAGTCAAAACCATATTGAGTTCTTGAGCCACTCACACATTCAAGCCATCAACTCAATCTAAGTTATTTATCAGTTTGATCACTATCTAGATGCAAACACACAAGATGTCACTAGGTTTATGCATTGGTTCATGTACCCAGTGAGGTTTATTCATTCCTCTCCTCTCTCTTATTTCTTTACTCAATTTTTTCTTTGCTTTTGATAGCTCTTAAGTAAGGACTAATCTATGCATGTTTCATTCACAAGACATGCAATGGAGCACACTTCACATACTCAAATCTAAATTCATGAGCTTCACCTCTTAGGTAAGTTCAAGTATGTGTTTTTTCCTTTATCCTAGTCATTTCACTTTTTTTCATTTCTAAAATAAAGGAGGAACAAATATAGTCATCTAAAATGTCACTTGAGTGCCAAGAGTGTTACTTGAGACCACCCATCCCTAGCTTAGCCCTAGACTTATCTTAGAGCCTATTTAGACACTTATCTAGCTTTTGTGTGGGCCACATGCATCCCTAGACATCTCAAAATTAGTCACAAACCCTTCCTTAGGCATTCAAGACCCTAATGATTTAATTTTTTACCACATGGACATTAACACCATAACTGGACACTAGTGCCATAATGCTAATGTCCTAGTTGGGTGCTATTGCCCCTTTCCCTCTTTTTATCCCTAATAGATATATTTTCAATCCTAAAGACATTTAGAGTTGATCTATACCTATTGTAAACCTCACATAAACACCAAATCAATATATATACATGAATTTTAGCCCTTTATTCACTAGATGGAAATTAGATGCAAATACACACAAACAAGCTCAGAATACGTTGTGCACAATCAAGGTTATTAATCCCTATTCTAACCTACTTCTACTTACAATCATCTATAGTCATCCTAAGCTTATAATACATGGAATCCTAGTCTCAAGCCTCACTCAAAGCACTCAAATTAACATTCATACTAGCTTCACTTGCACTTGTACTAGCACTTAGGTGGGGAGAACTACATCAGACTTGATCCCTCTTCAAAGAATTGGTATGTAAGTAACTCTTATCATAGTGGGGTGTTGAGGATGTCCAACCTACCACACCAAATATTTTTTATCATGATGTTCATTCAAGCCCTTGCAAACATAAAAACCTAGGGCTTTCAAAGGAAAATAGAGCTATAATAAAAAGTGTTGATCACACAGACCTAAAATCTGGACTTGAGCTAGAACAAGACCTAATCTATAAAACCCAAAAAACATTCAAAAAGAGGACACTATTGATAAAAGTGGACACTAGTGCCACACCACTACTGGCCAGGTAGAATTCTAACATTTGGATCCTATTTCTAACACCCTGATCAACTTTTGTGCTAATTTTTAGCCTCTAGATCATTCATCTTAGTCAATTTCTAGCTAATAATTAATTTGTGTCATTCATTTCTATTATTATAAATATTATATTTGGTCAATTATTTCAAAAATCAATGGTTGTATTTATTACATATTTTATACCCTAATTTATTGTACTCAAACCTTTTAACAACCTAGGGCTTATACTCCATAACCCTTAAAAGTTAAATTAGGTTACAAGGGGAATTAAATTATAGGGGATATCATATATGCTAGAGAATGACATAAAAGGCATGGTAGGTTGGAGTTATCAATAATGAGCCAGATGGCATTCTTTTTGTATATTGAAGGGATTTCCAATAAGATTTCTAAAATCCTCATATATCAAAACAATAAGGCCACCTTTATTCCTAAAATCAAATCAAGGAAAACTTTAAATTAAGTAAAGAATCCTATGGCACCAAATTTAAAAAGTCATGTTTATAGATGGAGTGCTCAAGTGAAGTCCTTTACACTGGGGAAACATGTCAATCCATCCATACGAGGATCAAAGAACACGCTACAAACATTTTCCTATAGAAAAGGGAAAAATCATCATTGATAGAACACTCCTACAAAACTAAACACTTAATTTGAATTGAGGATGCCAAGGTGATTGCAGTGAAAAATCATTATCACAAGTGACGATTGAGGAATGACATTGTAATTGGAAACTATTTGAATAATTTAAATCATGATGAAGGGTTGGGTTTCAGCCATTCTTGGAGGTCAATTATCATTAAATTAAATAAGGTTTAAACACTTGAGGAATATGACATTTATAGATTAAGGGTAGTTGGTGCAACATTTAATAGATATTACAACTGTAATTTTTATATTTATTACTTTGAAGCAGGGCCCATAAAAATCAATATCCAAGCTTAAAGAAGCTTTAAATACTTGAGGAATCAAATATTTATTGGTTGTGATTAGTTCATGCAACACTTCATCTTTTAATGATTAATTTTACATTTATGATTTTGAAATGGGTCCCAATGGAATTATTGTACTTAAATTCATTTATATAAAGATTTCTAGTTATATACGGCTCATTGATGATGGATTAGTGGATGTGATTCAAAACATTGACTAATATATCTTTGCATGGTTTTCCCCAAAATATCTTTCTTATGATATGGACTATGAGAGCTTAAGATCTCTAGTTGTAATAATATTTACTATATACATCCAATGTGGTATCTATCAATAATAAAAGGAACTCTTCTAAATACATATGCACGTCTTAAAATTTAATAACCTCTTAACAACTCAAATATTTTATTATTATTAAATAACTTCCACTAAAAAATATTTATCATACCAATTTAATTCAAACACCTTTGAGTGTTGAAATATACAAAACTTTTGATTTAGACTTTGAAATAGAAAAGTACATTTTATGTTGTAAATCATTCCATATCTTATTGTCATAATCAAGAAATTTTATGTACCATTTTAAAATCTAGACCAACTTCCAATGGTGCTTCCATGCAATAACTCTCCTAAATGCATACACACATTTAAAATTACAATATCCTCTTAACAACTCAAATATTTATTAATATCAAAGTACTTATATTAAAAATTTATTTATTATTTTCATCATTTTATTCAAACACCTTTGAATGTTAAAATATGCAAAACTTATAGTTTAAACTTTTAAGTACAAGAGTAAGTTTTCTATTGTAAATCATTCCATAGATTATATAGTCATAATCATAAATTTTTATGTACCATTTTTTAATCTAGACCAACTTTCAATAATGCTTCCATGCACAATTATTAAGATACAAACAACTTGAAATAAGTATTATAATATTGAAATTGAAATCACTCTCCAAATTTAGACGTCAAACTTTACCACATTAAGTGCATTTACTACATTCTCTCTGAGCCATCCTTTTCCATTAAAACTCATTACCTACAAAATATACAATTTTAAAAATTGTTATGCCTTGTAAACCCAAAAAACATAGTAAATTCAAATTTTGATTTTAAACTTAAATATATTACAACAAAATCTAAAATTACCAAATGAAAAGACTAAGTATACCAAAATTCAATCCATGTCAATAGGATTTATGTCATGTCCCTTTTTACCATAACATGAAAAGTAATAAGGTTAACGTAGACATCTAATTCCTAACACCATTTGTGTTGAAATTGTCAATCTTACTCAAATTACACTCAAATGCACATTTTAGGTCAAAATCCATAAAATGCACTAAATGGTTCAAACTTGTCATTTACAAGTGCCAATTTAGGTCAAAGTATCCCTAAATAGGGCAACATAATTTATGGGTCAGCTAACTTTGATCAATTCATTTTGAGTCAAAATGATGATTTTGCCTTTTGTGCTCTGGATCACTCTTTTCTTCTAAATTCATTGGTATGCACCACATACCTTTGTTATTTTGTGTTGGAAACATCCTAAATGGAAATATGGTTCTGACACATCTAACGTCACTTTCTAATTCTTCCTGAGTCAAATTACAACCCAATAATATGACTTTTTGACCATTTTTGATTAATTGAGGGCCAATTTTCAAATAATTGCACAAATGTTGATTAACTTTGTTTAAGACTAATTAATCCAAATCAAGAGCTTAAGTGGATTTTCCATGAGAGTTGTTGAATATTTATTTTTGAAAATTGATTCCTATTATCTACATCATTAGGTGACCTCATTTCTTGGGAAGACATCCCTAGAACATAAATGCCACAAATATCAGGGTTATGGGTCACCCATGCCTAGTTAATGCCTCCCATACTTCTTCAATGCCCCTTCTTCGAAGGTCATGAAGATAATTATGGATTTAATTCCTAATATTAGGATTATCCATGGCCACACATCTCAATCTTGAGATGGATGGTCATGGTTGATCTTGACCAATCTCAAAAATATATAAATAGAGAGGCCATGGACATGAATTTTAAGCTTTAATATCGCAAAGTTATAATGCTAAATTTTTTCCACAAGGCTTTGTATTTGATCATAGTTTTTTTTTGAAAGCTTCATTGATAGGCTGGTTTAGTGATTTTGAATCATGAGCCTAGGTTTTGTGGAGTGTTCTTGAGGCATTGGAGGAGCTTAGCACCATTGTTGACAAAGACAAGGATGCTTGATCAAGAGAGAACATGTTTTTAAGCCACATGGGGATGGTGAATCCATTTTGAAAGGTAATATGGTGTTGCTTTATTTTATTTGTTTCTTTCTATCCATTGTAATCCCATAGGAATAGATAGGCTTTGTTAGTTAGTTTTTAATGCATGTTTCATTATTTATGGACTAATGCTTGACTAACTTGCTTTGTAATCCTCTCTACATCTTGGCATGCCTGGTGGGACCATACATATCGCACACCTAAATAAAATCACTTTGTAACTCTAAAATATCCATTTAGACCCTTAAAAACTCGTGCAAATTGATTTTCTAACTTTATTTTGCCATTTTTGTTTGCCATAGTTTTACACAGTAAGTGATGTTGACAAGTGATACCAACATCAGTTACTTAGCTTAACTGACATCAGTTAATAAAATTGACATTGGTTAGGTCCTGGTTAGCCAAAATAATTGATGTCGATCACTATGTTTTTTCCAAAAACACAGACCCAAGAGCTACTTTTTCAAAGTTCATTATTTCAAACTAAAAAGAGCTTCAAAGCTAAAGGACATTATAACATTTTTGATATAGGAACAAGCTTTTGATTTAATAAAACATGCTTAAATCACCTCTTGCATGCTTAGAAATCAACTAGGAACTTTGTTTTGGGTGTTTAACAAAGAATTTAGATGTTTTGATGAATGCTTTCAAAGTTTGCAACTAAGACCAAGGGGTCAAATGAACACCACCAAACATTTCATTTAGGTTTAAAATTGAACACACTTGTCAATTATTATTTGAAATAGTTATTTACCTAGGTTTTATTTGGAAAAAAGAGAAATTTTGTGTGTATGCTTTTCCATTTTTCCCATATAGGGAACCTTTGGAGTCAAAAGTGCCATTCTTATTGCAAATAGCCTAGTCCAAGGCTTAGAAAGAATGTCACCTAAAGCACTCCCCAAAAACTCACCAAAGTTTGGGTGATCTTGAAAACAACCCTAAAGTCTTTCTATTTTATGTTTTCTTTATTTTCATGAAAACTTGGCTTATGATGGGGACGTCATTACCTCCCACAAGTTCTTTAGGGAAGCTTTGACGTAGTGTTTCACCTCCCAGCATTGACTTTATTTGACTCCTTTGGAGTCGTATATGGGACGTATCTACATTTGGACATCACACTACACTGAGTGAACAACAGGATGTAGTGGTTGTAAAAAAGATTAAACCTTTTTACAACTAGCCAACACCATGGTCACCTAATTTTTGTGCTTGTCTTTTACATCATTTGATGTGAAAGTCATTTGCAATTGATTCCCCTAGAATGATTGAAACCTTGCTAATTTAGTAGACCCCACTTTGCCATACCTTGTAGTTTAGACGTAAGACATTTATTTTTGTCATTAGCTTACTTGGTCTTGATTTATGTCTAAAATTACTTGTTAACTCAATGAACTTAACCAAAACACATTGTCATCAATTTTCTTGAGCAAGGGAGGTGTTACACTGTTCAAATGGAAAATTCATCTTTTCCTTGTTCAATTTGTTATCAAAAGCTTTGTGTCATGTCATCCACTTTGGCACAGTCATGCTACCAAATTGATTCTAGATATTTTGCCCAATTTGTTTAAATCCTTCATTTATAATTTAAATTCAAAATTGAACCTTTATAAGTTCTAAGGGTTGGTGCATCAAAGTGGGTTCACCATTTGTGCACTAAACTTGTTTTAACTTGGGTTCAATTTTTTATTTGGATTGAAGGTCATTAATTAAGACTCAAAATCATTTTATCATCTTAGTAGACTCAAGTCATCTTGTGTATCATTCACACTTTGGGTCCTATAACATATTTTATCCTACTAGATTCATGTGGCGACATTGTGCTGCCTATTTGGACTTAGATTTATACTTAATGATTCATGTATGTTTTTACATCATGAGTTGCTTAGTTCATTTTGTCTTCTTCATAATCTGGAGAGATTTCCTCTAAACTTCTAGGGTCAAATTGTCAAAGTTGAAGCTAACTTTTGTAGTGTGGGTGTATCACAAAGATCTAGGCTTTGGTGTACTAGTTTTCACCTTGGGTCTTTGAGTGACCTTACTCTCTTCCGATCTATATGATTTAAACTTTACCAAAGGTTGGGTAAACTAATGAACCAAATCTTATAAATTGTGTGTGGTTTCAAACCACCCTCCTTTATAGTCTCATTGGTACATTGGTTATTTGTTTAAGAGAGAGCCAAAGCATACTTTGATTGGTTGTCAAATATTGGTCCAAAGTTAGTCAAACACACATAATAACTCTTTTTAGACATGACTCAAAGGTTCATTCATAGTGAGGCCTCTTATGGCCTTAGTTATGAAGACAAGAAATTTTATGATGGTTAAGATAACCCCATTGTTTTTGATGATATCCCCACAACATTAGGATTTAAAGGTGATTACAATGAATATCAACCCCAAGAAGATCAAGATGAATCCCTTCTTAGATTTATAGAATCAGGCACTAAACTACCTTCTAATTTTCCTATAGAATAATTACATACCTTAGTTAGAGAAGGAGAAAAATGATGGAAAGAGCAAGATTTTACAAAAATAGACATACATTATTCCTCTAACAAAGGAAAGGAAACACAAACAAAGCCAAAACCCACAAATCTAGATCTTCTAGAATCAGAACCAACAGCAAGGTCAGAACCGTAATGAGCATAATCAAAATCATAATACCCATACTAATAATGTGGCTTATAACAATGTACCTTATGACTATAATAACACTGTGAGATACATTTTTGTAACCCATATTACCACTATTACTATAATGCCACGTGGTCAATCTCATGTTTCTCACAACATGAGACCCATCATTATAGGGTCAGCACCCTCTACCCCTAGTAATACCATGTTGAGTTTGCATAATCATATTGCTACTCTATTTGCATGGGTTACTTATCCTGAACAATAATACCTTTCTTATAAAGGCTCCTCACTGACCTAAAATTGTCACAATACCGTTAATCACCCATGAATCACCATCCAAAGCCCTTTGCCTCCCTCTTCTAATTATAATAACTCCTTGCCACCTCTAGGTTATGTAGTCACAACTAGATGCCCATGAGTTACCATTTAGGGCCCTTTGCCCACTTATTTCCATAAACCCAATGAGAACACTATGCCAATGGTTCTAAAGTTGAATACTATCCCAACAAAGACTAAACTAGTTCAATCCACAATTCAAAGGCCTTATAGTATAATGAAACAATTAGATAAAACCCCTGCATAAATTTCCATATTAAAACTCTTGCAGACATCGGATATCCATCAAACCATCTTCAGCAAACTTTTACAAGAGTCTATTGTGCCTAATGATATAAACCTTGATCAGTTCCAAAACCTAGTTAGACATTTGTCTTCATTTTGGCAAATCAGATTTGATCAAAAGGACATGTCCACCCTTGGCCCAAACCATAATAATCCACTATACATTGAGATAATCTTTTTGGATCACAAAATCAAGTGGGCCCTTATAGATAATGGTTCAAGGTTGAACATCATATCTCTTAAATTGGTATGATGATTGGGTTACATGGACAAAGACAATCAGCTAGAGATTATTACAATCAAGGCTTATGACAATGTTGAGAGGGAGTCATCAGGTATAATTTGGTTGCTAGTCATGGTTGGGTCTATTTATCATCACACTTTATTCCATATTATGGATATTGAGCTTCCTTATAACATACTTCTTGGTCATCCTTGGATCCATGAAGTACAGGCAGCTCCATCTACTCTTCACCAATGCCTTACATTTTTTCATGATGGGATCAAGGTTACTATTCTCGTTGATTAGTAGCTACACCAATACTGTAAACATATTAAAGTAGTGTTTCATAATTATAACTATTGCCTAGGTTTTGAATTCATTGCAAAGAAGAACAAAGCCATCATTTCTCATCCATCTCCATATAATTATATAGACCCTAGTGATCTAGCCTCCACTTCAACTTATCCATTTCCTATATCTCTAGCCAAACAAGTTATTATTAAAGATACAGGCATCTCTAAATACCATATAAAGGATGTCCTCCATATTAAAAAATTACCAAAATCCCCTAAAACATTTGGTAAGCCTACAACTTCCTAGACTCCTAATAGACCCAATCAAATTTGGCAACCAAAGAAGAAGAAACCAAAACCTCTTATGGTTTTTGTACCTATGATTGCACCAAAGAAAGATCAAGAGGCTTTTACCAAGGGATATTGGTTATATTATGAAGGCCTTACAGATTATTTTTAGAATTTAAAGTACCCTATCCCTAACAGGATAATGGATCATCTTGACTATATAGGGAAAGGCCTTGACCCACAAGCGCAAGGAATTTTAGAAACCTTATCAGCTAGAGTTGTCAATTAGAATCATGCTCTTAGATTTAAACCACCAGAGGATGACCTCATAACATTTAGTAGTGACTCTTCCAAAGTGACTAGTAATGAGACTCTTAGCAGTGACACAACGTCCTATTATAGCCTTTTTGATGAGCTTGCTAATTTAGATTTGTTTGATTCAAATGCCATATTGACCATAATACCTATTAGAGCTTCTCATCCTGAAGCAAAAACTCATCCTAGTGGTACTTCCTTTCCTGAAGCAAGACATTATATCTTTACCATTAGTGCTTCCCATCTTGAAGCAAACCCTCACTGTAACCTATGCCTTTACTATCCTAAACTCATAGATTGAGATTAGCAAAATTTGGTCATATGCCTCAATGAGTTCCAAAATGAAGAATCAATTATAGAATACGTGGGATTATGAGATGCATTCCCCATTGGTGATTATAAATAGGGTTTTGATTTTTCATTGAATTCCTCTACTTACTTTGGAGAGTAGGTAAAATTTCTTGTTCATAATAAAGAATAAACATAGAGATCTTCAGGTGAAAACCTCTTTGAGGCACGTGTTGATCAAGTAAAAAGTAAAGAAAAAGATAAGCCTTTGAGTGAAAACCTATTTCGGGTGCTCCAACGAGAAAGTTTGCTCATCCCCTCAGGACGTAGAAAGTGCATCTAGCTTAAGTTCCATAGCTAGTACAAGCATCTCTTTAGAACAACATAAAATATTTGAGTGTCTTGCTCTTGAGTTTCTAGAGGTCTTTTCCAATTGGCCTTTACTTAAGAAGGAAGACTCTAATTCTTCATATTATCTAGATCTTGAGGAGGAACAACAAAAATATATAGCAGAAGAAGATGATCATGATCATACATTGCCTACAATTCTAGAAGATGGATCTACACTCCTTATAGAGGGTATAATAGAAGTAAATTTAGGAACCCATGAGGATCCTAAAATTGTTTATCTTGGAGCTTCCCTTACTAAATCAAAACATCAACATATTATATCCATTCTTAAGGATTATATAGACATCTTTGCATGGGCATATTCTAAAAATGCAATCCTAGATCTAGATTTAGTTGTGCATCATCTTGTTGTTTACTCTGATGCTAAACCAGTCAAGCAAAAGTTGAGAAAGATGCATCTATGCATTAAACTTTTGGTTAAGGTTGAGTTAGAAAAGTTGTTTGGAGCTAATTTTATCAGACCACTAGACTACTCTAAATGGATTTCTAACATTGTGCCATTAAGTAAAAAGGCCTCAGGTATATGTGTTTGTACTAATTTTTATGATATCAACAAAGCATACCCCAAAGATGATTTTCCTTTACCCAACATGGACATGATCATAGACTCAACTACTAGGTATGAGATGCTATCCTTAATGGATGGATTTTATGGTTACAATTAGATCAAGATAGCTCCTAAAGATCAACATAAGACCACATTCACCACTCCATGGGGGACACTATATTACCAAGTCATACCATTTGGTTTGAAGAATGTTGGAGCCACATATCAGTGTGTAATGACTGTCATCTTCTATGACATGATGCATGACATTGTTGAGGACTATGTTGATGATATACTAGCAAAATCAAGAACAAGAGCAGGACACCTTGGCATTCTATGAAGAATATTTGAGAGGCTTTAAGCATATAAAATCTGCTTGAATCCTAATAAATGTGTCTTTGGAGTCACATCAAGAAAATTTCTAGGGTTCATTATATCATAATGAGGGATCGAAGTTGACCCTACAAAGGTCAACACTATTATGGAAATGCATCCACCAAATAATATTAAATAGTTGCAAGGTCTATAAGGAAAGGTCTAGTCTATACACAGGTTCATTTCTCAATTGGCAGATAAATGCTACCCATTTACCCATCACTTAAAGAAAGGGGTAACATTTCAGTGGGATGAAGATTATCAGATAGAATTTACAAATCTTAAAACATTCTTGGCCAATCCACCAGTCTTATGACCTCCAACACAAGGAAAGCCATTGCTTTTTTATATATCAACCATAGAACATGCACTGGGGGCACTTTGGCTCAGCATGATGATCATGGTAAGGAACATGTGGTTTATTATTTAAGCCACACATTGGTAGCCTATGAGCATAATTATATGCCTATTGAGAAGGCATGTTTAGCTATGGTGTTCACCACTCAAAAATTATGACATTATATGCTAAATAATAAAACTATTGTTATCACCAAGGTAGATCCTCTTATCTAAAATAGCTCTTCAAGGATGCATGGATAAATTGATTATGCTCCTTAATGAGTTTGATATTAAATACTAGAATCAAAAGGCAATCAAAGGATAGGTTCTTTTAGACCAACTTACAGAAGCTCTTGTTATGGCCATTCAACCTCTCAATTTTGACCTTCTAGATGATTCTATCATGATGATAAAGCATCACAAAAACTTGAATAGTAGACACTCTATTTTGATGGATCTTTCACATCCTAAGGATCTAGAACTAGCATATTATTGATCATGCCATAGGGGGATTTGATCCCCTAATCATTCTATATACAATTTTAGTGTACAAACAATATGCCTGAATATGAGGCATTGGTTCTAAGGCTTCATCTTGCCATACAATGGGATATTCAAAGCTTAAAGGTTTATGGAGATTCACAGCTAATCATAAATTAGACAACTGATTATTATTAGACAAGAGATGATAAGCTTGTTCCTTACAAGCAAATTGTTGATAAACTTAAAACACATTTTAAATTTCTATAGTTTGAGCAAGTTCTATGAGTCAACAATAGATCTATCGATGCCATGGCAATAATTGGTTCCATGATTCAAATGCATGGTAATGCTAAAGGATATCAGTTCTTGATTGAAAATATTCTTTAAATAGCACATATTCTATCAGATTCAGAGAGGATATGCACCGTTTTTGATCCTAATCCCTCACCTGAGTTACCATGGTACCAAGATTTTTATAACTATTTTCAAAGCCATGTATTTCCTGCCAACCTTTCTAATAACCAACAAAAACTATTTCTTCATCGCTTAACACATTATATCCTCCTTGGAAACATGCTTTATCAAAAAGGCTATGATGGAAAGCTTCTTTGTTGTTTATTTTTGGGAGAATCCAAGCTGGCACTATAGGAGGTTCATAAAGGAATGTGTGGGGCTCATACCAATGGTGTAGTCCTAGCAAAGAAACTTCTCAGAATAGGCTATTAGTGGCCAAAAATGGAGGTAAATGCTTGTAATTATGTAAATAAGTGTGTTCCTTATTAGTAGCTTGGTAACTTAATACATGCACCTTCCTTACCATTACAACTGTTTATAACACCATGGTCATTCTCAATATGAGGTCTCAATCTCATTGGCAAAATTAACCCAACATCTTTAGATGGACATAAGCACATTTTGACTATAAATGAGTACTTTACCAAGTGAATTGAGGTCATTCTTCTCACTTATATTACTGGGAAACAAATAGCTAAATTTATTCATTACCATATCATCTGTTGATATGGCATCCCAGCCCGTATTATATCTGATAATGGCAGATCCTTTATGAACCAATATGTGAAATATCTTTGTGAAAAATTCAATATCAAGCACAAGAAATCCACTCCATATAACCTACAAGGCAATGGACAAGCTGAGGCATCAAATAAAACCATTCTAGCCATTTTAAAGAAGATTTTCAATGATTCTAGCCATAATTGGCACTTGCAACTCTTTCCTACCCTTTGGGCTTATATAACCAATCATCACACCCCAACTGGTGCTACTCCATACTCCATTGTTTTTAGCACTGAAGCTATCATCCTGGTTGATATTGAGATCCAATCATTAAGAATATCATTGGAGCACATTGAAGATGATGAAGACTATAGAGCCTCACGACTGCAAGGACTAGAGCTTCTTGATGGTAAGTGTTTGGCTACCCTAGAAAACTTGCAGGCTTATCAAAATAAATTGTATTAAAGCTACAAAAAATGCATTCTCTCTTGAGAATTTGAGATTGGTGACTTAGTTCTAAAAGAGAACTAGAAGAAAATGAATGCTGAACTTAAAAAGAAAGGCAAGTTTTAGCCTAATTGGTTAGGACCATATATTGTCACAGCAAACTATGGATTAGGAGCATATCGATTAGCTAAACCTAATGGTGAAGAAATTTCAGAGCTCATGAACATCATACACCTTAAGAGATTCTATGCATGAACAAATTTGAACCATTATCTATAAGACCCCTGACTTGGGGGCAACTTATGCTATTGTAATTTTATCCCACCCTTTTATCTTACCTTGAACACATTCTATACTACCCTAGTCTACTTTTCATGTATCTAGATAGTAAAGGATTTGAATCCTTGGCACTCTGAACACATTATTCATCCCATTATAGAGTTCTCTCTTTGAGAAGCATATTCTTTGTTATGTCTAAGGCATGTTATAATCTTGGACACTTTTTATCCCTTGACCAATTATGATATTAATTATGTCTCATGAACATTAGGAGCATCTTCAATAGCAGTTTTACAAAGTAGTTCAACCAGGACCATCTTGTGTAGCTTCAGATAGGTGAATAGTCACATCTTCTCAATTCAAGTATTTGTTGCTCTTTCTTGTTTTAGAATTAAGAACCTCACTCTCACTGATTTACAAGTATGGGCCATGGCATCTGGCTTAACTATCTTATTGGAACCTCTACTCTCATGACGTGTATCTCCTCGACTAGATGGTCCCACCTTGTGTATATTTTATCCCAAAAATACCAAAAACATTAGAAATACTTTGAAAATGCTAAAAACATCAGAACATGATCCATAGAAGAATAAAAACATTGTCTCACACTCCTGTACATTTGTACATTCCTGTTCCACCATCCCAAGCTCTCATCATTTTGTGAGCAACTGTGAACAACTATTAAGTTTGAATGCTCTTGCCATTTTTCAAGCACAGAAACACCAATTAATTTCATCTTATCCTATGCTCTTGCTATTTTACAAGCAAAAAAGTACCAGTTTAATTCATCTTGTCCCATGCACTTACCATTTTACAAGATCATTATTTCTCATCTCAGCAACTTCTTGTTTACTAGACCATTCTCATTTGTTTATCATATCTTCCATTTCTTCTATAACATTAATCAAGTTAGTCTAGTCATCATTTTTTTGCTATCCCATTTCTTGGGAGAGCTACATTTGGCCTGAAGTTCATGTTGGAACATGCATCCATAGAACTATGTAGGCAACGACCACTTGTCTTATACATCTAGAGTTAGCTCGACCAACCCATTTATTTTATTCTCTTCCCTCATTTATTCTATTATTGTTCCTCTTTAATTAGGGAACAATTATCATGTCATTATTCTTTGTTATGATGTGGTGGATAGTAACGCCTCTATCACACATGTATGAACATTTGTCTTTAAACCACCCTAGCTTAGTTTTTGTTTGTGTGTTTATTTGAGTTTTCTTAGTGTTTTGTTGTGCTTTCAAACCTCTCCTTTTATTTCTTCTCCTTTTATCTTTTTATTACTTCTTATCTCATCTTGGTCTTGTGTTTCCTTGTTTGTTTTTGCTTATGTATTTTGTGTTTTAGAACATCTTGATGTTTCACATGGATCTCGATTATTTATATCTTGATCCTATGTTATTACATTGTTCTTGGACCATTTTGTTTATTTAATTGTTGTTGGTGTATTGTTTTTCTATTTGATTTTGCTTTTCTCTTTTGTGTTCAAGAATGCCTTGATGGTCCACATAGATCTTGATTATTCATATCTTGGTCTCATGTCATTAAGATGTTCTTGAATTTTGTTTATAAACATTTTGTTCCTACTTAAGATCATATCTTGATTTTGAGTTAGGTTATTTATGTTTATCTTTTTCTTTGTTTTTTGCTTTTTTGTTTAAATGTAAATCACTATAACTCTAGTTTTGGTCATTATTTTACCATTATCCTTAGTTATAGATATTGACATTTGAAATGGCTTAGTGAAATTGGAATCTTATGTCATTCTAATTTATTCATACTTATTATGCCTAATTTATTTTGCTATAGCAAACACATTTTGCTCAGGTCTCAATGTCTTAACATCAACATCAGCTTCGATGAACGATTCTTAGGAACACTTTGTAAAACCTAGGCTTATGATATGGAATTAGGATTCTAGGTAGCATGCATTTTAGGCTTCTTTGTCTATGCTTAGATATGCATCTCTTTGCATATATTGTGAGTCTAATCAATTCTTGGTCATTTTTCATCATTCCTCATTCCATTCTCTCCTAAACTTGGGTGAACTACATTGGCCCAAAGTTCATGTTGGAACATGAGTCCATGGAACTATGTAGGCAATGCTCAATTTCTATTGAGGTCAGCTCGACTATATCCATTCTTATTTTTATCTCTCTCATCACTTTGTGCATTCTCATATGCTTGGTTTTATATGGCTTTCTAAGCCATTACACCATTGCATATACATTTGTGCCTACTCATTTTAACCTATCTTTTTGATAATATCCTTGAGCTATTTTTATTACCAATTACCCATGTTAGGGCACAACATCTGAACCATGCCTGAATCAAATCAGCTCTATAGGGGAAAAATCATTTTTTATTCTTTATCAATGATCAAGATTCACCCTACTAGGGCAAAACTATTTTATCATGATCAAATCTACTCTACTAGGGCACTTATTATTATCTTTTCTTTGGATACCCCATTCTAGTGGTGCTTTCCTTCCTAAAGTAGAAAATTCTCTCATTTCCTCTAATTCTAAGCTCTCCATATTAAAGCCCATGATGGTAATATTTTAGTGTGCAACTTTTTTCGAGATTGATCAAAGTTGTAAGCACGTAGCTTGTACTCTCAAATTGGGTATGTTTACAGTGTGTCCCTTACATTTATGGATTGTATCTTTCCCATTCCTCCCATCTCTGGGGCCTATTATACCTCTAATTATATTTTGATCATTGATGGTAATCACGTGTGCAAGAATTAGCTCATATGGATGTGATCTATTCCATGGGTTAATCTCTCACTTTCTCTCTTTTTTTGAGAGTCCATCCTTCTCTTTCATCCTTATATGTCCTCTCGATGGGGCATCATGGGTCTGTTCCAATTTTTTATTGACAACTCTTTTCTTTGAAAAGATGTTGCTTCACTTGAATGTCTCAATATGCCTTCTCAAACAAGGGCAAACTGTGGACATCCACTTTCTAACACCATTTGTGTTGAAATAATTTCAATCTTACTCGAATTGCACTCAAATGCACATTTTAGGTCAAAATCCATAAAACACACTAAATGGTTTGAACTTGTCATTTACAAGTGCCAATTTAGGTTAAAGTATCCCTAAATAGGGCAATGTAATTTATGGGTCAGCTAACTTTGATTAATTCATTTTGAGTCAAAATGATGATTTGGCCTTTTGTGCTCTAGATCACTCTTTTCTTCTAAATTCATTGGTACACACCATATACCTTTGTTATTTTGTGTTGGAAACATCCTAAATGGAAATATAGTTTTGGTGTATCTAATGTCACCTTCTAATTCTTCTTGAGTCAAATTATAACCCACTAATATGACTTTCTGACCATTTTTGATTAATTGAGGGCTAATTTTTAAATAATTGCATAAATGTTGATCAACCTTGTTTAAGGCTAATTAATCCAGATCAAGAGCTTAAGTGGATTTTACATGAGAGTTGTTGAATATTTATTTTTGAAAATTGATTCCTATTATATGCATCATTAGGAGACCTCATTTCTTGGGAAGACATTCCTAGGCCATAAATGCCACAAATATCAAGATTATGGGTCACCCATGCCTAGTTAATACCTCCCATGCCTCTTCAATTCCCCTTCTTCCAAGGTAATGATGAAGATAATTATGAATTTAATTCAAAATATTAGGATTATCTATGGCCACACACTCAATCTTGAGATGGACGGTCATGGTTGATCTTGACCAATCTCAAAAATCTATAAATAGAGAGGCCATGGACATGAATTTTAAGCTTGAATATTGCAAAGTTATAATGATAAATTGTTTCCATAAGGCTTTGTATTTGATCTTAATTTTTGTTTTCAAGCTTCATTGATAGGCTATTTTAGTGATTTGGAATCATGAACCTAGGTTTTGTGGAGTGTTCTTGAGGCATTGGAGGAGCTTACCACTATTGTTGACAAAGACAAGGATGCTTGATCAAGGGAGAACATGTTTTTGAGCCACATGGGTATGGTGAATCCATTTGGGAAGGTAATATGGTGTTGATTTCTTCCATTTGTTTTTTACTATCATTTGTAATTCCCATAGGAATAAATAGGCTTGGTTAGTTAGTTCTTTATGCATGTTTCATTATTTATGGACTAATGCTTGACTAACTTACTTTTTAATCCTCTCTATAATTAATATATATTTTTTTATTGAAAAGTACTATTTATTAAATAAAAAATCCTTTATAAAATAAAATATAACTAGTCATATAAAAAATATGGGTGGAAAAGTCACACCCCAAAAACCACACTAGGGTAAAAAAGCCTTGAGAAAGTAGCAGAAGTAACTAAAAGGCCATAATATCTAACACATATGTACTAACAACCAAAAAAAAATAAAGCAAAACAAAACAACCAACTCCTTAAGTAACATCAGTGAACATGGTAGTAGGTGGCAGAGGTGAAAGAGGGTCTTGAGGCTTCCCTCCCTAGCCCCCATTAGTAGGGGGTCCTCATCTAAGGTAAGAGCCTCCCACCCATCATTTTATTACTCTTGAGTTTCTATGGTTTCTCATAATTTTGTCAAGGTATAGAAATAACAAGCACTAGGGGTGGGAACTTGTCTTGTTGGGGAGCTGCCTAACCTCCTCTACTACCATTATCATGATGAGACAATCCATACCCAGGAGATGGACAATGCGAGAGAGGAGAGGAACTCCTCCAACTTTGGGACCTATGGATTCAAAACTAAGAATTCTTGACTCCTTCACCATGTCAATGAGGATGAGTGTGATTGAGTGACTCCTGAATGACAGCACAAGGGGCATTCCCCTAGTGATTCAACAACTCCTACAAATGCTAAAGTTCCAGCCACATTTTCTCTATTTGGCTCTAGATCTAAAGGGTAACATTAGAGATCACATTAATTTTTTTAGAAATTGAAAACCCAATTTCCATAGATTCATGATTAAAACAAGATTTATTTCTAGACTTCTAGATCTGAAATAAAACATCAGTGCAAAAAATCTGCCAAAATCTATTATATCTTGCAATAAGCAAGGTTGAATCCCCTAAGAGAGCCATTTTCTAGGTGAATATTTCAGGTCTAAAGGGTTTAAAAAGAGAATGAATCCATCTCTAGGAAGACTGAGCATGGGGAAAAAACCAAAAAAGGTGCTTAATGGTTTCTGGGTGGTGGTAAGTAGAAACCATTAAGGTTAGTGTTTTAAGTTATCTGGGTGACTTACTTTATATTTTATTCAAAAGTGACAACTTAATATTACTTTATTATTAGAAATAACAGAAAAGAGTAAAACACAAAAGTGTAACCCTAACACTAAAAGTGACAATTGAGTCTTTATATTGAGAGTTCTCTCTCATTTTGATTGATTTATTATTGAAATAAAAACATTTTTTCCAGAGTTTGAGCTTTATGTTTAATCTTTCCATTTGAGGACAAAAACTTTTGGCTATTTGGAGATCTTAGAGGATAAAAATATCTTGGTTTCTAAGGTTGGATTTGAAAATGAAAACCCTATTGGCCATAAGAGGCGATTCCACCCAGTGATCACATTTATGCTCAAAGAATTGAATTCATTTACAACTTACTATAGTATCGCTATAGTGTCACTACAATAAATTATTGAAGATTTCAGCATGTAGAGGATTGGATAGAATTTTACTTGCAATATTTGGTAGTGTTTGATCATTTCATGGGTGGAAGACTCCATTAGAGGATTGTCATGACCTTTTTTGGAAACTATATTAATTTAAACCATAGTTTTCCATATCTGCAGTTAGTGTTGACCCTTTTGGAGCAGTTGTGCACTGTCTGAGATGTTCACCACATCAACTTTGGAAGCAAATCATTAGACCTTCACCAACGAGGATTCCATCTAACTATCCCATTGTAGCTGAAACTGATCTTCTGAGAACCCATTAGGGGATGTCGTATAGGGAAGGACATCAACATAGTATTATTAGACTGCAACCCTCATAACCAATAATCAAACTCATCTATAGGATAAATAATGTTTCCCAATGGGTCTATTTATTATGTGGGAATAATTTCTCTATAGAAAAACATCTAAGACTCATTTATTTCGAGTAAGATTTAGTATTCTACAATTTAATTCTAGTTTGATATTGTCTTTAACATTAGTTTATGAAATCATTAACTAGAATAAGGATTTCAACTTGGGTTTTTTGTATCATGAGCTACATGCACTAGTTTGGCATTGAATGTGGATTTTTAGACTTAATATAAAATTAGAATTTAGTATTTTTCTTGAAAGAGATAATATACTAATATTAGGGCATGATCTTGCCAGCCTGTAGGGAAGTTAACATTATTGCATGATTCTACTAGCTTGTGAATCATGGTGTTATTTAAAGAGGAGAAAATTATGGTGGATGATGTTATTGCCTATTATGATATATATAGAGATATTTTAGTAGAGATTTGGAAAGAAATATCTTTTCAAAACTTCATGAAATTGATGAAGACAAGAAGTGGACAAGTGTACTATGAGGACGCGTTGTTACATGAAGACTCAAAAAAGCTCAAAAAGACCATAGAACCAAGAAAAGTGTTGGATACATCATAACCTCAAGAGGAAGTCATTGTGATGGATGAGCATGAGAAAGAATAAAAACTAGAGATAAGAAATTTACCAGATAAAAACCAATAAAGGGAAATAGTAATCATGTATATAAATATAAGTTGGAATTAATCTACAAGGAAACAGTGTGGAGGAACATAAAATTATGGATAAGGTGGAATTTGGATTCAATAATCTTTATGATACATATTTAGATCACATAGATATGATCATAATCAACCAATATCATGAGGTTGACTTGACATACATAAAGGCAATTGAATAAATAGCCATGACTTTAAAAGCATAAACTCTTAATGCAAACAACAATTTATATGAAGATCAAATTAGACTAGTGTAGCATAAGCAAAGTGAAGAGATAATTATCTAAGAATAAAAGTTACCAAGGAAGCTAGCAGTTAGGAGTTCAAAATTGGGCATTACTGAGATAGTTTGTTAAGGAATTGAAGATCAACAAATGAAATAACTTTAGATGCTCACATTTAAATAAAAATTAGAAAGAATGATTTGGGATCTGAGTATTTTTAGGATGGTTCATGTATTGTTTAAGAATAATCAATCTTTGGGAAGGGCAAAATGTCATGTCCCTTTTTACCATAAAGTGAAAAATAATAAAGTTAATATTTCAAGTTATCAAATTTTATTGATAATATTTAATAGTGATTTATCATTATATGGGTGAAATACTTCATTAGAGGATTATCATGACCTTAATTTATAGTCATATTGATTTCAACCATAGTTTTCCACATTTGTAGTCAACTTTAGCCCTTTTGGAGTAGTTGTGCATTTTATGGGGTGTTTACCAACTTTGAGAGCATATGATAGGGCCTTCACTGATTGAAACTCCATCTAACTATCCCATCATAGATAGAATGATTCTTATGAGAACCCATTGAGGGATGCCATATAGGGAAGGACATTAACATAGTGTGGTTGTACTTCAACCCTCACAACTAGTAGTCAAACTCATCTATAGGCTTAATAACATTTCCCATAGGATCTATTTATTATGTGGGCATACTATTGCTATACAACAATGTTGGCCCCTAAATTTTGACTAAGTAGTGTTCCATTTTGGTACACGACATGAAAGGATCAGTATATATTTTGATGAAAGTACCAACAAAGTATTAAATGACCATGGTGCATAACTGACAGGCACATAAGTGTCATGATGCAGTCAGGTGTGGGAGGATAATGGTGCAAGAGACCCAATGCGAGAAGACCCAGTTAAAAGAGAATGTGTTATGAGGGACTCTAGAACAAAGGACTCTAAACAAAAGAAAAATACGAGGGGAACATGTTGGAAGTGTATTGTGAAGGATGTGGGAGTATTTAGAAGAATAATTAAAATGGGACACCTTGGCCCTATTGATCAGAGGTTTTGTACCATCCCACAAGGAATGGAACACATGGTCATTAGAATATAGCATAGAGTGAGGATCTAAGGCTGTAGAGGCCTGAGTTTACAAGAATAACTCATTGTAAGAGTCATGACTCTTAGTCTATTGGGAGTCTATATGCCATCTATTTATGGTATTTATAATTTTGACACTTAGTCAGGGTAAAACAAGTATAAGTACTCCTATTGTAATCATTTTCAAAGGTGGTCATTTTGGAGAATAGATAATAGAGATTTGTCTTGTAATTATTTAAGCAACTAATGAGAGATCCATTTTTGCCAAATTGTGTTATGAATGATGAAATATTCTAAGTGTTAGATGATGGATATGGTTTATTTCTATGTCATTGGTATCTTTTTCTTTTGTCACTACTATTAGATAATAATGGTGATCCTAGTTATAGTGGTAGTTACATATGGATAATAAGGATAATAGTAGTATATTTATGGTATTGAATAATCCTTTAAGAGCTATATTATGAAGAATGAACAAACATACATAATTGTATTACCAAGCCTTTAAGAACTGGTCTTTTGCTGCATTCTTTGGATGAGTCTTAACTCTCGCATGATAGGGCCAATGCACTAGCTTGTTGGGTGAAACTTTAATGTTGAAGTTGTAATTAACTAAAAAAACCCAACATATTGGTTTTATGACTAGGACCCAAAGTAATTGGAGCACAATCATGAGAAAATATTTGAATGCATTATGTTAGAAAATATTGAAGAATGGGTTATCGGTGTTGAAGAAAAATTTGCAATTTTATATCTTGAACCAAGAATCTCTACATGACAGTGGGTAGAGAAAAATATTTATAGTTCTCTATATGAAACTTTCTTTTTTGAAGTCCCAGTGCTCTTGCATACTTGGATAATAGCATATACTAAAGGATGATCCATGTTGAGTTGTGGAGCTAAAAGCTTCACTAAATGTGCAAATGTGGAGGTTGCTGGGTTACACAGTAACTGACATCGGTCAGAGCCAATCGACATCGGTTAGGGGTCGATTGATATCAGTTATCTTCAGCTACATAGTAATTGACACTGGTTATGATCAACTGACATCGGTTAGATAAGCACTGACATCAGTCACCTGTGTGTTTCTATAACTGTTCTAATTTTAGACAAACAATTAGTTTGCATGTAAAGACTAATTTTAGTCTTGAGTCCGCTTTTCTAATTATTGTTTGTTTTGGGTTCTATTTAAGAGACCCATGGGGCTGTATTGTAATGTAAACAAGATCAATTAGATCTGCAGGGTGCAAGATCAAGAAGATCTACAAGTGAGCAAGATCAATTAGATTTGTAAGGTGCAAGATCAAGAAGATCTGTGGAAAGGAGGCAACAATAATTGGGTTGATTGTCACTGGAAGTAGGCAACAAAAACCATTGGGTTGATTGTCACTGGAGGGAATAACAACTCAGTTATTGAGTTGGTTGTAATTAAGAGAGAGAGAGAAATCTTGAGGGAGAATTATTATACATCTTAGAGGTGTGGGAGAAAGAGATTTCTTCATTGTATTTCCTTCTGGAAGAGTTTAATATAGATTGTATTGTTTCTCGTATCTCCTATTCTTTGCTGTTTCTGATTTCTAGTTATTTATTACTTCTGGTTTAATTCCATGTTTAGTTGCTTATACAAAAGTAATCAACTATACTGTAAGTTCATAACAAGTGGTATCAGAGCTATGTGTAGATCCTGACAAGTGGTATTAGAGCCTGGTTGAAGAAAAGCTCAGAGCAGGTAGTGTTTGTTGATTACAGCTTCACTCACAGGGGTTTCTGTTTGAGTGGGAGTAAAGCAATGGCAGAAGAAAGTAAACTAAGAATGGATAAATTCAATGGCAAGAATTATCAATTATGGAGGATGCAGATAAAAGATTATTTGTATCAGAAAGATCTGTACTTACCATTGGGCGGGGTTTCAAGGAAGCCCACAGATATGTAAGATGAAGAATGGAATGTTCTTGATAGAAAGGCTCTTGGATCTATAAGGTTGAGCCTGGCATCATCTGTGATTTTCAACTTATCATAGGCAAAGACAATGGTAGAGTTAATGGATACTTTGGCAAATTTATATGAAAAACCCTCAGCTTTGAATAAGGTATATCTTATGAAGCAATTATTTAATTTGCAAATGCAGGAAGGTAGATTTGTATATAGTCATCTTAGTGATTTCCATGGATTAGTAAATCAATTAATTTTAGTCAAAATAGTTTTTGATGATGAAATTAAGGCTCTCTTAATATTATGCTCTTTACCTGAAAGTTGGGATAGCTTGGTTATGGCAGTTAACAATACTGTGTCTGCTTCAAATATCTTGAAAGTTGATGACGTTGTTAGTGTAATCTTGAATGAAGAAATTTGTAGAAAAAGCATAGGGGAAACATTAGGTAATGCTTTAAGTGTTGAAAGCAGGGGATGGCAAAGAGAGAAGGGCAAGCAAGGGAAATCAAGGTCAAAGATGGGAAGTAGATCCAAATCTAGAAATGGAAGAATAACCTGCTGGAATTGTGAAAAGAAAGGACATGCAAAGAAAGATTGTTGGTTGAAAGAAAATCAGCATGAAGGTAATAAAAAAGCAAATGATGCAAGAATTGTTGCACAGGATGCTCTTATATTTTCTTTGGATAGTCAGGTAGAATCATAGGTTTTAGATTCTGGTGCTTCTTTCCATGCAACCCCAAATAGATAGTTTTTCAATGATTATGTCCATGAATACTTTGGAAAAGTTTATTTAGGGGATGGTGAGCCTTGTCAAATTGTTGGCAAAGGAAAAGTGCAGCTGAAATTATAGAATGGTAACACATGAGTGTTGAAGGATGTCATGCATGTACCCATCCTGAAGAGGAATCTAATTTTTGTAGGAAAATTGGGTGATGAGGGTTGCACAGTAACTCTCATAGCTGAATCTTGGAAAGTTTTCAAGGGTGCACTTGTATTAGCAAGAGGTAAAAAAGTAGGTACACTTTATCTATCTACTTGTATTACTGATTATTCTCCTTCTATTTTATCTACTTCAGATGTAGATGCAAAGATGTGGCACTGTAGGCTTGGTCACATGAGTGAGAAGGAAATGCATGTTCTTAATTCAAAAGGTAAGCTTTTAGATTTGATAGATCTAGATTTCTGTGAGCATTGTATTTTTGAGAAATAGAAGAAAGTGAGATTTCTCAAAACTGGGTCAACAAAGAAGGAGCACAAGTTGGAGCTTGTTCACATAGACGTGTGGGGACTAGCTCAGGGAGCTTCTATTGGAGGATCATAGTATTATGTTTCTTTCATTGATGACACTACAAGAAAAGTATGGGTTTATTGCATAAAGAGAAAATATGATATTTTTGACACATTTAAGAATTGGAAAGCCTTGGTTTTCAATGAGAAGGTGATGGACAGTGATCAACTTAAGAGGCTGAATAATTTTGAGTATGGAAATCTTGATTTGGATGAGGTTATGATCCAAAATAAGCTCACGAGTAAAAATCATCACTTAAAGGAAAACACAGACACCGTCATCGGTCAAGAAGAGACTGACGTCGATCAGGTAGGAACCGACATCGATCAGGTGGAGACCAAAGTCAGTGATGTCGGGTAGGTGGAAACTGACATTGGTCAAATAGAAACTGATGTTGGTCAGGTCGGTTAGGTGGTATCGACATCGGTTGGGTGTAGGCCGAGAGATGACCAGAATCGGTCACTATCAGAGGAAAATTTGGGCAGACAACAAGCTGTGAATGAGTCTCAAATGCCCATGAGGAGGTTCGAAAGGGTAAGTATACCTAAAAGTCTTTATTCCCCTTCTTTATACTACTTGTTTCTCACTGATGGTGGAGAACCAAGAAGTCTGGAAGAGGCAATGTAGGTAGAATCCAGGAAATAATGGGAGCATGGCATGAATGAGGAAATTGATTCCTTGGAAGAGAACCAAATGTGGGATTTGGTTGAGTTGCCAGCCCAAAAAAAAGAAATAAAAAACAAATGGATTTACAGGTTAAAGGAAGGAGAGAATGGACAAGTGAGACATAAGGCCAGGTTGGTATGTACTAGACCTAATATTGCCCAAGAAGTGGGAGTTGTCAACAAGTTTATGGCCAATCCAGGAAAGGAACACTAAAAAATAGTTCAATGGATTCTCAGATATCTGAAAGGGACCAGTAGTAGGCATTTATGCTATGCAGGGTCAAACACTTCTCTACATGGGTATGTAGATTCAGATATGGCAGGTGACTTGGATGGCAGGAGAAGCACCACAGGATATGTGTTCACTGTTGGTGGAATAGCAGTTAGCTAGATTTCAAATTTGTAGAAGGTTGTTGCCCTGTCTATTATAGAGGCAGAATACATTGTAGTCATAGAGGCTATCAAGGAAATGATATGGATGACTCAGTTCATGGAAGAGTTGGGAAAGGAGTGAGAGAGTTGTAGATTGTATAGTGATAGTCAAAGTGTAATTCATTTGGCAAAGGATTCAGCCTTTCATTGAAGAACCAAATATATACAGCTTAGGTACCACTTCATTAGACAGGTATTGGAGGATGGTCAGTTGAAGCTGGAAAAGATCCATACAGATAAGAACCTTGCTGTTATGTTAACAAAGCTGGTAATAAAGGAGAAGTTGAATCTTCATTCAACTTTTGTTGGTCTTCAAGATTGAACTTGAAGATGGAGAAATAAGCTAGAAACATGTTAGAGGATGTTGTTGTATAGGTACAGGTGCAGCTGTTTATCTCCAAGTGGGAGATTGTTGAGTTGTGGAGCTAAAAGCTTCACTGAATGTGCAAATGTGGAGGTTGATGGGTTACATAGTAACTGACATCGATCAGAGTCAACTGACATTGGTTAGGGGTGGACTGACATCGGTTATCTTCAACTACACAGTAACTGGCATCGGTTATGGTCAGCTGGCATCGGTCAGGCAGGAACCGACATCGGTCGCCTGTGTGTTTCCAGAACTATTCTAATTTTAGATGAATAGTTAGTTTGCATGTAAAGACTAATTTTAGTCTTGAGTCTACTTTTTTAATTATTGTTTGTTTTGGGTTCTATTTAAGAGACCCATGGGGCTGTATTATAATGTAAGCAAGATCAATTAGATCTGCAAGGTGCAAGATAAAGAAGATCTGCAAGTGAGTAAGATCAATTAGATCTGTAAGGTGCAAGATCAAGAAGATCTATGGAAAGGAGGCAACAATAATTGGGTTGATTGTCACTGGAAGTAGGCAACAACAACCATTGGGTTGATTGTCACTGGAGGGAATAACAACTTAGTTATTGAGTTGGTTGTAATTGAGAGAGAGAGAACTCTTGAGGGAGAATTACTGTACATCATAGAGGTGTGGGAGAAAGAGATTTATTCATTGTATTTCCTTCTGGAAGAGTTTAATATAGATTGTATTGTTTCTCGTATCTCTTATTCTTTGCTGTTTTTGATTTCTAGTTACTTATTACTTCTAGTTTAATTCCATGTTTAGTTGCTTATACAAAAGTAATCAACTGTACTGTAAGGTCCTAACAAGTGGTATCAGAGCTATGTGTAGATCCTAACAATCCAAAAATATTAGAAGAAAGAAGCCTTGAACACTTGAACGATAGTGGAGTTTAACATGACTTGGAATTCCCTAGATGTGAGTAGTTAACTTTTGGTAGAGAGGCATTCAAAACAACTATATTTTGGAGTATGCTATGAGCACCTATTCATATCCTAAGGAAGAAAAATTCCAATTTATATGAGAGCTAAGGGGATGCTATATTTGTTTGTTTTCCCTTGAAATTAAAAAACTAATTATTGAACTAAGATTAGAAACTCTACCCATGGAGGGATAAATTCTTTTGTGCATGAGCCATACATTTGGAAGGGGAGACTACAGGTTGATTTAAGATTGTATGTTCAACATGGTAGTAAGCTAGTGAGCATTATGAAAATGGAAGTATGATGAAGCTCAATAAAGTATCATGGGAATTAGTAGTGTGAGAAGAGATTGGCAGACCTCTAGGAGTGATGTAAGGAATTGTAGGGAAGTGAACATGCATGAGGAACCCATCACTTTTGAGCCATGCCCTTTACCACTTCTATCTTATGAAGGAGAAATGAGCTATAATTATAAAGTTGAGGAACTAAGCCTAAATCAACTAGGCTTCCCCATCATAGTACATGCTCATGCCCTTGAGTTAGATAGAATACACATATGAAATTGGGGTATAGATACTTCAGTGTCAAAAAATCACCCAGTAAGGGAAATTGAATCTATGCCATTGGATGTTCATTCAGATTTCACATTATCTTTTCCTCAAGAGAATTCTATGGCACAAATTGGAATGCTTGGTGGATATGGCCTTCAAGGCTAGAGTACATTCATAAACTTAGGTAACCAACCCTCTACCATGCCTCTTTCCACATGCACTACTACTAAAGGTGCTATAGGAGGATTAGGAGGAGGTACTAGAGGAAGCTCACCCCTCCTCAAGGAACAAGAGCTGGATCTTCCCAAAAACCTCTTGCTCAACCACCACAACCCACTATGGTCTACTATGAGATGACATTGTATTTACCTGAATACCAAGGGGTAGAGAATGTGGCTAAGAATGCCCATAAGTACAAACTGATTTGGAGAATATGAGGCATCATGTCATCTAAATAAAAGGCTAAAAAGTTTGAAAATACACTTCTAGAGTGTATGCACAAATGGTATCGAAAGTTTAACCCTTAACAAGTGATGGTTGACTATGATCAGATCAAAACAACCTTCCTACAAGAATTTGACATTCTCAAGTTTGAGCAATAAAGTACAGTGGTGTTGAAAGACATTAAGCAAGGACTTACAAAATGCATACGTGAATATGATGCATGATTCAAAACTTTTCTTTCTAAGTTGTAATTTGAAATAAATCCTACTCAACATGCACAATGGTTTATGGGAGGATTGTTATTACCTTTCCAATGGATCCTATCATAAAGAACCTTCACCAATGTGTGTGAGGCTCTAGAAGCTTACCTCCATGCTAAAGTGGTTAGAATCATGGATACTAGGATTAATCCCTTTATGGAGGCACAAATAGCATATATGGTACCATAACTTGAGAAGTTGATGGCAAATAATGCACATGAGACATGTAATGATGTCTGGTGTACTGAATATGAAACTAAAGGGCATACAAGAAACAACTACCTACATGAGAACATCTGCATGGTACTAAAACAAACCTATGAGATCTAATAGGAAGAACATGATGTCCATTATTGTCCTCTTTTATAACCTGATACAAATATTAAGGTGTTTGAGTATTGTAATATTTGTGATGCCTACACCCATGACACCAATGACTGTCAATTGATCAATAATATCTATGAAGCTAGAGTGTGTGGCATATGCCAAACCTCAATCATTAATACCCAAGATAATGGCGGCTACCATGGGTGAGGGAGAGGGTGTGGATGAGGAGGTGGATGATTTATACCTAGGACTTACTACATATGTGGGTCACCATATGATTATCAGTGGGATTACCTAGAATACCCAATTTGCATGTTCTATAAAAAGGACCATTGAATGAAAAAGTGTCCTAATATATATACATCCATCGCTAATGAGAGTAATTAAAATTACACCAACATGATTTGAATAGACAAACCATAATGGCATGCACACCCAACCATCCCAATACTGAAACAAGTAAATATCACCACTCATAGTGTGGGACAAACTCAATCCATAGCCAACCTAGTTGAGAAGGTACATCAGAAAGAACCAAAAGCTAAAAAGTACCATGATGATTAATAGCAAAAGGATGTCCTTTAGGATACAATGGCACTTTTACAAGAGCTCCAAGGAAAGACTTAATACCTCAAAGACAAGGATGTGACATAACAAACTATGATGCAAAGGGAAGCCAAACCTTGACCAATGGCATGGGAAATTTTAAGAACTATGAAAGTGTATGTTGGATGAGAACATTATTCCCTAACTCAATACTTAGCTTAAAATTTATGCCCACTTACCAAATGAAGTCTGCCCTCACCTTAATCAACAAAGTGAAGATTAATATTTAAATTATACCTGATATCAAGAAACTCTTAGTTCTTCCACTCCCCTAGAAGATGGAGAGATATCGATTAATGCTACCATCAATGGATGGGTAATCTGAGATATTCTAGTAGATACTAGTGTGGAAGTTAATGTTCTCATTAAGGATGCCTAGCAAAAAATGTCTAGTCTAGCAATACATTCCTCACTTCATGTCTTATTCATGGTAAATAATACTCAAACACACCCTATTAGGGTCCTTAAGAATGCCACAATTGACATACTTGGAGTTATTTTTAAAGAAAATTTTGAGGTTTTGGAATTGGATAAAGTTGATGATTATCCAACCCTACTAGGAAGGCCTTGGTGCTATGAAAACCATGCAGACTTGAGGTTTAAAAACTAATACATTAGTTTTGAGAACACTAATTAGTGTGTAGTAATACCTTTAGACCAAGCAAAAATACCTCCCTATATTGAGCCTGTAAATGTTGATAAATACATCAACCACTTGTATAATGTTACCACTCAAAATGATGAACAACATGATCCAATTCCAGATGGTATTCTTCAATGGGTAGATAACTAGTCTATCTCTGATATTAGAAGTGATGCTTGTAACTATTGGGCTCATGGTGACTATGATCTCACCAGAAGAATGTGCAACACCATTATCAGAGGAGAAAGCATCCTGCACCAACTTCTTAAAAATCACAAGTTTATGCACCTAATGGGTTTAGCAATGAGAGGAGCACTGATAGGACCACCACTGAAAATACTTAAGGAAGCCCCATGGTTATAAGGGCAAATAAAGGTGCATGATTTTGTCCAACACCTTGAATAATTATATAATAATGAAAATGATCAAATGGGGTCATTAGATTACCTCTCTAATATCACTACAACAAGATGGTGGCATACCTATAAAGAACACCTTTTGAATTGGGATCAAGTATGATCTGATCTCCATCATATATTTAAACATGATAATAAGATCAAATGCACACTTAGTTATAGTGGCATGAAAGCATCTGAACCACACATTGAGGCTTGTGAGAGCATATGACATGCTGAGGAAACATCCTTACCAGAATACCTCTAGGTACATGTATTTTATGTGACTTTATGCACTTGGCCATGATCTTTGTACATTCTTGAAGAAAGGCATATGGGTTTAAGGTTCTAGTAGTTACTAAAGGAAAACATGAAGTCGACGTTATCCTATTCCTCACTAAGAATGGACTTGTGCCTCACTCTTTAGGCCATGTAAGAAGTGATTGTTAGGGACCCATGTCCTATCAAAGATCACCTGTGGCATATTCATTAGGAACATTAAGAACTCTTACATTTATTCACTAAGCATTCCACCCATTCAATTCTTTCACCACTGATAGATCTTGATTTAGAACATCATGAAGAAATTCACTAGGGAAAGCAAAAACTTGTCTTCTAAGTAGATGAAGGATCTACTTCACTTAACCCTTAGACCAACCATCTAGATGTCCTTACAAGCACTAGTTCAAAAATTATTTGGGACACAAGTTATTTAATAGACAACCCTTATCATAGTCCCATTCAAACTATTCAATGTAATATTGGCACGGAGCAAGATCCAAAGATGGCTACAATTAGAAATTATTGGACTTACAAAGAAATTTCAAAGATTTTTGAGTTGTTGAAAGAATATCAGGATGCATTTCCAAGGAATTATAGTGAAATGAAAGGAATCCATCCATATCTAGGAAAAATACATATAAATCTAATCAACAATGCTCACCCCATGAAAAAATGACCATACAAGATGAACCCTAAGATTGATAGCATGTTTCATGTCAGAGTAATTAATCCTATTGTTGAATCTGAATAGGTCAGTCTTATGGTAATTAGTATAAAAAAGGATGGGTGTATCCATATCTATGTGGATTACCATGTCTTAAACACATCTTGTGTGACATATCCCTTCCCAATGCCTTTCACAGAGGAAATCCTAGAAGGTATTGCCGGTTGTGAAGTATACTCTTTTACAGGTGGGTTCTTGGGGTACCACCAAGTCCAAATAGTTGAGGAAGACCAATATAAGATGACTTTCACTATATAATGGGGATATTTTACCTATATTTTCACACCTTTTGGGTTGAAAAATGACCCAACAATGTTTTCACAAATAACAGTTGAGGCTTTTAAAGATTTCATTCACAAATTCCTCCAAGTCTACTTAGATGATTAGATGATATATGGGTTGGTCAAGGACCATTATACTAATATAATACTCATGCTAGAGTGCTGTTGAGTGTTACAAATTTACTTAAATTTGAAAAGTGCCTATTCATGACACTTTTTGGCATACTTCTTGGGCATATTATTTGTAAGGAAGGACTCCTAGTGGACCCAAATAAGGTCTCTATGATTCTCTATCTGCCAGTGCCCAAGACTTAACATGAGGTGCACACCTTTCTATGACACATGGGCTATTACAAAATTTTATCCAGGGTATGGCAAGATTGTTACACCCATAGAAAAACTTTTAAATCATAATGAATAGTTTATATGGATAACTTCTTGTAAGGTAGATTTTGAAATACTTAAAGAAAGGTTAGTTAATACTCCTATATTACAATTCCTTGATTGGAAAAAGCCTTTTAATTTCCATGTTGATGCATCTAGCATGGTAGTCAGTATGATACTTGCAAAACCAAGTGAAAGACACTTAGATCACCTAATTTACATTGCCAGTAAGAAGCTAACACTGACTAAAAAGAATATTCCACCATAGAATGCAAAGCTTTGTCTATGGTTTACGTTCTAAAAATGTTCAAGCAACATATTTTGGCCAATCCATTTACATTCTATACATATCATGAATCCTTGAAGTATCTTGTCAACAAACCAGTACTACATGGGAGAATTTATCACTGGATTGCCCTGATCTAAGAATTCCAATTTTATATAGTAGTGAAGCCTAGGAAGACTAATTATGGACCTGATAATTTATCCCAAATTGAGATTGGAGAATCCCCACAAGACATAAAAGATGATCTTCCTAATGTATAACTCTTTTGAATTTCTCAGGTACCTAAAAAACTTGAGGATATTACATCATTTCTCAACACTAGCTGCATGTCTGACTCTCTCACTGCATAAGAGAAAAATTAATTTATAGTCCATGTCACACCTTATCAACTCATCGTAGGAGATATTTATAAAATGGATTATGATGAGGTGTTTTAGCATTGTGTAATGTAATATGAGCACCCAAAATTACTATGAGAAGTCCATGAAGGTATTGCTGGAGGACACTATGCTAGAGAGGCTACTACATGCAAGGTGTTGCTCACTAGACTTTGGTGGCCAACTTTATTCAAAGATGTAAAGGTGTATGTTAAGAAATGTGATGTTTTCTAGTGTGTAGGAAAACCGAATAGGAGAGATACTATGCCCTTGTGACCCATTCCTTCTCAGGAACCATTCAAAAAATGGGCTATTGATTTTATGGGGCCCATCAATCTAGTAGGATGATGAATGGGCTCTAAGTACATAATTATAGTGACTGACTATCTCACATACTAGGCTAAAGCAATGCCAACAAAATATTATACTGTATCAACTACTATATGATTCATCTAAGAAAACATTATAACATGGTTTAGATGCCCCCTAAGCTTCACTAGTGATCATAGAACCCACTTCTTGAATGAGATGATTCACATCTTATTGGCCAAGTTCATGATCGTGCACCATAAGATGACACCATACCAACTGTAGGCCAATAGAACTACTGAAGACTTTAATAAGATACTAGGTACTACTTTAACCAAAATCTACAATATTGGTCAGACTAATTGGGATAATAGAGTATCTATAGTACTCTAGGCCCATCAAACTACCTATAAGCATCTCATTAAAAGCACACCATTCAAATTAGTGTATGGAAAGAAAGTGGTTATAGCCATGGATTTCTTGGTCCCATATCTTTAGATAGGATGTATGGGAAAACTAGTTGATGACGCCTCTCTAAAATCCTAACTAGATGATTTGATGAAACTAGATGAGACTTAGTTTCTCACCCATTAGAATCAAGATATCGATAAATGCAAATAAAAAGCATGGCATGATAAAAAAATAAAGAACAAAGTCTTTTCTCTAGGTATGAAAGTTATGTTACATAAATCCAAGTTTGTGCACCACCTTGGGAAACTCTGTATCCATTGGGATGGACCATTCATAGTTCATAGCATTTGACCTACTAGAGCTTGTTGATTAAAATGAATGGATGGTTAATTCCTCCTAGGTCACTATAACTGAAGTCAACTTTGGTCATATTTTGATTCAATTTAACTAAAATTTTGTAGTCAATAAGGTTTAAGGCCATTAGGTTAGGATTTATTGCTTTCAATAAAAAGTGCTGCCTTTGTGGTGCACGTCTTTTCTTTAATGTAATCTTGAGTTTTTGTACATAACATGTTTTTATGGAGGACCACAAATCCTTTTAGTGTGGGGTAAGGAATCATATATGTTAATGTAATAATGATAAGTATGCAAGTTAAACAAGGCACATAAGACATGTGGTCATGCAAGTACCAAAGGCATGAAAGTCATCTAAGACATGTAAGTGATCAAAGGCACGTGAGGCATTTACTGCACTTTGAAAACACTTTGAGGGGTTCCCATCATTTTGAGTAACAACTATCTTCCACTACACCAAAAATATGGGACATAGTTGTTTTCCACTTCCAAGAAAGGCATGAGAAAGGATGGGCCATTAATGTAACAAGGTTAAGTTATGGTAAGAAGCATGTGAATAAGATGATGGGAAAAAACATTAAGGAATTAAATGCTTAATACAAGGTTCAAAATATGAATTCTATTAAAATATTTGCATTAATAACTAGAAGTGACAAGGAGAGGGAAGAAATTAATGAAGGTAAAACCCCAAAAGAGCCTATAAATAAGATTAATAAAGTCATTTTACACTTTACCTTGCGTTAATCTTCAAAGTGCTAAGAACAAGCAATGAACTAGAGAACTAGAGACCATGAAAAAATCAAAATTCTTGTAGAACAGAGTGTTTACAAAGTTGGTAAATTCATGAAGGTTGTTACTCAAGTGAGAAGTGAGGTTGTTAAGTCTGGATTGGTGGATAGGAGTGGAAATATTTTAAGTTGCAGGTTATAGGTCCACCATTGATGAAGCGTGAAGCTTGAGAGCCAAAGTAAGTTGGTTTGCCATCATGTATTCTTTTGTGAATGAGGGAAATCTATGCATTAACCTTCAAACACCACAAAGGGTAATGTGGCCTAAGAAAAAGGCTAAAATACTCGAGAAGCTACCAGCTATACTAGAAGAGGAAGAGGTGGGTGGAGGAGACTGGTTCCCTATTAGAGAAGAGGCTTTAAAAAACTAATAGTAAAGAAAAAAAAAAGAGAAACACATAAAATAATAAAGGGAAAAGATGGTGAAGAAATGGAAGTAAGCACATACATCATCAATGTAGAACACCCTAGCATCTCCCCCTCCATCTTTATTAATAGAAGAGATGCAGTACCTAGAGTTAGTTTTACACATAGAAATGGGTCTTCAAGGTATCAAATATGACCATATTCAATTATAATAACCACCAATTTGGGAATGAATTAAAGTTGTATAATGAATACCAGGGCAAGACCACCAACACAAGAAATCAAGTGGTCTATGACTTGTCTATTAGAAACTAGCTAGACCAAGCAACCCTTTTCCAACTTTTTGAGCTACCATACTTCAGCAAACCTAAAAAGGTAGTACAGTTCCTCCTCTCACACATCCATGAGGAATACATCTAATTCATTGGGTACAACATGAAAATCACCTTAGAGAGGATCATCAAAGTCACAAGACTATAGTGCTGGAGGGTAAATGTGTTGGATGACTTAGCTAATACAAAGGAAATTTAGAGGACTGCAACAAAATTAATGTACTAGAAGTAGGGGTATGTGATGCACATCAATAAAATATAATATACTACCCTCAAAGTTATGACATAGAACATTTCCACCAAAATCGAAGGGATCGACCATTGGAAGGAGGTAGAAATGGCCCACCTTTACATTTCCCACCATGTCTCTCAAGGACTAAAGTGTAACTGGGTGCTGTAATTTTTCTAAAAAATAACTGAGGATGTAGAGAAGGCCCACAAGATGCCCAAGTATAAGTTTCCTTGGGGAGTAATCCTTTTATTGTTGGTCTTTGACGAGATCAGGGTGTTAAATTATAGCTCAAGGTCATTGAAGTGGGTGTACCTTCCCACTCATAGGTCACTCATCAAGCATTTCCAAGAATTCACTTGTCCCCAACACATTACCCCCTCCTACAAGATGAAGATGAGGTATTGGTTTGAAAAGATGAAGGTATTATTTGGGAATGAATGGCCATCCCAAAATATTTTCTCCTTGACTACAGATCAAATGTAATTTGATATAAAATAACATTACTCCCTAGTACACATTTGCATGAATCCATTGAAAGAAATTTCAGCATGGCTCAAACTACCATATACTTTCTTTATGTGATACTTCATCGATTATATTAACCATATCTATGATGTGTAATTGATCATTTTTCAGGTAGATCAGATCGATGTGGAATACCACATCCTCTAGAAGATGTATGTATATTCAAGCAAGAAGGCTTATGTAGAGAGGTTAGAAACTAACTTGATTGACATCAAGGTTAAGGATATCTTAGTTATAGAGTAGGTCCATAAATTATTCTATATGTTACACCCATACTAGTATCCTCAAGATATATACCCCATAGAGAGGTTCCCCTAGGCACCACAACTATGAAAGAAGTGGTCAAAGCTGAGCACCAGTTCAAGTGGGCATAGGCCCAACAAAATTGACAAAGGATGGTAGAGGTAAAACCTTCTAGACCCACTACTTCTTGCCCTTCCATGCCACATCCACATCCACCTTATACTTCACCTTCACCACCTCATCCATCTCCATCCCCTCCTCAAAATTCATCACATCCCACCTCACCTTCCCCTACTCATTCCACTCCTCCCCACTCACATACCCTAGACCCTTTATCTCCTTAGCCCACTCCCCCACCTTCTCCACCTTCACAACCACCTTCACCTCCATCATCTCCAAGGATTACCATAGGGTCTACCCCATAATAGCCTCCAAGGTGAGTGCCCCAATAGGAGTCCCTACAAGTATAGATCTATAGTTTGGGATTGGAGTATGAGAAAAAATTATCCCCAATATAGGAGGCCTCATCTGATGATCCCCAACTTAATTTTTATGGAGTGGGAGCTAGTGAGGTAGACAAAGGAAACTAGTAAGAGGCTGAGCTCGAGTGGGACCCAGATAAGGGGAAGGGACCATATAAAGAATAAGAATAGAGAGAGTCATTCACTATGATAAAATATTACAATTTTGGTGTAGAGGACAAAGACCTCTATATTTGGTCACACTTCCACCCCAAGGGCATGACTCTAGACACAAGGAAGCATTTATCCTTCCTTATATAAATGTATAGTGAGGAGCCCCAATTTGACATCCCACTAAATTATATCTTTTCTATCCTAGATGCTCCAAGACAACCAGACCTAATGAGGATTGATCTGCAAAGGCTCACACCAATAATGGAAAGTGCCACATTTTTGAAACTAGCCATGATAATGATGTACCAAAACATTTTGTTAGATTCTAATGCATGCAAAATAGAGAAAAAAAATGCCAAGGTAGTGGAGATGTACAATAAAGTGATTGCAGAGAAGCAAGTGCTCATTGAGGAAGTGGCCTCCTTGAAACAAAAGATCTAAAAGGCCATAAAGGCAAAATTAAGGGTTTTAACCCTTTGAAAAATAATTTTGAAGGAAGATTTGACAATTATGGATGGTGTACCACTAAATTGGGATGCCTAAGAGAAATTAGAGACCTTGGTTAAACTTTTTCTCAAGAAACATAAGGAGCACCCCACACCAAGGGACCAAGGGAGAGAAATAATTGAACAGTTCACCATGGTAGTTGACATTTGAAATCATACCTTGGAGAGAGTTGGAGAATTTATCCCAATTTTAGATAACATTTTTGTGTAGTTCACATGCCCAAATAAAGTTTTAGAGGCTTAGCTTCAAGCTAAAGAAATAAAGAGGTAGAAAGTAGCTGATGCTACCCTTTTAATAAAAGACTGCATTGAGCACACAAAGGCATTCAAGGATGTTGAAATGATTGAGGAATCAATTAATAACCATCATCAACAAATAAATGTAAGTTTTTCCACACTTTGAAGATATTTTGATAAGGAGGTCTCTACATTGGAAGATGTTTAGAAGGATGCTAGCATATCTCTAAATGAATAGGTGAAGAAGACCAAGACTCCAACCCAACCTAAGCAGTTGAAAGAATCAAAACATGCCATTGAGGGAATAACTATGTAGGTCCTCAAAGCATTATCCCATTGGGACAATCTAAAAAAAAAAAGAATAAAAGGCACCTAAATTTTTGGAAGATGTTAGTGCAGCTTAGTCTGGGATAGACTAAGAGCATAGTGTGGGGTGATGTTGGCCCTTAAATTTTGACTAAGTATTATTCCATTTTGGCACACAACATGTAAGGATCATTACCTATTTTGATGCAAGTACCAATATGGTGTGAAAGGACCATGGCATAGGAAAACCATGGTTTGTAGCTGATAGGCACATAAGTATCATGGCATGAAACTTGTTGGGCATGGGAGGACAATAGTGTAGGAGACCCAAAATAAGAAGATCCATTCAAAAGAGAATGCATCATGAGGGACCTGAGAATAGAGGACTTGAAACAAAAGTATAAGATTAGGGGAGTGTATAGGAAGTGAAGAATGAAGGATGTGGGAACAGTTAGAAGAACAATTCAAATGGGATACCTTGAACCTATTGATCAAAGGTTTTGTACCAGCCCATGAGGAAAAAAACACATAGCTGCTAGAATATAGCATAGAGTGAGGATCTAGAGGTGTAGATACCTGAGTCTATATGAATAACTCATTGTAAGAGCCATGAATCTCAATTTGTTGGGAGTTTGTGTGCCATCTATTCATAGTATTTATAATTTTGACACTTGGTCAGGGAAAAATAAGTATAAATACCCCTATTGTAGTCATTTTCAAAGGTGGTCATTTTGGAGAATAGATAATACAACTTTGTCTTGTAATTCCTTAAGTAACTAATGAGAGATCCATTTTTGCCAAATTGTGTTACGAATGATGAAATATTCTAAGTGTTAGATGATGGATATGCTTATTTTTATGTCATTGATACATTTTTATTTTGTCACTATTATTAGATAATAATAGTGATCCTAGTTATAGTGGTAGTTATATTTGGGATAATAAGGATAATAGTAGTATATTTATGGTATTAAATAATCCTTTAAGAGCTATATTATGAAGAATGAACAAACATACATCATTGTGTTACAAAGCCTTTGAGAATCGGTCTTTTGCTATGCACTTTGAGTGAGCATATGAGACTTAAATCTCACGTGATAGGGTTAATGCGCTAGCTTGTTGGGGTAAGCTTCAACACTAAAGTTGTAATTAACTAAAAGAACCCAACATAACATCTCAGACTCATTTATTTCAACTAAGAGTTAGTAGTCTAAAATTTAATTGTCATTTGAAATTATCTTTAGCATTAGTTTATGTAATAATTAACTGGAATAAATATTTCAACTTGGGTTTTTCGTATTATGAGCTGCATGCACTAGTTTAGCCTTAAATGTAGATTTTCAGATTTATTATAAAAATTAGACTTTAGTATTTTTTCTGAAAGGAATAAGATACTTGAGCTAATAAAATGTAATTCCATGGATTAAGCAATTCTAAGGCATAAGTAATAGTCATCTATAAATTCAATATTATAGATATCAAAAAAATTGCATTCATCTATTTCAGATGAAACCTAACTAACAAAGAGATAATTTAAAAGTTTGGGAGTTGTAATTTTCAAATTATGATCAAAATCTATCAGTTATTTCATGTTTTAGGTTTACTTCATATAGTTTTGAGTCTTCAATTTTTATCACTACATATTGACTCCATGATTTAAAATTTGTTATTTACTTTACAATGAGAATATAAATCACTATTTTGATTATAAACTTCAAACATGAAGAAAAAAATTGCGATGTCAATTTTCATCCCAAGTCAAAAGTATGGTTGTCTCACTTTTGCATGGTGATCAATTGTTTATATAATTCATTATTTTACATAGATAATGGTCATGCCTAGAGTAGTCTACTTTTATATAACCATGTGTTGGCTTTTGTAATCACATTGTATTAGAATGGCTATAAATATATAGGCATACAATTTAGCAATATCATTTCAAAAACCATGGACACAAAGATTACAAACTCAATTTAAATATAATTATAAATATTAAAAAATCATGGACACATAGATTGTAACATCAATTTGAATATAATTATAAATCTTAGTTTTTAGAATTTCTTTTATTGTGTCCCATGTCTAGGATTGTATAATGAGACCCCTTATTTTTTATACTGATGTATGATGCAATTTTTTTTGAGACCAAGAACCACGTTTTGGGTATATATAAGCAACAACATTCATCTATATTGTTTAAATTTCAAGTATTATATGTTTTTGGTAGTCATTTTAATTTTTTAATTTGGATTTACTTGTACATTTTAGAGGTTCTTGAAGTTCACCACGAGGAATGGTAAGAAGAGGACAATTTTCATCAAGAGAAATCCTCGCACGATAATGAATAACATAGGGGTGAAATTTACAAATATTAATGATGATGTAATTATATATCAATTAACTACTGACCAACTAGAGGAGCAACCAAGTGTGTAGGTGAGAAGAAACATTTCTACCATTAAGAAGGTTTCCTTGCATAGAGATTGGACAAAGGTTGATATGGAAAGTGTTATGTAGGATGTAGAGGATAATGGGTACTTGACTAGAGGTGCAATAGTTAAGTGGGGTGTTTTAGCAACCATTTTGTTTGATTGACTTAACGAGGTGACAATAATTAAAATAAGGAAGCCACCCACTATTTTATCAAAAGAGGAAGAGTTGGAGATATGGTCTTCATACAAGGACTTAGGTGACATGGACCATGGGTTAGATATTATAAATTTGAGGGCATGTCTTTTCAACATATGTCAAACTAGGGCCAACCTTTTTAAAGTTGGGGTTCCTTATAAATCACAATGGGTATGCTTTAAAAAGAGATTTTTTTGTTTATCTCTCAAAATAATAAATGGGTTGGATAGAGATAGAGCTCTCATTATTAGGACCTCCATACATATGTTTTATGACAACTTGAGCAAGGTGTATGTAGAATACTAATATGGGCCTCAAAAAATTTAGAATTGTGACAAGGCATGCTTATAGGCTAAAAGGAATTATGGCATATGAGTCATTGCCAAAAAAAGTTCGAGTGTGCCATAAATAATTTATAAAAGTAGAGAATGGATCACAATCTTAGCATGTGTCAATTCAGTAAGCTAAAGTATCCTTTCATTTTACCTATTCAAATCAATAAGATAATTCAAAATTACATTTTAGGGAGTGAACCACACTACTAAACAAACTATAATTAGCACCATAAATGAGTCATATTCACATTGAAAATTGATTGTTTTTATGTTTTTCATGGTGAAAATTTGAGGAATTTACATCATTTTTTAGTGGCACAAAGGTGGCACAAAAATAAAGCAATTAAGCATCTTTACTTTTGTAAATTTTGTGCTACCTTTGCTTGACATTAGCACCACCTTTTCACCATCCTTAATCAATGCAGAAAAATCAAATTAATTAAAAAATAAATTTAATATAATTAATTTTAATTATAAATCATTATATCATATATCATATATCATATATCATATATCATATTTTAATTATTTATTAATGGGTGGATACATAGAGTTGGAGGACCAAAAAGAGGTCATAACTTAAAAAATCATCCATTACTTAAAAGGGCAAATGCCCTTTGAAAGATGTGACAAAACTTGAATTTGAATTGGATTAGATTACTAGGCCTAAAGGGTGTGCACCCTATGTAATACAAAGGGTGCACACCCTTTGTAATGTTATTTTGGAGGGAAATGAAATAAAATTTAAAAACTCAAAAGAAAGGGCATGTGCCTTGTGGAATGAAAAGGGCACATGCCCTTTATAAAGGGTGTACATCCTATTTATTCCAAAGTACATGCATGTTATGAAAAATAATGGGTGCACACCATTTTTATCACATCATATTATTTATTTTGTATTTACAAGCTATAAATTTAGTAAAATATACATTTAAGTATATACTTTAAATTTATTTTACTAAATATAAGAAATTAGGGCCTTTGTGGGTCTTCTGAAATCAATTTTAGAGTTGTAAGAGTTACCATTTATAATATAGTTTTTCAAAATACAATTTGGTCAATACTTAGTTATTTTCTAGAATTTTAAAATTGAACACAAGGTTCTCTAGGTGTAACTTTTACACTTGGTATCTATTTTGGGAAAGCCAATGGTTGTTTTGTAGGTTTTTGAGCCTTATGGATTGATTTAAAACATTTGTAGAAGTTTTAGGTGTGCCAAAAAATAATTTTTGAAACCTTGCATCTCTAAGAGATAGTGAGATATGGGAGGATATTGACACATGGATTCACATATACACTACAACATTTAGAAAATTTAAAATTTTCCTCTAAAGTTACCTTTAACTCATCTAGAAGTTGTATAGGTTTTTATTTTTTGAAATTATAACCCTTAAGTCAGATTTAAAATCATATGAGGGAGGCATATCTAGAGGGTGACATTAGGGTGTCTTTATACAATAAGTGATGTTATGATGAATTTATAGGTGACTTTATGTTGACTTACGATGCACCATTGAGGTGTATTTAGTAGATGATGTTTGTATGTCTTAAGGGGTGACAATAAGATGTATTTAGAGGCAATGCTGAGGAATTTTTGAAGTTGATGTTAGTATTTCATGCACAACAATGCAAATACATACACTTATATTTTATGCACTTGCATGGATTATTCACAACTTAACTTAGATTATTTTGTGACACATTCATTATGTGCACATATAATTCTAGAAACATTTTTGTATAGAGAATCTTACACCTAGAAAAAAAATGTGCACCATCACACTTATACATGACACTGCACTTCTACATAGAGAATTTTACATCTAACAAAACCCATGCCAAACATGTAAATATTATCATCACATTGCATCTAGATGACTTTCCAAATGGTACTTCTTAGTTTTATGATATGTTAGGGAATCCCTTAGATTAATTGTTCAACTAAGTAGGTCAACCACCATGCATTTGGAAGAAGGTCAACCTTTGTAGGAAGAAAATGAAACAACTTGTAACTATTTTCTTTGAAAATTTTGGTAATTATAACTACCTTTTTGTATTGTATGTATAAAAGTGTAACATATGCATCTGACCTAAGGTTGATGATATATGCAATCATAGTGATAGATAACACACCTTAAGTATTTAACCTTTTTCATACACATGGTATTCACACTTCTAGTCTAGATAAATTAGAGGAAGTGTCTCTTGTCTTGATTATAGGAATGTATATTCCTAACCTTGTTGTAACTTCATTAAACTATGTACTTTTTCCCTATTCATTTCCATTGAATAGAATTTGCATTTCATAAAAGTATCAACCTTCTACTTACTTAAATCTATGTTGATTTATTTTCTCCAAGATAAGATAATGCACACTCTTCATAACCTCATAGCTTATCTCTAAGTGCAAGGTTATCTCCCATGCACAAGATCCTAGGACTCATGGCATACATCATTGGTGTTAGATAATATCTATTTTATATGCTTGTAAATGCAAGATAGCAATGAGAGAATCATGTATTATTATTCAAATCTATTTTAACTTACCAAAAAGAATATCATAGAAAAAGTAAGATGGGTGACACCCAAAAGTAACCCAAGGTAACCCCATATGTCTAAAAACTCATTTAAAGCATTATATAAACGCAATCCACCAAACTCTTTGGCCAATTCTATGAGTTGTTGATGGATTTCAACTTGACACCTTCAAATTTTCCCTCTTAGTGTGCATCAATCTTAGTAGTGACATTGAGTCTGAATTTATATTAGGTTGTCACATTTTGTTAATGGGGATCGATATTCCTTATTTTAGTGCCTCATGTAACCATTATAGTAATTTTTTGCATGGGGCATTTAAATAAGTCATATCACAACTAAATCTATATTAAGTTATTACATTTTTGTTTTAGGGGATCGATATGCCCTATTTGAGTGCCTTGTTTAACCAATCAAGCAATTGGTTGCATAGGGTATTCAAATAGGGAACATCGAGTGTGAATTTACATTTGGTAATAACATTTATGTTTAGGGGGATTTATATGCCCTATTTGGGTGCTTTGTGCAATTAATCAAGTGATTAGTTACATGGGGAAATCAAATAAGTGTAGATACTATTTATGAATTATATACCACCTTAGTCTTGTATAGCTGGAAAATTTATATCATGGATGTACCTTCATCTTCTAGACCTTTCCCACTATCAAAAGGCTTGCATGTACTATATTTTTGTACTCATTGGTTATATTTTAGTTTGACCAATGTCATTTTGATGACCCAAGGCTTTTATCTTTCCCAAAACACTATAAAATTGCTTATCTTCCATCTCTGCAAGTTTTGGAACATACCTACTTTTATTATTCTTGAATACTTGTATCCCAATAAGATGCCTACATCAATGCAAGTCTCCTATTAAAACATAAGTGTCTAGTGCCCTAAATTCATCAAATTTTTAATGAAACGTGTACCTATGGTTGACCTAAGTTCTTTTATATGAGATATTATCCAAAGGGATTTGTATATATATAAGATCAATCCCCATTCATTCCTCACCTAGCATAGACATAACAACTTCTTACCTACTCATAAGGAAACTTAGCAACGACATTTAATCAAGCATTCAAGTGAGAAAATCTTCCTTATTTTCTCCTATTTCCATATCAGACATAGGCATAACACATATATAGGTTTAAAATATTGAAGGAGCATCCCATGAGTCACATTTACGAAGTTACAATCCATGTCATTATTATACTTTCTTATCACACATTGCATGATTCATACACAAAATAACATGTAGGGGAAAATTACATAGGTTTGAGGCCCTTTTTAGAGTATTGGCTATGTAGGAAACATTCATTGATAGAGGGGTCTTTAGGGTATTTCAACACCATGTGCCCACTAACCCATTTTCTCACAACTAATATGAAGATGAAGAACTAGGATTTTTTTATTTGACAAGGAGCGACAGTCCACGACCCAGATTTGAATGCACCAAAGTGAAGATGACATAAGACCTAGAAGCATTCAAGTGGTCACATCCAATTTCAATAGGTATTTTGTATTGGACACTTGCATCTAATTTTGATAGAAGTATTGATGCAACCATCCTAGGTCAACACAAGTTTATATGACTACAAAGATATAATTTTTAGAATTAAATTGACTGATCCAGAATCTAGATCCAATCTATTTTATGCCTATTCTAGATCTAGGTCTGTGTTAGTATCAAAACCGACTAAGTATCTTATTTTAATTATCATTGAAATATCTAGCATAATTTTACTTTCTATTTTTAACATATCTCAACATAATAAATCTAATATATGTTTTATCTAAGTTTTACAATTAATTGGCATGCTTTATAAATAGTATACCATCATTATTCCCTAGGCTATCCCTACCCCTTTAACCCTAGATTCCCCCAATATAGATTTGGGGGCTAAAAAATAATGCATATTGAGTTTGAATTTACATTAGCTTGATGTAATTTTGTTTAAGGGGATTGATATACCATATGTAAGTGCCCCATGCAACCAATCAAGTGATTGGTTGCTTAGGCACTCAAACAAGGCATATATCAAGTCTAAATTTAGATTAGATTATTGCATTTGTGTTAAGGGGTTTGATATGCCCTATTTTAGTGTCTTATGAAAAGAATTGAGCATTTGGTTACATAAATTAAAAAAATAGGGCATTTGGAGTTCAATTTTACATTAAGTAGTCACATTTGTGTTCAGGGGGCTGGATAAGCCCTATTTGAGTGTTGTGTCCAACCAATCAAGAAATTGGTTTCATAAGGCACTTAAATAGGGATACCATGTCTAAATTTTCATTGGATTGTCACATTTGTGTTTAGGGGGATCGATATGCCCTACTTTAGTGCTCCATGTAATGAATCAAGAGATTAGTTACATGGGGCATTTAGATAGGGCATATCATGTTATAATTCATAGTATGTCATCACATTCATGTTTAAAGGGCTCAATATGCCCTATTTGAGAGTACCCATGCAATAAATTGAGCAATTTGTTACATAGGCGTTAAAATAGGGCATACTGACTCTCAATTTACTTTAAATTCTTGTATTTATCTTGGGGGCGATGGCTATGCCCTCTTTGAGTCACTATGTAATGAATCAACCAATTAGTTACACGAGACACTCAACTAGGGTATAAAGAGTGTGAATTTACATTTTTTTGTCACATATTTCTTTAAGGGATTCAATATTCCCTATTTGAGTGCCTAGTTCAACCACTCATTATTTGAGTGCCCCATGCAATAAATTGAGTGATTGGTTGAATGGGGCACTCAAATAGAGTATATTAAGTTTAAATTTACATTAGGTTACCACATTTGTGTTTAGGGGGGTCGACATTCCATATTTGAGTACCATGTGCAATGAATTAAGTGATTGGTTACATGAAGCACTTAAATAGAGCATGCCAAGTCTGAATTTAACAATTAGTTTGTCAAAAAAAAGTGGAGGATCCATATGCCCTATTTGAGTGCCTTGTGCAAACATTAAATCAATTGGTTTTCTAGGGCACTTAAATAGGGATTATCAAATACAAATTTACATTAGGTTACCACATTTATGTTTAAAGGGCTCGATATTCCTTGTTTGAGAGCCCTATGCAGTGAATTGATCAATTAGTTTCACATGACACTTGAGACTATGTTTCAATAGAGTCTTAAAAGACTTTATTTGACACACCAAAGGAGGATTACTATCTTATTTACCACTTTAAGTATGAACACATCAAGTTTCACCAATTTTGCCAATGAAAAGAGTAGTCAATGGAATACTACACCAATAATTTTCATGACTATATCACATGCCTATATGAGAACTTGACTGAACAACATAAGTTGCTAAGGTACATCAATAAAATTTCACATTATATATTTGAAAAGTACATCAAAAAATGTCCAAAATATCATTTTGGACACCTTGAAAGCATAACACATTAAAATATTTGGCTAATTTAATGAGTTGATGATGTAACTCCTCTTGATGCCTTCAAACTCTCTCTCACCATGCCTTTGAAGTACAAGTTAATCTTGGCATTCTCATGTTTGAAGGCAAAATCAATGTTGCATCATTGGATTATTAGATTCTACAGATTGTGACTTCTCAGCCAATTAATTCACTAATGTTAATAATGTCACCTTTGTCATGTTGAAGATGTACATTCTAGTGGTTCACTAGTGGGATACTTTAATCATGTAAGACTATATTTGTAGAGACTCAAAAACATCCCCTTAACAAGTTTTTGATGGTGAACTACCTTGAGCCTATTATCGACCTTTAGTTGGATATTTACCTATTTAACTCACCCTTAAAACACCTCTTCTACTTTAACATTCATTAACACACTTAGGACACCTTGGCTAAACATTTTAAAACCTTAACTTAGAACTTGTTTTCACCTTTTTGTGCTTGGGGGTACGATCATCAATAGTCAGCCTAACCATCAATGGTTAGCTTGATTGTCGATAGTCAAGTATCTGAGCTTAAAAACCAATAACTTCCAATTATAGACAAGCTAAACATGGGCAAAATATAAACTTTCCCATGCAAACCTTACATCTTACCATCTCTTCGAATTGGCATCTTTATCCAGGACCAACTTAGAAACTTCCTTCCTCCTCACTTATAAATTTTGGGCTATAAATTGAGGGATCTTGGAAGAGAAAAGGATCCTAAAAATTGCATATAGGCTCTCTTGTTTTCTTGGTATAGGCATCCAAGATCCTGAAACTCTATCCACATAACTTTTTAAAGGCTAGACTACTGTTATGCTATTTGATTTCATTTAGCTTGTCACTAGGTTCTATTTTGCATCATACATGTATTATTTTCTTATTTATAGAATTTAATTTCTTCCTTAAGTCTTGCTATCTTGATTAGATCACTTGCACATTACCCCTCACTCTCAAAATCTATATTTAACCTTCTGTCCATTAGACATCCTCCCTTTAACTCCACTTCAATATCCTACCACATTCCCATAGGTAATCATAGCTAGTTACTATAACCATCGACAATTATAGCAATTATTGTCGATCACTTACCACCATCAGTCAGACCAACTACCATTGGTCAAATTGACCATCGCTGATCACCTGTCAGGCTAAATAATAGATTATTATTTTTTGACCCCTCACACCCCAATAGGCCCTCTTTTTCCTTCTGAACTATCTATAGATCCTATTCAAATTATCTAAACTTGACTTTGACCTACTTTAGCATGGTATTGACTTTCCATGCTATATTTTGCTATCATATTGAATAGGTACATTACTTATTTCGTGTATAAGCATTTATGTTCTTATCAATTTATCATCTTTCATTTTTATTATTAGAATATTTTTATCATTAGGGGAGTGGATTAACAGTTATCCAAGGGAAATTTTGCTTCTTGTTTGTATCTAACATGTTGCTAGGTAGTCCACCCTTCATACTCATCTAACAAACAAGTTGATTGAGTGCGGTCTTATAACAGGTAGTCCTTCCTCACTAAAAAGCAGCTCTCACTTTATCTGGTCATCAATGAGCATAATTTTTAACCAATTACAAACCCCTCATCTGTTATTTCTCTCCTTTTTCTTGAAAGTTATAAATAAAGTAAGAAATAGTAGGAAACATTCTAGCATGCTCAATGGGACCCCTTCTAGGTTCATAGTTCTTTTTAGGCATATAGTTACATTAGTGAAAATCCATGTTCTTGTATTTTTAAATTCCAAAAGATAGAAATTTTATTTATTTTATTTTATAGAAATAAAAAATAAATAATTTTTTTTCCATCTTAGGGATAGGTTGCATTTTCATCCTTCATTAAGTGCATTTTAGTTGTTCCTTGTTTGCATGCAAAGACATCAAACATTTTTTTTGGTTAAAATTGAGTGCATTCATTGTCTTTCCTGATTAATGATTAGTTCACCTAGATTAATTAAATGCATTATGAATTAATCATAGTACACATATGTTACACTACCAAACCACATGCATAAAACAAATATCAAAACTTACTTGAGACAATGCCCATTGGGATTTTATCACCATTTGGATTACCTTATCCTACCTAACGATGCCACTTGGATTTCATCACCAAGGGGAGGGCCCATTCCATTCTCTAGTAGAGTATAAACTCTAGACAAATGGTATCTATTAGATAAGTGGTTTGGTTCAACTTTAGGTTTGTGAAGTGTGGGGAGCAAGCCCCTAATACCAGACCATGTACCTGGTCTAGTGCAGATTATTTGAGCACCAAAATTTAACCCAAAACCATCCTTAGATGGCTCTTTTAGTACCCAACTTTCAAGCCAATTTCCCCTTTCACACGCTCTAAGGTATAATCCAAAAGTTATTTAAAATGAATCCTAAGATTAATCACATTTTTAGTGCATGCTTTGTCTGCTTTGAGATTTTATTTGTTTTAGGTGTGAGTTTCAAAAATCCCTTTCTATTTCTCATATGGTCTTAACCAAACAACAAATGAGAAATCAAAACAACCAACAACCATATTCCTCTTCATCCTCATCCATGGATTATACCTCAAATGTTGATAGATCCCCCCATGCTTCACGCCACCATTTTACTTCACCCACTAGGCTTCCCATGGTCCTTGAAAGTGATGAAAATTTTTCCACTTTTCTAGACAATAACTAAGTGTATCTTCAACACTATCTTAATACCTTATCCTACTATGCTTTATCTACTTTAGTCCCTTCAGTGGATCTACCTTATGGTATGCCACACCACCTCATGGTTGGTGTTACATCAACCTGATCTTCTATTAGCCAAGATTTATGTTCTACCATTGGCTCATCTACTACCACCACCCATACACCTATTACCCCAACCAATACCTCTAATATTGGCTCAAATTTACCCCTTGTCACTTATACCCCTTCTACCGGCATAGTGTCTTCCACATCCATTTCTACCATTCCCTCCAGCTCAACCAATATACCAACCTCTACAACCTTTCAAAACTTGGTACAATCCATACCATAAAGACTTCCCCCCATTAGCACTAGAGTGACTACCCATCAAAAACCCATAGGCACTTTAACATTACCAACCCAAACCATGCCCCCATCAACCAACCCAAATGTACCCCTAAACTAGTCGTTATCATTTTCTCTACAAACCCCCATAACATCCTATCAATATATTCCCAACCCACAGGGATATATTATGACTTCCACTCAACCCTTAATGCCTATCAATCTTGTTGGGGCACTCTCCCAACCCCAAGTTACTACATACCAATATGTGCCCACTTTCATACCTCCTACTGCATATCAATTCATAGTTATAACCCAACCTCAATAGAACTTACCATCAAATTATGTAGTTGCCAAACCCCAACCTGACTTGATCAAGATACTCATGGATAAGATGACCCATTTTTAATCCTCTATATCTAAGTATCATAATATTTTATCCTACGACCAAATTTACAATGAGCTAATCAATCCATCTGTTCCCATCCATGCTTATGCACCTTAATGAGAACTCCCTAAATTCTCTAAGTTTTAGGGTAAGGAGGATCCTCAAAAATATTTGAGGGTGATTCACCATTCTTGTTACTTGATTACATATGACAACACCCTCCACCTCTGAACCTTCCCTATGTCTTTATCAAGACCAACTATGGATTGGTACAGTGCTCTTCCTAGGCACTCTATCTTTTCATTCTCCCAACTTGTCCAAATCTTCTTAGAACATTTTTTGTGAACATATCTAGGAATGTCTCCATAATCAACATCTATTCTATCAGGTAGTTTGATGATGAGTCAATTTTTGACTTTGTTTCATGATGATGAGGTCTCATCAATTAACTATCCTTCTCACTACCCCAAGAAGAAATCATTGAGATTTTCTCTAGGGGATGCACAAAACACATTGCTCCCACTCTTCAAGTGAAAACATTTAGAACCTTTGATGAAGCATTCACTTTGGCATAAAAACTTGAAAATTGTGCCATAGATGAGGGTAAACTAAAATTGTAAAATAAGAATTCCACTTTTAAACCTAATGATCCCTCTGCCACCAAGATAACCAACCAACCCAATCCTAAAGCTAAATCTTCTATGAACTTAGTTATGTTGAAAGATACCCTACCTCTACCTATTAACCAACCATGTTAAACCACTCCTTTCAATCCTTCTTACCCACCAAACTAAAATCCAAATTGGGTTCCTCCTAAATAATTCACACTTATAAGAGAATCTTATGCCTCTGTGTTAGATAAATTGCTTAAAGATAATGTCATCGAACTTCCATCTATTAATCCACCTCAACAATTTGACCCCTCTCACCCCATGCCTGGGTGGTACAATGAAAATGACCATTATGCTTTCCATTGAGTCATTGGACATGACATAAATTGGTGTAACACTTTTAAAATCCTCTTCTAAAACTTGATTGACAATGGTGAATTATTGTTTGACAACCCCAATGCACCTCCTAATCATTATCTTGATATATTTTACAAACCTTTTCCTAATCATACTCCATTGTCCCAACCCCATAACAACAAATCTGAACCATCATCATCCCACGAGGCACACATAATCAACATCATCATAAATGAGCCCATGGTGGATGAGTCCCACACTTCTATCACTTCTTCACCGACCTCAACTATGAAAGAAACAAGTTTACCTCTTATCCCTTTAGAGACCCAAATAGAAGAATCTATAAGCCTAGTGTCTTTGTTTGATTAAACCATAGCCCTACCTACCTCTCATTTTATATAAGTAGCCATTGATTTAACCAACTCTTCTTCTACCCCACCAAATGGAATGACTTAACCTCCTCTTTTCCTTTGGATACCCAAGTGAAGGAAGAAACTAGGAACATGCCTATACCCCTGATCAAAGAACCATCTATTCCCCTAATCACCCCATAAGTGACCATTACCTCATTTACCCAACTAGGGACTCTAGAACCTTCTAGCTCAAGTAAAGATGAAGAAACCTACATTCTTCCTCACCTACGGGCTTAACATTTGAAATAGCTAATCAAGGAACAAAACCCATTTACAATCCATTTTCTTAGTTAGTGTAAAGTCTAGAATTTGCCTCACAACATAACTAAAATAGAGCTAAACCTTAACCTCATTGGTATCCAACCTCAAACCTATTATCACCCCATCATCAAACATTTCCTTCTCCCAAGACATGAGAAAACCATATTACCCACCTTCACCTAGATCATCTCATAATTTTCTCATTAGACCAACCAAGAATCTAGGTATCCTTACCACACCTGACGTCACCCATCTTCCCATCAAATTAGACCTAACCCCCTCTAGTCCACCTAAAAAACCACCAACCAAGATGGACCAAAGGGTGAAATTGCCTAAACTTCATCCTCAAGCTTGACCTATGCCAGCTCCTTCTCATTTACCATCTATTTTAGAACCCCACCCTTTTACCATCTGAGTCACCTATTTTACTTAAATTAAACTAATGCCCTTTTTATATGCCTACCCTTCCATCACCCAAGCCATCAACTTCTTCATCATTCTTAGCTAGTTTATCCCCTTCCACTTTCCCACCTATTATCAACCCCTCATCCTCTACTTCAAAACCATCCACCTATAACCCAATCATATCTAAGCAAACCCAACCCAAACCTGCTACCAAAGTTATTCAACCACCTACCCCTTCTAAAGTCAAGTCTACACCTAAGAAGGTTCTTATTTCTTTGATGAGCATTATAACATCACCAACACCTCTAAATGAATCTTATGAAATTATTTTATAGAGGTTATTACAAATATCTTCCATTAAGTTGTCACCCATCAAGCCATTCACCCTTTTTACTACCAAACCCTCCTAGTTCGATGATAATTTGATTTGTACATATCATAGGACACCAAGACATGATATAAATAAATGCAAAGATCTCCAAGCCATTTTCCAAAACTTATATGATGAGGATGATTTGTTATTGGATGAACCACCTTCACTAACCCAACTACCAGCCCAACCAACCCAAACATCAACCTAATTGATCCAACCACTAACCCTACCTATACTTGCTCATTGAATTTCATCTCAATATGAGGGGGAGGAGCTGAAGTAATTACCTAGCCTAATCGATCTTCTTATCCATACCATTCATATGATTACCTAATCTTGAGTGCAACAATGAGGTAAGGGAAGAGCCCATGCATCCATTCCATATACATATCCTTCAGAATCTCAACCTTCCAACCAAGCTCAAACACCAACACCACTACTTATGCCCTCACCTAGACCCAGAGTATCTATCCTAGGTGTACCTCTCACCAACTCTTCCACATCCATTCACAAAATTGTGTTGAAGTAACTTCACCAAGCACTAGTGAAGATGAGCCTTTACAACTTGATCAACACCTCACTCCATCATTATTAGGCACTAATGGATGTTTTGTAATCCATTTAGGTTTAACTAGATGACCCTCAACCTCTTGTGTCCTTTATTGGAACCCTCCAACATTCCACCATCAATATTTTGAGATACCTCCAGCCTATTTAGAGGAATTCGACCCTCCTCTCTTTATCATTGCATACATTAATCATACCCACATCAAAAAGGTGATGATTGATGGAGGATCCAGCATCTACATAATCTCCTCCTATGCTTTTGATCAAATAAATTTACCAAAGAACATCATGGCCAAAAGCACAATGGTTTTACACTCTAATAACATAATGGACACTACCTTTGGGACCATTGTCCTTCAAATAAACTTGGGGCCTCACACCATTCCTAACCTATTTTATGTTGTAAAGGGTGATTCCAATATAACATTCTACTTGGATGTCCTTGGATTTGAGCTATGAGTTGTATCCACTCTACTTTACACTATTGTGTCAAATTTGAACATGAAGGATAAGTTATAACCATCAAGGCTGATCCTAATCCTTTTACATTTTACAACATGACCTATAGGCCTAATGATGTCCTTCTTCCACATTCATATCTCACACAATCAACCAACCCCATTAACACAACTGCACCACCAATCATGACTCCCAGTGCTTCTACCATCAATAATGATGAAGCCTCAACCAGTGCACCTATCTCTTCTTCTTAGATTCCCATTAAGGATTCCTTGACATATACTTTCTAACATCTCTCCCTTGGGGAATATCAAATTTTAGCTTTAAATGCTTTTCCCACTCCGTATGAATATGGGAACCTTAAAAATGACCCTTCTTATGACCCCAACATAGGAACCATCGTCCCCTTTGGACTTTCCAACAATTGAATAAATTTTATCTATGGGGGACTTTATTGACCATTCCTCACTCTTATCACCACTCCATATATTCAACCTTTCACTTCTAATTTATCTTATTTAAGTAATCTAGCCTTTTCCAAAACTTATTTTCATTAGTTTACTTGGAAAGGATTTGGTATGGGCCTTTACGAATAAAGACCTCACGAATTGCTTGTTATCAAAACTTAGAAACCTTGTGAGTTATTTGGACTCAAGTTTGAGCCACTAGAAGAATCCACCTCACCAAAACCCATTTATACCCTTGTGGAAGAGACTCCATCCTCACCCAGTTCATCTTCCCAATTTGAAGAGTCTGACATCATCCCATCTAAATTTTTTTTGATCAATACCATTAGCTTAGGCCTACTGACCTATCAACAAGGTGTCCAACCTAAAACCTTTCTTCTCATCCATCCTGAGATGATTGACCATGATTCACCCACTATTCACACCATCTAATGCAAAAATGATTCTTCCATCCTTGCCTACCTTGGTGTGGGGAATTGTTCTATATACAAATCCATTCCCCTTGAGAACCAAAACATGTTAAATGAGTCAACTACCAATATTAACTTGGGAACTCAGGAAATTCCTTACATCATTAAACTTGGCTAATCCTTAAACTCATATGAGCAATGGGATTATCCCACCATCCTTCAAGACCGTAGCATTTCATTCATGTGGTATTATCAAGATATGCTTAGGATTGACCCCTCTATAGTTATTTATAACATCTTTACTCATCCTAAGGCTAAGTTGGTATGGAAAAAGCTTCATAAAATGCACCCTTGCATAGCTCTTCTCATCAAAGAACTTCAATGCATTCTATCTTTCAACTTTATTCATCCCATTGATTATCTAAAATGGGTCTCTAACATTGTTCTCATCACCAAGCCCACTGGGGGACTTCATATTTGCATCAATTTTCATGACCTTAACCTTGCATGCCCTAAGGACAAATTTCCTTTACCCAACATTGACCAACTAGTTGATCTTATTTTAGGCCATGAGATGTTATCTCTCATGGATGGATTTTTAGGATATAATCAAAACTTGATCACCTCCTCAAATCAACATAAAACTACCTTTATCACCCCTTAGGACACCTTTTGCTATCGGGTCATGCCATTCAGATTAAAAAAATGTAGGAGTGATTGATCAATGAGCCATGACCTATATCTTCCATGATCTTATCAATAATATTGTAGAAGATTATGTGGATGATCTCCTAGGGAAATATAAACACCATAAGGATCATGTAGCTATTCTTGATATCATCTTCAATTGACTAATCCAATTCCATGTTAGGCTCAATCCCAGGAAATGCATTTTGGGGTTCTCTTTAGGAAGTTCTTTGGATTTATCATTTCCCTCCATGGAATTGAAATTGATCCTACCAAGGTTAAGGCCATTCTAGAAATGCCTCCTCTAACAAACATTAAACAACTTCACAGTCTATAAGGAAAACTCCAATCTATTCATCGCTTCATCTCCCAACTATCAGATAAATGCCAACCCTTTCACCATCTCCTGAAGAAAGACACCTCCTTTAAACAGACCAAAAAATGTCAACAATCCTTTCATTAATTCAAAGAATACTTATTTTTTCCACCTATTCTTATCCCACCTAAGGATGACTAACCTTTCTACCTTTACTATTTGCCATCGATCACTCTTTAGGTGCGATGGTAGCTCATTGAGATGAACAAAACAAAGAGCAAGCCATCTATTATATCAACTGCACACTTCTAGAGTATGAGACATGATATACCCATCCTAAAAAACTTTATCTCTCTCTCATTTTTGTCACCTCTAAATTTTGTCATTACCTTATTAATCACAAAACATACATTATTACTAACACCGACCCACTCAAATATATGCCCTCCAAACCATACCAAAATCAATGTATGGCTAATTGGCTCATGCTTCTAGCTGAGTTCTATCTTGAGTTTCTTCAACAAAAATCCATTAAAGAGTAGGTCATTATTGACCAACTGACTAAAGCTCCCCTCCCAGATAACCAACCCATTCCATTGACCTTCCCAGATGAGTCTATTATGACTCTTTATCAGGAAGAACCCCCTTACCAAATGACCATGTTTTTTGATGGCTCTAAATGCCACTATAGTGGGGGTGTGGGCGTAATTATCATTCCTATTCATGGAGAACCTCTTCCACTTTCCTTTAAAATTAACTTTGAATGTACTAACAACATGGTGGAATATGAATCTTTGGTCATCGGTCTCCAAACTGCTCTCAGCTTGGGAATTAAAAACATTTCTATCTTTGATGATTCCCAACTCATGATCAACCAAGTCAATGGGTCCTATCAATGTAAAAATGATATTTTTCAAAAATATAAGCTTCTCATTGATAAAATCTTAACATATTTTGAAAATTAACTGATCTAATTAGTACCTCGATCTACTAACAAATTTACATATACTATGTCCTCCTTTGCATCTCAAATTTGCTCTCAACCCACTGAATCTAAACTATTTATCACCATCCATTATTTCATCAGGCCTTTATTTATCAATTTAGACCTTCCTACCATTTTTAGTGTGGAGGTGTCTAATATGACCAAACTTTTAACTACCTTAACCTTGACATCATTCTACTCAACCTATCAAAGAATGCCCAGAAAGCCTTCATTCAGGGTACTTCTCATTATACTATACTAGGAGGAATCCTTTACAAACATGGCTTTGATGACCTTCTTCTCCATTATCTACAGAGTCGTGAGATTTACCAAACTATTAAGGAAAGTCATGATAGAGTATGTGGGGGACATTTTAGTGGCCTCACTATCTCTAAAAGAATCCTATGGCTTGGCTATTATTGGCCTACCCTCAATTAGGACTATTGTGACTATATACAGAAGTGTGTCAAATGTTGACAACATGCTAACTTGCATCATGCACCCATTCATGGACTTCAGGTATTCAAAGACTATTGGCCCTTCTTGTAGTGGGGGCTTGATCTCATTAGAGAAATCAATTCTCACTCATCTCAATGACACTAATACAACATCACCGCTACTGAATATTTCACTAAATGGGTGGAATCCATTCCCCTTATCTCGATCAAAGCCAAAAAAATAATTTATTTCATTAATTACTACATCATCTATCATTTTGGTGTCCCTCACAAAATCATCACTAATAATGGGAAATCCTTTAAAAAATAAGAAATTTCAAGCCCTTTTTGATGCTTTTGGCATCAAGCTCAACCATTCCTCATCTTATCGTCAACTGGCAAATGGACCGGCATAAACCTCAAACAAAACCCTCATCAAGATGCTAACTAAAGTTGTAAGTTTTTTAGGTCAGGATTGGCACCTACACATCCCATTCACCTTGTGGGTATATCACACTAGAATTCAAACCTCTACGGGTGCTACACCTTTTTCCCTGGTCTTTGGCAAGAGGTTGTCTTACCTCTCAAAGTTTAGATCCCCTCTCTTTATATATCCTTACAAGACATCATTTCTAAGGATGATTATTATCAAGAATGCCTCACATGCCTTAAGTTTCTCGATGAACATTGCCTTACTGCCCTTAACCATCTTTTCATCTACCAAGAGTGTATCACTTGAGCTTATAACAAATATCTAAAAGAATGGGAATTCAATATTAGAGTCCTCATCCTTAAAGAAAACCAACATGTAACAAATATTGAGAAAAGCAAAAAAGGCAGATTTAATCTCAATTGGCTTGGACCCTATATCATCACCCATAAGTATGGATCAAGAGCTTATCATTTATCCTCTCTTGAAGGCAAACTAGAACTTGAGCCTCTCAATGCTTCACATCTGCATCCTTTCTACTGTTAAGGAAGATCTCATAAACCCTATTATCTAACTTAAGTTCATCCCTTGGTTTATGAGATTCTCACCTCCCTTACCCTATCACCCTTCTCCTCTTGGGGACATGTGATTACAACAGGCCCATGCGATTATCCATCATAAATTTTAGCCTAATCTTAAACATGGGTACCACGGCTCAACCTATGACATGTTTATCATGGATACTTTTTGTCTTTAATTAGATGGAATCCCATGGTCACTTATTTCCCAAAACCACTTTCCATTACCTCACAACCACCTTTTGTGGTAAAAAATCTTACCCCTATAAAGGTCAACCTCTAAGCTTGGATAGATATGTCAATGTCTAAACCAATGTTTTAAAAAAAAAATCTACATGGGATATAAAATATTATTTGGGTCCATTTTCTTAAGTACAGACTATTCCCTCAAAGATTGACTACCAAATAAAGTCAAAATAGATAGACTAATCCCTCGAAGGACAGCTATCAAACACTTATTCAGACTTAAACCACTCCCTTAAAGGATGGATAAGCAAATATGTCAAACCTAATCTCTTCCTAAAAAACACAATTAGATCTATTAAAGCATTTGAAGCTTCTCACATTGATCATCTTCACCCTTTTCATAAATGTGAGCAATAAATGATGCTATCAAAAGAGATTTATCCCAAAAGGGTCGCAATCAATTCTCTCATGAAAAATTATGTTTGTAGACTTCCTGCATCGATCAATTTATGCCTTGTAAAGACATGGACTTGTCTATTTTGGTTCTCAAGTCACCTATAAAAAGGGTAAGTAAATCCACATCAGGTTCTTACATCATCCCTTTTCCCTCTATTTACCTATCATCCCCTTTTCCTATATACCCTCTATAAGTCAAGGGACTATGAACTCACTTGGCACCCTACGTTTATGATGACACCTTTTCACTAAAATTATGCTAATGTGAAGCATATGAAAGGTTTATTTTCATTAAGATCAATCCACCCTGGGTTTAACAGGGTCCAAGCTAATGAATCCAATAGGGCTTTTTCTCAATTATATTAGTTCACAAGGACATTGTCTCTAATTATATTGAGTTTGTTACCTACACTTAATTTATGTATTTTCATTAAAAAATTAAATCTTATCTATACACATCACAACATTCTTAAATTAGACCATAATCATAAACTATATCATGAACAACATATCATGAACCATAAAATCCACATGAATAAATCATACAAACCATTTTATTTCATTTTGAGTAACATCAAATTCACACATTAATTAAATTTTCACCATATCTAAGCATATACATCATAAACATTGTCCCCACATCAAAATCTACCTATATAATCAATAACATCATCTAGAACAAGAACATCAAATCATATATCATCACATCCCTATACTAAGAACATCGATCTAAATAATCATCATCTATAACATCAAAAACATCTAAGTCACTCATCAACATTAGTCCTAATCATCACATCATAAATATACAAAAATCCATCTTATAAAACATAAAAGCATAATCACCATAAACATCTGAATCATCTCATATAAATCATTTGAATCATATATATATATATATATATATATATATATATATATATATATATATATATATATAGACACACACACACATCAATACATGTCAATAACTATACATATCACTCACTCATATACATCTCACATCGATGACACACATGCTGGTATCAAAATACATATATACATATCAAAAAATATACAATCTTATCATGGGCCTGGACCTAGAGTACCACTTCCACTAACCCCATATATACTTGTACCTAGTGGTGGTCCCCCTAGGACCCCTATTTGACCCACTATCATAGCCCATTAACCTAGGGTACCAAGCACAACCCCACCATCTATGCTATCTTTGTACTTAGTAAATCTCATGGCATGGGGAAACTGAACAAATACCATCGACTCATAATAACAAAGCTCCTATATAGTGGCTAAATAACATGCCTATGTCACTAAATCTATAGGCCATCCTACTACTGCATCTGCCATACCCACACCAATCTACCCCTATAATGTGCTTATCTAGCCTTACAAACTAGCTACCTGTCCCTATAGAATGATAACCTGGGCATGTGCCTAGTCCCTCTCCACCATCACAACCCCCACCTATCCCTATAGTGCCATAATCTATCCCTATAGCATGGTTACCTATGCTTATAATGCTATAATTTAGGCCTAGGCTATAGCTAGTACCACCACTCCCTAAGGATCACCTTATTCTGGTCCCTATGCTGGATCAATGTTTATAGGTCCATGACCCCCATCACCCCAACCAAAATTAGATACTGCATATCTACCCTAAAACCATGTAAGATAATCAACTATGATGCCTACATCATCTCTCACTCTATCAAGTAGCTCATGATCTAAAACTTCCTCTTATGGTTGTCTCTGATAATAACAACTCTGTATCCTCCCTCTTGTACCATGCAAAATAAAGTGGGATCCCTTGCCTGAGTCCAAACTATATCCACACTCTCTCAAATGGGATTCACTCCATCTTGCCATCTCACCTCCCAAACACCCATCTCCAACTCTGTAAGGCTAATGTATGATATCTGTACCCAACCCATATAGGCCAAGTCCTATACAAACTCCACACTATATCTCTAGGTGCTAAGCCCTCCAAGGTATCTCAAAACCAATCAATATCCTTTGTACCACCACTAGCCCATACCATCACCCCATCCCTCCATTGATAAAATCCAACTCTATAGTCCATCGATGGTGAACTTCAAACCCCTAACCTCTTCTACCACACCCTCCTCTACACTCATTTTCACTACCTCTTCTTTTCCTTCTCCTACAACAACACTAGCTTTCCCTTTCCTCCCGTTCTCCCTATTTTACCTATTTTTATCACATATTTTCATCAAACCTAAAAAGCACAAACCCTCAAGAATCTCTCTACCCACACCATTTTCTAATTATAAATTATCTATTTCAATAAACACAAATCTTAGGAAAGCATTAGATTTCAAACCATGAGGACCCCACCTCATTTTGTGATCAATGATGACGTCTCACCCCATGACCAGCTACCTAGTTGTGTGCATCTCCCATATCCATCTTAGCTCAATCATGCTCTCAATCCCCATCACAAATACACTTTTGACACCTAAATAGGCTTCCAATAATCACAAACACATTTTTTACCAAATGCTTAGATAGTATAACATGATAAAGTCAATTTATTTTCACTATTTTCCCTTTTTACCATAGCTTTAGGGTTCTTACCCAACCATCAATGGTTAAGCTAATCATCGATGGTTAAAACTAACCATCGATGGTCATGTAACCATCAATGGTTAAACCTAACCAATGATGGTCATATCACCATTGATAGTTAGGGTTAGGCTTCCTATTCCCACCCTTCCTCCCCCTTTTCTACCTGAACTAAACTTGTAGTAAACTATAGTGGGGCAACCGTTTTCTCACCACAACTTGACCTATTCAGGAGTAACCCTCTCCCCCCATCCAACCAAGAACTACATTAGGCATGAAGTCCATGTTGGATCCACTATCCATGGGATTATGTAGGTAACATCCTCTTGCCTAGTGCATTAGAAGTTAGTTCGATCACTACCTACCCAACCAACCACCTAACCCATTTTCCCACATCCACCTTGATGTTGGGCCACTTTTTAAACTAAACTATTCACATGCCTTGTACTGACCTTACTTTAGTCATGATTGACTACTTTGACTAATTTTACCATGTTGAACTCTTGAATTTTGTACCACCTCATACATGACCCAACCATTAATGTTTTTCTCAGGAGCACTTCCTACCCTAGAAACCTAAACAAACACCCAACTTATCTAGGAGACTTGATATGTGTGACTCGATCAGCTATGACCAATGTTAGGGACCGATTACCTCATCATTTCTCCTTGAACTTGAACTTATTATTATCTACATTAGCAACTTTAGTCTTTTCATGATTTTGACTCGCACATTTAGTCATATTTTATGCACATATTTGTGTTTCAACTACCTACACCTTTTAATCACCAGCATTATGACCTCCATTTTACCTTTTATCAAACCATGACTCAATTTTAGTTTTGCCTCATCAACTCCTAGTTTGAGGGGGAATACCCTCCTCCCATACTCAGGGAAACTAGACCTCAATCAGTCAATAGTTCATTTTTGTTCTACGACTTATTGACTTAAAACTACACAATAAAAAAGGGCATAATATAAACACTCTAAAATATCCCCTTGACAAGTTTTTGATGTCGAACTACCTTGAACCTATTATTTACCTTTAGTTAACTATGTACTTAGTTAACTCACCCTTAGAACACCTCTTATACTTTAACATTCATTAACACACCTAGGACACCTTGGATAAACATTTTAAAACCTTAACTTAGAACTTGTTTTCACCCTTTTGTCCTTGGGGGTATGACCATTGATGATCAACCTAACCATCGACAGTTATCCTAACCATCAATAGTAAAGTATCTGAGCTTACAAAATAATAACTTATAGCTATAAACAAGATAAGCATGGGTAAAATAGAAAATTTCCCATGCAAACCTTACATCTTACTATCTCTTCAAATTGGCATCTTTATCCTAGACCAACTTAACAACTTCCTTCCTCCTCATGTAGCAACTTTGGGCTATAAATTGAGGGCTCTTGAAAGAGGAAAGGATCCCAAAAATTACATCTAGGCTCTCTTGTTTTCTTGGTGTAGGCATCCAAGATCCCAAAACTCTATTTGCATGACTTTTAAAGGCTAGAGTACTGTTATGCTATCCAATTTCATTCAACTTATCACTGGCTTCTACTTTACATCATATAGGTATTCTTTTCTTGTTTCTATCATTTCCTTTATTCATTAAGTCTTTCTATCTTGATCAGATCACCTACACATTACCCCTCATTCTAAATCTATATTCAAATTTCTATCCATTAGACACCCTCCCTCCAACTCCACTTCAATATCCTACCACAATCCCATAAGTAACCATAGCCGGTTACTATAACAATCGATGGTTTTAGCAATCATCATCGATCACTTAACCATTGATGGTTAGACCAACCACCATTGGTTAGACCAACCATTGAAGTGATCTAATTTTCCCATCAATGTGATCAACCTCTACCTTTCCCCTCCTGAGTCTTACTCACCCCCTTATGGCTCCTCATGACCCCTCTACTAGAACACAACTCCTTTTCCCTTCTTGAAAAAGCCTTATATAACCCCAATAATATCATTACCCCAACCATTATTAGTCATCTGTTAGGCCAAATAACAACTTATTATTTTTTGACCTCCTCATAGCCCATTAGGCCCTCTTTTTGTTTTTGAACTATCTATAGATCTTGTTTAGATTATTTGAACCTGACCTTGACCCACTTTAGCATGGTATTGACCTGTCATACTATATTTTTCTATCATATTAAAAAAGTACATCACTTATTTCTTGTATAAGCATTTATGTTCTTATTGATTTATCATCTTTCATTTTTATTGTTAGAATATTTTTATCATTAGGGGAGTGGATTGACAACCATCTAAGGGAGATTTCACTTCTTTAATTTAACATGTTTATAAGTAGTCTACCCTCCTTCATACTCATCTAACAAACAAGTTGGTTGAGTGTGGTCTTATTTTAGGTATTCCTTTCTCACCAAAAAGGAGCTTTTACTTTGTCTAGTCATCAATGAGCATAATGTTTAACTAGGTACACACCCCTCATTTGTTGTTTCTCTCCTTTTTCTTGAAAGTTAGAAATAAAGTAAGAAATAGTAGGAAACAATAGTTTATTTAAGCATTGGAATTTTCTTTTTGATGTGTTGAAGGAGGATTACTATCCTCTTCACCACTTAAATGATGAATACATCAAGTTCCACTAATTGTTCTAGCATAAGGAGAATTTAGTGGAAAACCACTCCAATGATTTTTATGACTACACCCCATGCCTAAATGAGAACTTGAATAAAAAACACAAGGTGCTAAAGTACATCAATAGAATTGCCTAGACCTTGTGCTAAATTAAGGTGCTAAGGTGCTAATGAACATTTTTTTCTTTACCAGACCTTGTCACTTCACTGAAGCATTGCAAACACTTAACAGCTTAAAGGATAAATCCCCAATCTCAAATTGATAGATAAAGGTATGCAATTAGGCTTATGAGGTAGTCATTATGCATAAAGAAGACATACACAAGATTAAAGAGTCACTATTGGTCTACATAAATCAAATTGAGCCTTTGGAGGCATGTTTAAAAATTTAGATTCTCTATTAGCTTTTGCTCACACATTTTACAATAAATAAGACCTTTTATGGCTCCATTGGATCATAATACAATATTTGGATGTAGTCAATTTTCCTTTCTTCTCTTAGCTCATCAAATTTAACACATCACTAATTATTAATATGTCACATTCCTCAGGTTTTAGCCTAGAAATTGGGTGCTCAACATCTATCAATTCTTGGATTCTTGATGTTTGCCAATTATTTAATGTTACACTATTAAATAATACTACGAGGGCTATGCCCACTATTTTTGATCCTAGGTACTATTTGCTTAGTGTTTTTTAAGACAATTTTTCTAATATCCACACACATTTAATGACAAAACTAAGCATTACTTAGGCATAACAACTCCCATTTATTCATTGAAAACATGAAAAAGTTATTGTGGCATTTGAAATGTTTGCCACCTATGGAAATCACCTATCCCATAATATTTCCATAGTATTTGGTGTTCTCCATATCCATCACTTACTCATAGTCAAACACGACAATGAAGACCATTAACAAGTTTCATTTCATATTGTAAATGGAAGTCACAATCTATGTTAACATCAAATGAGTACTTTATCTCAATGAAGTAATTCATTAGTGCAAATTTCATATCTAAAAAAATGTGGTGAGACCTAATGATAACATCAAGAAGTATACTGAAATGGTAAAAATAATTATACACCAAAAATATAGAGCAATACCCCCAAAAAAAAACCACACCAAAAACCAAACAAAAAGAAGCAAAGAACTAGAAATCAAACACACTCTGATATAAGCAATGCAAGATTACATAATTCTAGGGATGCTCCTACATCAGACACTCAAGGTTTGAAAATGTGAGATCTAGATCAAATTGATGGGAAAAGTGGCCAAACCACTCTTTTCCCATAAATGTGATCAACCTTTGCCTTTCCCCTCCTGAGTCTTACTGACCCCCTTATGGCTCCTCATGACCCCTCTACTAGAACACAACTCCTTTTCCCTTTTCGAAAAATCCTTCCATAACCCCACCAATATCATTACCCCAACTGATATCCTCTATCAAAACTGATATTGGCAACCTAAACTAATATTAGTCACTTAACCGATGTCAGTCACTGTGTTTTTATACTAGTAATCCCAAAACCTCCCTAGCAACCTCACTAAAATATAATTCCCCTACCCAACCTGTATTGTATTATTCACTGACATGTTTAGACCTACAACATGGTAAATAATATTCTAACCCTCTCTCTCTCTCTCTCTCTCTCTCTCTCTTTTCATTTATGTTTGTTTTAACTCTATTTATAAATAGTAGACTATCATCCTAGGGAAGTGTTACACTTCTTGGAATAAGTGCATAGCTTGGCATCCCACACATATCTATGCTAACATCAATTCTATTTAGTGTTTTCTTATACACAAGTGCCTTCCTCCATAGCCAAAGAAGAGTTCTCACAACATCTAGAATGGTGTGCATCATTCTAGGTACTTAATCACTTATTCTTAGCATTCATACTTCTATTTCTATCTTTTAGAATAGATATTAAAAACTGATAAAAACATTTTGGCAACCCGATGGGACCTGAGAGTTTATCTTGGGTTCATTATTTGATTTTAAAATGACATTTATATAGGTGCATCAATAATTAAGTTTTCATTATTTCATTCTCTCCTTCTGTTTGCCATAAAAGCAATATACCTCACCTTTCATTTTTAGCTTAAGGGAATGAACTAAACTTTCTCTTCTCTCTCACCTCTTCTTCTATTGATTCTAAACAAAATCATTATCTTGTGAAAAGCTAAAAAGAACCTTATTTTTTATTACCACATTGCATATGAATCAAGGTAGTGAAAGTCATACCCTTTCCCTTTCCTCATTTTACATCTAAAGAAAACACTTCAGCTTTTGGGTTTAAAACTTACTACATCATTGGTCAGCTTACTGCATTTTAGTCACACATAGAAACTAATTAGTTAGTTAATGAATCATAACAAACTTTCTCACACACCTCAAAACCACATAAAATTACACATTTTAAACTTTCCACAAATCCTCAAGTGGGATTTACCTATATTTTATCATCAAGTAAATGAAGCTAGTTCGGTGTTCTGAATGGACTAAATCACAAGTCACAAATTTGGGCCTCCCGTACCAAAAAATATATTGAGGACACCTTATGAAAAACTATTGAAACCATATCTAGATGGATTATAGGACCTTTTTTTTATCTAACTACATCTTCACATAATCTAGTTAAGGCATAAGCCACCAAGAGACTAAAAAGAATTCTTATGAATTAACGTCAGTTGGCTGTATGATATTTTCTACCTTTTTGTTGCTTGATATAATTTTGAGTTGGTAAGGACATTTTGTATCAAAACCAAGTATTCTTAACCTTTTATACTTGTTAACCTTTGGCTTCAGTCCCCTTGAGTTTTATCTATTGACACACAAGCCTATTGCATTCACTTTTATATTCAGATCTCATGTCTGGGTTGGTTAAATAGTGATTTTTTTACTTTCTATGTTACACAGTAACTAACCTTAGTTAGGCTACTGACATCAACTTCCTTCCTACATACCAACCTCGATTAGGCAATTGATATCGGTCTCTATGGATTTCTATAATTTTTAGTCTACCTCAAATAGCAAGCTAAAATCACCTACCTATTTTAATTAAACTTGGGTTTTTTTGATTTCCTATCATAGATATAGGGTTTGATAATTTTTTTTAGCCTTTTGCATGGTCTTGATGTGAAAGCAAGTGAAGATTCTCACTGATCACACAAGTCAACAACCTCTTTTACCTTCACCTCCTTTTTTTAATCCTTTCATGGAGCACAATCTTGGCATGGAAGGCTCCCCTTGCTATGTCAATCCTAGTTAACCACCCATCATGCCCAAGGGTGATCAGGATTTCACTTAATTCCTTGATCATAACACTAAAAACCTCCAACTTTACCTTGTCATGAGTCAGAAATGTAAGTCTTTTGGTGATCTAATTTATAGTATGCCCACTTCCTTGATGGAGACAACATCAATTGTTTCCACCATTCCTCTTATGGTTACTCAAACCGCCACTTCGATAAATAACCCAGCCATATCCAATTATCAGAGTTTGGTTTCTCCAATCATGTAGTCAAAATTAACTTCCATTGGGGTTTCCTTTACCTCGTAACCATAAGCCACTCAACCAAGTCAGAATCCATTTTAGAACTTGGTTGTGTTAATCTCAGCTACTCTTGCATTGATCAATATAAGAATAACCACCCATCCCTTAGCTAGTGTCATCATAACCCAATCCATGGTGGCAACACCTATCCAGTGTTTTTTTTTAAATCATATGGGACAAGCCTCTTTCTCTTCAGCTCCTCAACCTATGATTCATTAACCATATGTTAAATCTACCCAACTTTAACAACTTGTGTCATACATTGCTTTGGGATCTTTACAATCCCCCTATATCTTAGGGAGTGTATCTCAAACTAATCCCCCTCTAGATCTAGTCAAGATGCTCATGGATAAGATGTATAGCTTAGAAACATCTATTTTGGGTTCAAAGAATGTTCTTTCCTATGATCAAATATGTAATGAACCCATCTATCCTTAAGTATCGATCCATCCTTATCCTAATTAGTGGGAGCTTCTTAAGTTCACTTGATTTCAAAGCAAAGAAGATCCACAAAAACACTTATGAGCATTCAAACATGCTTGTTACCTCATAGGACATGATAATGCATTATTACTTCATACTTTTCCCATGTCCCTTATGGGTGCTACTCTAGATTGGTATAGATCCATTACCTGACACTCCTTATTTTCCTTCACCCAACTTGCTCATCTATTTTTATATCATTTTTCAATTAATATCTTTAAAAAGGTGTCAATCATAGACCTTTACTCTATTTGATAATTTGAGGATGAGTCTATAGTTAATTTCATTGTTCATTGGAGAGGTCTCATTAATCAACTCTCATTTTTGTTACCCTAGCTTGAGCTCATTGAACTCTTTTCAAGAGCATGCATCAAGCACATCTCCTCAAACCTCTGAGTTTAAACCTTTTGTAGATTCAATGAAGCTTTCACAATGGCATGAAAGCTTGAGATTCGAGTAGTAGATAAAGACCGAGTTAAGTTATGCAACAAAAATACAAATTCTAAGCCTACTAAATCCTCTTCCTCTAAACCCTCCTCTTCCAAATATAAGTCTAAAGGCTCAGCCAATGTGGTAGTCATTAAGTCAACATCTTTTGAAAACCTAGATCAATCCAAGTCTTTGACTTCTCAGAATCTACTGAAGTAGTTCCAGCAATAGTATGAACCTAGAGAGTACACTCTAATTAGGGAATCATATGCCTCTATGTTATATAAGCTACTGAGGAAAGGAGCTATTACCCTTCCTCAGGTCAAACCCCCCATACAGTTTGATACATCCCATCTTGTACCCACATGGTACAAGGACTAGTTTTGTGGCTATCATTGAGTAGAAGACCATGATGCTAACAATTGTAAGACCCTCAAGAACATTGTTCAAGACATGCTCGATAAGGGTGATCTAGTTTTAGATAACCCCAATGTCCAAGCTAACCAAAACTAAGTTGTATTTAGGAATCCATTTCCTTAACTCTCCTCTTCTCAAAACAATGTTCAAGAAATGATTGAACATACACATGACCGTAGCATCCACACTGTTGATGTGGTCTTTGCCTCGATATCAATCCATCCCACTTTACCTTCTCCTCTTCCCCATGTAGAGGAGCCTATCATATCTATCCTAGTCCCTTGGGTAGAGGAACCTATTTTTCCTCTTTTTCTTTCATAAGAAGAGGGTCCTCCTCTGCCTATCCTTCTTCTGTGTGAAAATCTTGTTCTCATTCTCCTCACACACAGTTTTCCTATTCTTCAACTACTTAAAGAATATTCATTATCCTCTGCTTGACCACAATATTGAGGGGAATATCATACCTTTTCTCTTCCCCCTAGAAGATCCTTCTTCACCTACTTCTCCTCCACCAATGGGAGGCAGTGCCCCATCCACTCCTCTTTCATGTATAGAGGAGCATGTTTCATCTAATCCCATGATAATTGAGGGATTGATTACACCTACTCATGTTGAGCCTATTTTGCCACTTCTCTTAACCATGGAAGAGCACACCTTGATGGTCCCTCATCCATATGTTTAGGGGGCTATTATTACAATGCTATATCCATTTGAGGAGTCAACTTGGCTAGTCCCTCCCCTACCATCAGAGGATTATGTATCTTCTCCTACCTCAGTTGAAGAGGATCCTAATAATTCTTGCCTATCTTTAGCCTAAGGTAGCCATCACCAATAATGTACCTCTTTCATAGTCACCTGAGTATTTTATAGAAGTGACTGTAAGGCCTACACCAACATTATCCAAACCCTTCTTGAGATTGATAGGAAATCTTAGTTTTCTTGACTCCAAGAAACTAGATCATGTGACACTTTGGGATCAACTCAAAGCTCCTTTCCCTACACAAAAAAAATCATCTTTGATCACTAACCCTTTCACAATCATATACCCCAAGGTGTTTGACAACGTTTGAGCTTCTGCTCCTCCACCAAAAGAGGCTCAAACCCCAACATTAGAACCTTCATTATCTCAAGCATCCATCACACTAAAGAAAATCAAATCTTTTTGCCTAGTGTCCCATCCAACTCATCCACAAGTGAAGTTAGATTTGAACCCTCTTGTACCTAGGAAGAATTTCAAGCTTCCTAAGCCTCATCGATCCACTACACCATCATCTTTGCCTTCAATCTTGGGGCCATACCCATCGACTTTGGTTGAATCACCCTATACCTTAGGGAACCAAAAGGAAAAGTTATCAACACTCTTACCTCTACTTGATGGTGGTCCCTCAACCTCCAACATCTTAACACTTATCAATAAAAAGGTGTCAATGCAACCTGTGGTCACAACTTCACCCAAAATGACACCATGAAAAATCTCTCCAATACCTCTTAAACAAAAAAGGTGTCAACCCTAGTTACAACAATAAGTGCAAGCCCATTTGAAGGCTCTCATGCCTCTCTTTTGTGCTAATTATTGTAATAATCTCACGTAACCCTTCCCTTGACTAAGCGTTATCAACCTTTCAAACCAAAACCTTCTTGATTTGATGACACATAGGTTTGATTATATCATTGATCACCTGGACATGATATAGAGAGTTGCAAAGATCTCATGACTATCATCTAATAACACTTTGGTATAGACACTCTTTTTGAAGATCCCTTCATAAATTTTCCTATTTCTCTAAAAGTTTCACCCATGAATTTTCATTCTTCCTCACCTAAACTTAAGCCTAAGGATGCATGCAAGAGTCCTTTGCCATCTTCATCACCTGTATTCTAGATTAACTCAATTTGTGTGGCCACTCAGTCATAGACTCAAAAGGATAAAGGTAAATAAAATGTTATAACACCTTGGGCTCATCTATTTTTGAAGGACACTCCCCCTCAAAAACCCAAGATTTCAATTTTGGGTACTGTGCAACCAACATCTTTAGAGGTGGTTTAGGACTCCATGGTTAAGAAACTACACCAAACACCTATGAAGATGTCCCTATATGAGCTAATCCAAAGATCATCTCAACATCATTAGGCCTTGATTAAGGCCCTTTAAGAAATTGAGGTTTAGCCTAATGATCTTGAACCTTTCTCAGCTTTTGTAAGCTCCCTCAATACTATAACCTTGGTTTTGTTTAGTGATTCTAAGATTTTTGCTCATCACCCTAATAACCAGGACCTCACACTTTTCATCATAGCCTATATCAACAAAATTCATGTCAAAAGAATCATGGTTAATGAGGGTACTAGTATTAACATCATCTCCATATATGCCTACAAGCAATTGGAGCTACCTAATCACTATATGTCGCTATCTGATGTGGTTCTTCATTCCTTCAATGATACCATGTCCACCCTAGTAGGCATGATCATGATTCATATTCATGTTGTTCCTCACACTATGCCATAAATCTTCTATGTTATTGAGGGAGAGTTTCAATACAACATCCTACTTGGATGTCCATAGATATGAGGCATGACTTATGTGCCCTCAACTTTGCACCGTTGTCTTAATTTGAGTATGAGGGTTAGGTGCACATTATCCCAACTAATCTTCCTTCATTTAAGATGTGAAAAATGACTTATAGACCTAATGACATATTTATACCATTAAAACATCTCCTCCTCCTCTTGCTTTTGAGGCTTCAACAAGCTCAAAGCTACCTATGACTTAGAGTCCTAAGAAAGATCCCATGGATGATGCCTTCAATTGGTTCACTCTCGGTGAATATCATCTCCTCATGCTAGATATGTTCCATACACCACAAGAATATGGAATATTACATACGAATCCCTAGTATAATCCCCATATTGAGTTAGTCATACCATATGGTCCTCCCAATCTTTACACAAATATAATGTATGGGGGGATTGATAGCACTTTCATCACTGGAAATCCTTTCCCTTCTACCCAACTCTTCACATGTGACTTCTCCTTCTTGGGTAAACCTAGCTTTTCTAACACTTATCTATATAGTTGTGCCTATGAAGGGTTTGGTCTAGACCGGTATGAGCAAGGAGATCATACACCCATCAAGTACCCCACCAATAAAACCATTAATAATGTCAAAAAGAGGTATGGTGTGGGTTTCAAAGAGCCATCCAAGATTTCTAAGGTTCACCATGTTTTTATCATTAAGGAACCTTTACCTCCTTCTCCACCTTCACCTATCCCCCCACCTTCTCCCATATATTCAAAAGTATCCATCCCTCCTAGTTTTTTTTCATGAACACTATTCACTTGGGACCCTTAAACTATCAGCATGACGGGGGAATAAGGTCACTCCTCTCATTCATCCTAACATGATTGATGATGACTCTCTAAAAATCAACATAGTTTAATGTCAGGATGATGACTCCATTCTTAACTACATAGGATTGAAAGGCTCCTATATTTAAAAGTCATTTCCCTTTAAGACACAGAATATGCTAAATGAATCAACCATTGATATCAATTTACAATCCTTAGATAACCCTCGCATTCTTAAAGTTAGCCAATCCTTAGATTCTATCAAACAAAATGATTATGCCACTTTCCTCAACAATTGTAGTAAAGATTTTACTTGGTCATATAAAGATATCCTTGGCATAGACCCCACAATTGTAACCCACAAAATTATCACAAATTGAGAAGCTAAACCTATTCATTAAAAGCTTTATAAGATGCATCCTTTCTTTTCCCTTGTTAAAGAGGAGCTTTAGCATCTCTTATCCATTAACATCATTCAACTCATTGATTACCTATAATGGGTCTTTAACATTGTCCCTATCACCAAAGCCATAGGGGGAATTCATCTTTGCATTGATTTTCATAATCTAAACCTTACATGCCCAAAAGATAATTTCCCTCTGCCTAACATTGACCAGTTGGTAGATCTTATAGCTAGCCATGAGATGCTCTCTCATGGATGGATTCTCTGATTACAATTAAATCATAATTAATCTAAAAGATCAGCATAAAACAACTTTCATTACCCCATGGGGAACCTTTTATCATCATGTTATGCCCTTTGAATTGAAAAATGTTGGGGCTACTTACCAATGCACGATGACCTACATTTTCTATGACCTCCTTCACACCATCATAGAAGACTACATGGATGATTTGCTTGGCAAATCTAATAGTTGCTAAGACCATTTAGTGATTCTCAAGATCATCTTCTATATTAAAACATTTGTCTTAACCCAAAAAAGTATATCTTTGGGGTCCTCTTCAATAAGCTACTAAGCTTTATCATTTCTCTCCATGGCATTGAGGTTGATTTTACTAAGGTTTGAGCCATTCTATAAATGCCTTCACCCAAAAACCTCAAGCAACTTCATAGTCTACAAATAAAATTGTAGTCCATTCAACATTTTATATCCCAATTATTAGATAGATGTCAACCCTTTCATCACCTTCTTAAAAAGAATGTCTTCTTCAAGTGGAGTGAGGAGTGTCTAAAAGCATTTGATTCCCTCAAAGGTTATCTTCTTTCCTTGTCAGTCCTTATTCCACCTAAGGAGGATCAACCTTTTTATCTATATATTTCAACAATAAATCATTCCATCGATGTTATGATTTCACATAGGGATGACAACCATAAGGAACAAGCTATCAACTATATAAGTTGAATGCTTATAGACTTTAAAATTGATACACTCACATAGAGAAACTTTGTCTCACTTTAGTATTCACAGATTATAATATTTAACACTATCTCCTTAATCACAAAACATACATCATCACCAACATTGATCTCCTCAAATATATGCACTTGAAGACCTATCAAAACCAACACATGGCTCATTCGCTTATGCTTCTCACTGAGTTTGAGTTGGAGTTCATTCATAAAAAATCAATCAAGGGGTAAACTATTATTGATCAATTGGCTAATGCTCCTCTTCCCAACATGCAACTTTCTAATATCAAATTTCTCAATGAATCCATTACCACACTCTCCACTAATGACACCACCTATCAAATGATTTTATTTTTTGATGGGTCCAAATGTCAAACTAGAGGGGGTGCATGGGTCATTATTGTTCCTCTCAGTGGTGAACTCATGCCCTTATCCTTTAAACTAGATTTTGAGTGCACTAATAACATGGTAGAATATGAGGCCTTGGTTCTCAAACTTTAAATAGCCCTTTTCTTAGGGGTCAAGATCATCCACATCTATGGAGACTCCCAGCTTGTGGTGAATCAAATCAATGGATCTTATTAATGTAAGAACAACATCATACAGTGGTAAAAATACCGTGTAGACACACTATTGGCCTCTTTTAACCATTATCTCTTGAAAACTATTCCTCATTTGACAAACAATTTTGCTAATACCATGGCCTCTCTTACCTCACACCTTCCCTCTTCATCATCTTCTTTAAATATTTACATTATCATCCATTGTCTAACATTGCCCTCTTATGTTTCAAAGAACATCCTTTTTATTGGTAATATAGACACCAATCCTCATGATGTCTAGTATAAACAATTAGTGGACTATCTCACCTATGGTGTTATCTCCTCTGCTCTTTCTAGAAATGGGCAGTATGATTTTGTTAAAAGCATTGTTCATTACACCATGCTGGGGGGTCTTCTCTATAAGTGAGGCTTCAATGACCTCCTTCTTCAATATATAACTAATGCTGAAGTCCCTTATGCCATCAAGGAAGTCCATGATGGAATTTGTGATAGACAGTTTAGTAGGAATGTGATTTCTAAATGCATTCTTTGACTTGGCTATTATTGGCCAACCCTTAACAAAGATTGCTATGATTTCATTTGGCATTGTGTCAAATGCCAATAATACATGAATCTTCTTCATGTACCAAGTCATGATTTGCAAGTGGCTCAAAATTTTTGGTACTTTCTCTCAATGGGCTTTACATATTATTGGTGAGATTAACCCACATTCATCTCTTCATCATCACTCTTTCATCACCATGATAGAATATTTGACTAAGTGGGTTGAAGAAATTCCTCTTGTCTCCATAAAAGCTGATAAAATTGTCAACTTTGTCAATCATCACATTATTTACCATTATGGTATTCTGCATAAGATCATTATGGATAATGGTAAAAATTTCAAGAACATATCTATTTAGAGGCTCTACAATGCCTTTGGAATCAAACTAAGCTTCTCATCTCCCTATCATCCAAAATAAAATGGGCAAGTAAGCTTCTAACAAATCTCTAACCAAAATTCTCATGAAAGTAGTTAGTGACTCTAGTAGGGATTGGCACATGCATATTTCTTTCACTCTATGGGCCTATCACACTAGCATTCAAAACCTTACAGGTGTTATGCCTTTTTATTTGGTTTATGATATCAAGCTAGTCCTGCCTATTGAGGTACAAATTCCTTCTCTTTGCATATCCTTATAGGATATCCTCTCTAATGATGATTTTCATCTAAAACACTTGGCACAACTTGAGTTGCTTGATGAACACTGACTTGCAGCTCTAAACCATCTTCAAATCTATCAAGAGTGCATCAGGTGCACCTATAAAAAACATCTAAAAGAGCAATATTTTAGTATCAAAGATCTCATCTTGAAGGAAAATCAACATGTGACTAACATGGAGAAAAGTAAAAAGGGCAAGATTTATCCTAATTGGCTTGGATCATATATCATAACTCATAAATATGGATCAGGGGCTTATCACTTATCCTCTCTTGAAGGCAAACCAGAACTTAAGCATTTAAATATGTTTCATTTATGACTATTCTTTTGATAATCAAGTGTCATGTTGCTTTATGTCTAACTTGAGCTCATCCCTTGAGCAAAACTTCTTCAATTTTACACACCTTCCTTTCACCCTTTTCCCTCTCATAATTTTGTCAATATTCGAAGCATGACAATTTTGTCCTCATAAAGGGACACCCCTAAGCTTTTATAGCCATTCCATGACTAAAGTCCAAAAAAAAAAAAAAACTTCAAATATAAATCAAATTCATTATATCTTGGGTCATTATAATAAAAGCGTAAACTGCTCCCTTGAAGGATAACTATGTAGCATATTAATTCTACAATAAATAGACTGTTCCCTTGAAGGATAACTATAAATAGACAAAAAATATATATAAAACATAAACCACTCCCTTAAAGGATGGCTATGTTAACTTTGTTATAACAAGCATGTACTTTGAAGCTTCTCATACTGATCAGATTCAAATGACCTCAAGAAACAATAAAAATCCCATACATAGACTTCTTGCATTGATCAGTCTAAAAAAAAGACTTATGTCATAGAATTGCCTATGAAATCTCTCAAGTTACCTATAGAAAGGTCATATCATCCCACTAGAAGGTTTTCATTACCCATTTACCTCTTTGCTCATAATACCCTATTCCCCTATCTTTATTACTTATTAAACAAAAACAAGGACTTCGAGCTCGCTTGTCACAAAGTGAACCAATCGCTTATCCAACAATAATATGGTCAATAATGTAGCACATGAAAAAGGATTATGTTTGTATGCCTCCCCATGATACCTTATGGTCCTCATCAATGAAATAGTATCATGCTTTTCATTTTAACCATCTTATTTACCTGTCAGTTTCTCCTTTTAGATGTTGTGTTTTGAGGTGAAAACTTTCTTGTTTTCAATTCTTTGGTATAAGTTTTGATCAATAAAATTAAAACTATATGCCTGGTATCAGCCACATTTATTATCATAAACAAACATCACTTTAATTATTTTTGATAATCAACCTAACCATACTCACAATCCATATTTCAATAGTTCATTTAATCCAAATGCCAATTTGTGCTATGTGAATTATAATTAACATTTTCATCAATAATTTATATGAATACTAATACACATGGAAGCTATATCAACATCATTCATTTTAAAGCATAATCCATCACATATATGGAAAATACTAAAATTAAAAACCAACTTAGTACATTTTATGCACACACCATCACATATATGGAAAAATGCTAAGATGTATCTAAACATTCAATTGTGCATGTACCATCACAAATATGGGAAATGTTCTAATAACCTACTAACATGTTAGCATCATCATAACCATAATGATAAACATATAACCTACTAGCATACTCACATCATCATAACCATAACTATAACATTTAACATCTCACATCATAACAACATGCCATCAATAACAATAACATCTATAATACCATCATCATCATATAAATCACAATCATTTCATAACAATGGTTCCATGTTGTATATGTTGAATATAAAAGTATACATCAATGCTACATAAGTATATATGTCTCTCTCTCTCTCAAAAATATACATCTTACATATTTAGCATGTAGGTCGATATATGTATATACATAACATCAAAATCAAAAATATAAAAAATTGGATGACTACTCCTATCATGGAGGTGGTCATGACCCTATAGTGTTACCCATGTCCTCAACATATCTGTGGTGTTGGGAGCTTGATGTTATGTTACAATTAGTCATCTACTACTATACCAGATAGTTAACATACCTTAAGATCTCTAGATGTGCCCTAAGGGCCTATGTATAATGGTCAATCTCTACTAGAGCAATATTATATCTCTTAACTAACACTATTTGTGGAGGTCCCATACTCCCTATTACAGGTGCCTATGGTGTTTGTGGTGGTCTCATCATGCCAACAAGTGCTTATGTTGGTGGTAGCAGTGCAAATGCTTATCCATCCATTAGGGCATCTTTATCTACTATCATGACATCTAAATATTCTTGTAGCCATATCACCTAACCACCTATAGTCAACACTTATGACTATGCTATCACTAGGTATGTCTGCAGGGCAAAAGCCTACCCTATGACTATTATTAACTGCCCCTATAACACTATCACCTATCCCTATAAAACTTATACCTATGTTTGTGATGTATCCCTAGATTAGATTGTAATATTTCTCTCTCTAATAATGGCTTACATATCAATAGGTGGTCTCCATAAGATCATAGCATACTATCCTACCCATTAGGCTTTGTATTCCCCCATACAACCTACATCATTAACTCCTTTATCTAGGAGCTCCTCAAAGTCAGGACCCTCTATCTCCTATGGAGTGGTAGGGGTAGCTCTATGTCATCCATCCTATAACATGGCATGTTAGGAGGTACTCCCTGCACAAGCCCATACTAAAACCTAATGCACTCTATTGGTATCCTCTCCAACTCCCTAGCTGTCGTAGCATGTACCACCTCATGCTTTGGGTGCCTCTCAGCTATATCCTCTACTATAGAAAAGGAGGAAGTTTCTAATATGGTCTCCATATGATATCCACTGGTATTAGGGTATCTAGCATCCTCTTATAGTACACAATATCTCTGACCACACCATTTATCCACACATGGGCCATGGAATCTCTTCAACATCTGAAGTCCACTCTGTAGCCTACAATGATGGTGATGGGAAGGCCTAATGGGTAGGTCATAATGATATGATTGTAAGCCCAATAGTGAGAAGGTGACCCACATAAAGGTTGTACCATCATCATAATCTGACCCCCCATAGCTCTTTATATAGCTATGTGAGAAGCGTGGTACCCCAAGAAAACATCCTCCACTTTAGCATGTCAACTAGTACACCTATCAAAGCCACTATAAATATACCACCCTCCATGTTTGGTAATGCATAAATGATCACTCTAATCATGAGAATGACTATGAGTCTATTGTCATCATCATCAACTTCATATAGGGGCTCATATGTGAAGCTGATAGAGTAGCACTCTATCTCCCCAACATGATCTCCAAATAATGTGCCTATGAGCACATCATGCTCATATCTACTACATGCATAAAAGTTGGGACCATGTATTAACAACATCAATATATAATATATGTCCTTTGGAAAGACTGTCATCTCTCTTGTAAGAAGATGAAAGGTGTTAGTGGCTAGATCCCACCACTCTATCAATGCCACCATTAAGCTCACATCCCTTGCAACTTGACTGTATCTCCAAAAACCTCATAGGCCAACTATAGTGATATGATCCAACTCATCAGGAGTCATGTTTGCTCATATACTTAATAGAAAATTCATGAGTCAATCCTAAAGTGTGAGTTCCTATCTTGCCTATAACCATAAATGAGCATATCATTAAAAACAAGCACTATTCATCTCGAACAACCCTCCTTCTAACCTAGATTCCCCTTTGGGAGAACTACATTAGCCTGAGACCCTTCACAGGGTTATGTAGGTAGTACTTAGTTGACATGGGGTTTCCTAAGGTTATATCAACCATTTTCATCTAATAAACAACACCTAACTAGTTTCTTTATGAATCCAACCTTTTCCTACACTGTGAACATTCATAAACCCTCCAATGCCTAATTTATGGTGCTTGATATCTAATCTTTGCTCTCTAGGTTATCTAGTTACCTCTTAAATGACCCTCTCTGACCCCTCCTTGCTTCTATAGAGACTGACATTGATCCTTATTTGATCGATGTTGGTCCCTTAGACTAGACTCGGTCCTCTATAGCTTGATTGATGTTAGCAATCAATGTCAGTGATTGGTTTGGCTTGAGGGTTGAACCGTCAAAACCCCCCATACCCCTTTTCTACCCTAAAACTACCCTTGACCCTCTTAAACCTACCTAAATCTGCCCAATTTCACTTTTTAACCTATAACTACTCTTTTCCCCCTTCTCCCTACCCTTTTTTCCCTATTTCAAAAATTTATAAAATCATAATTAAATTGAAAATTGGGTGAATAGTGGTCCTACCTCATCCACTTGATGATGGTGGGCTGGGATAGCAAGTGCTGGGGTAGCCACTATAGCTATAGGGTTTCTAGGTAGAGGTGCAACCATCTTGATAGCAAGTCCACTCGTGTGGTCTAATGGTGTCCCACAAGTGCTGACATCACTCCACTCATTCTCAAGCACTCTATAACTACTCTCCACCACTCAAACCTCACCACCTAGCTCACACATGATTAAAAAGTGATGTTTTAACACACAAAACTCTAGAGATCAATGTTGGTAATCAACAAAATGATAAATGAGCTTTGAGGGGGCCACCAAACCCTTTTTGTTAGGTTTCATTGGATGCTAGTGTTGGAATTTCTATGCCCTAGGCTGCTGATGTTGGTCGATACCCATTGATGTCAATTTGATATCTGATGATGGTTATGCCAATGATGTCAATAACCTCACCAATGTCAATCATCCTATTATAGGGAAACTAATTACCAACACTCCTTACCTCAAAATTTTCTTTTACTTAAGAGCATGTGACCCTTTCATAGTCTACAACAGACTACATTAGGGGCAATTGGAGATCATGCATATCTCCCAATCATGACAGCTAATCATAAGGTTCACTAACATCTCCACCAACCATGATGCATGACTTGGAGATCACATATATCTCCCCAACCAGACACACCCTTTGTGATGACATTGTTGATTATCACTAAGCTTGCTAGCATTATGATTGTTTTGAAGTTAGATTTTTCATAGGCATTGCAGATCATGACCCTGATTAGTCCCTGTTGCCTATGACCATTTTGTGTCTCCCAAGAGCACTTCCATTTTTTGGATACTTGGGACACATCAACCATTGGAAATGCACCTTTGATGATTTAAACCTGATCAACTATCACTTATATATGCTATGGACTGGTTATTTCTATTTTCATCCTCCTGACCTATTGACCATTTGACCAACCTTGGTATGAAGTAGTGTGCACGCATGTCATGTTATCACTGTATTTCCACTTCCTACCTAAATTTACACACAAGAATTATTTTAAAATGATCGCTAATTATGATTTTATAATGTTTATCTCTATTTTGATGGGGGAATACCCCATCCCATCCTTGGGGCAACAAACCTTTATTTTTGTCTCGTAGCTTGTCAATACAAGTTACAAGATAAAAAGGGGAAAATATAGACACTAGAATTGTGCTAATCCCTTGCATGATTATCTAGGTCACATTACCCCTCAACCCCTTATTTAAATGAATATCTAATTAATTTAATTATTTAATTAAGTTGGTTAAATCTCCTTTGGCCATCTCACCTGGCCACCTCGCCCTATAACCAGTTCTCACCCTCTAACTCACCTTAGGACTTGGTCATTCTATCCTAACCACTTAAGACCTATTATTCCCCCCTCATAACTCCTTAGATACCTAACTACCTCTTGACCTCATGTTATGACCATTTTCCAATATGAAAACACATTTATTGAAGTAAGAAGTAGGATAAGAAGCTAAATATAACCTATTTTACCTAGTCTTAGGGAATCAACATCGGTTAGCCCTCAACTGATGCCGAGAGGCCCACTAACATTGATTATTTAGGCTTAATTCCAAATTTGACATAGGATCATAAAATCATTCAATCATACAAATCTTTCATTATCAGAGCATTCTAACATCACTATCAACATCTAAGCTTACCATCACTCTACATAAATTGTTATAGATCAAGAATTAATAAACTGCATAGTGTTTTGAGCATCATGGATTAGAAACATATGATTTGCCTTGTCTATTCATGCACCAATTCATCAAGCCTCATTGAAGCCATCTATCTAGTGTAGTTACTCACCATCCAACCCAACTAAGTACATTTTAGTGTTTTTTCATGTTTTAAATAGTCATTTTATATTAGTTTTACAAATATACTATCTAACTACTCAAAAAACCCGAGCTTCCTCTGTGGAGGAGTTTTCACACTCCCCCACCTCTATCTCTCTACCTTAGAATATCAACCTTTGCCTTGCCCATCCTGAGTCTTACTCACCCCCGTATGGCTCCTCATGACCCCTCTACCAAAACATGACTCCTTTTTTCTTCTTGAAAAATCCGTCCATAACCCCATCAATATCTTTAACCCAAATGATATCAGCTATCCAAACCTATATCAGTGACCTAAACTGACACTGGTCACTTAACCAATGTCAATCATTATGTTTTTATATTAACAACCCCAAAACCTCCCCAACAACCTCACCAAAACACAATTCCCCTACCCAGTGTGAACTATATTGTTCATTGACATGTTCAAACATGCAATATGGTAAATAGTATTCTAACCCTCTCTCTCTCTCTTTTCATTTATATTTGTATTAAAATCTATTTCTAAATAGTGGACTATCATCCTAGGGAAGTGTTACGCTTCTCAGAACAAGCACATAGCTTGGTAGCCCACACATATCTCTGCTAACATCAATTTTGTTTAGTGTTTTCTTATAAATATGTGTTTTCCTCTATAGTCAAATAAGAGTTCTCACAACATCTATAATCATGTGCATCATTCTGGGTACTTAATCACTTATCCCTAACATTCATACTTCTATTTCTTTCTTTTAGAATAGATAACAAAAATTGATAGAAATAGTTGGATCACTCACACCATCACATACCACCATTTACAATCACTCTTTCATGCCTGAAATCTCATATATTACTTTAAATCTTAACATATAATTAGGCATCCAAATGATAACCCATATCATCTAATATCACCTCAAGGATAGTCCTTACCTTCTCATACTTCACTATTTACATTGCTATGGAAACCAATCTCTCCATATTAACTACAAATTCAACTTCTTATCCATATGCTTGGGCTGACATACACATTAACATCTCCTCCTTCCAATTTTTGAGCTCAAGGAACTCACTCTCCATACCTAAAGAATCAGGTTCCTCTCCACATACCATGGTTGATTTCAAACTTAGCTGCACTCTCTCATTCATAACCATGCTATAAGATTATTTCATGCCAAGCTTAGGCTTCTCAAAGCCTTCACCAACATTATGCCCTTTCTCTAGGCTAATATTTAACTATTCTTAGGACAACTCTTTTTCCACATACTACTATAAATGAACATTCACCTACACATCCACTTGAGAATACCTGTTCTCATGCTCTATCACACATCATTATCACCATGTTAACTTGAAGACACTCACCCAAGACTAAAATATCATCACCAACCAAATTTCCATCCACTACTACCATATCTATCTCTTGGAAAACTTATCCACTGTATCTCTCATACATATGAGCATGTTGGACTATTCTACACTTAGTCCTCTTCTTAGCCACTATCTTTATAGCTGGACCTAAAAATATCACAAAAAAAATTAAGGAAAATAAAAACTCCATCCAAAAACTCATCCACCACACCATCATACTCCAAAGGCATGTTATCCAGCTCATTTTCAATGCTTACATGTTACTCATGTTTCTCACTTTCACTATGGGATGTCAAAAGCTCCATATCAACCACCAACAAGGTTATATTCTCCTCATCCATACCTATATTTTAGATATATGACATAACTGAACCTCTATCAAACTCTCCTTGTGTACACTTGCTTACACATCCACCATTTCCAATGTTTCCTTAAAATAAACTTGTAACTCTACTTGACTGCTCCCTTCACTCACTTGCAACTCTACGTGACTACAATTTTCCTTCATCTTAATTGTTTTAATCATATAAACACCAATGCCTTGGTTGTCCTCAACCCTTCTATCATCCAATTGAAAGTTGGCAAGCTCATTACTATCATGAACTAAGGAAAAATCAGAATTTACCCATTCATGGGTCTTCAAAATCACTTGCCCATCAACACACAATGGATTTCCAACTTCTGGTGAAAAATGTACCATTTCTCCATCATCTCTATCAAGGATTTATCCATCAATGGGCTACTCATAACTCATTTCCACACCACTATTATTAAAATTAGAACTAAGGTCTACATATAAAATCCTATCCTATGTGTTATCTCTTAATATAATATTCTCTTTGGCATACCTATATACCTCCTTGCTACTCCTTGAAGTAGTCTTTGGTTGTTCACATGATAGTTCATCATCCTTATTTACCCTTTTAGCAATATGCTTCTCTCATCCACTCTCAAGCCTCTTCACACAAAGCATCATCAACCATTTCAACTACAATTTTGGGTGCACAAAATGCCTTGACATGTTGGAAACCATTTTTTACCATTCAAAATCTCCTAATTACCCTTCATTTATTTCCTCACTTAGAGATATTTCCAATATGGTAATACAACTCCACTCAACCACTTGCTTAAAACTTTCACCCTCATGGGGTCAATAATATTCTCAATCACAATGTAAAATTCAAGCTCAAATATCTAAGTCATGAGTTATTCCATATTCTCATTTTCACTAAATAAAAAAATATTATTAAATAATTTACCTCTTTCCTCCATCGCAACCTTAGTTGGTTTCTTTCTTCTACTTGCTTATTTTCCTCCTCTCACTTGGATTTTATCCAAAGCATTTAATCATGTTTGTAGGGAAAATAAACCCATCATCAACTCCTTCTCATCAAAATCACATGTTGCTATACCTTCATCATCTTATGCAATCTTTCCCATCATGTCTAGCTTTGTTTGGAACACTTTCAACATCTCTTCCAATTCATACATCTCACATGGCCTTTGCTTATGTGCCATCTCTCACCATGAATAAAAAAGTTACTCTTTCATAACCTACAATGGACTTCAAATTGAGTCTCATACAAAATCCCTCAATCTTGCAGGACTTCACACACCTACAACCACCTATACAAATGTCTCTCAATAGTTTTTAACTCTATGTAGGATTCTCTCTCACAGCCCACAACCATAATGAGGAGTTTGATTCCACAACCATAACTACAAGGATACTAACTTGCTCTAATACCACTTGGTACTAGCACAAAGACAAGGATGTCCAATTAAGGATCACCTTTAATGTTTATGATTTAGGGGTTTAAGCTTCTAAATTGACACATATGCATTTCATCAAATAATTAGAAGACATATAATAAATATAAACTTCCATTCATGATTCTCAGTAGATTATAATCAAATTCATGCCACTATTGGGATTATTTCATACATATTATGGAGGAAAATAATAAAATATGCCTTTGTAGGGCTCACATAAAATCAAGTTCACAATTTATAGTATATCATTATTGAGACCGCAAAAAATATAAAATAAGACAATTTTGGTCTTCTTGTTCTTCCAGTTGGGCCTTCCAAGAATGCCCTCCTCTCCTTAAGAGGGCATCAAATCAAAGACTTATGGACTTCACCTACTGTCCTTTCTCTTTCCACCAATGTGTCAAATTCATAATTGGCATTTTGTTCACACACAATGTCAATAAAAGGACAAAACTCATTTTATATGGACAATTGGAAGTAATCAACTTATGGAAGAATAAAATAAAGGAAAAAATGAACATTTTTGTCTTTACCACACCTTACCACTTTTACCAAGCATTGCATACACTTAAAAAATTCAAGGAGAAATCCCCAATCTTAAATTGATAGCTATAAGTCTGTAGTCAGACTTATGAGATAGTACATGGGATTAAAGAGTCATTTTTGTTCTACATAGACTAAATTGAGACTTTGGAGGCATGTTTGAAACTTTAGATACTCTATTAGCTTTTGATCACACATTTTAAACTAAACAATACCTTTTTGAGCTTTGTTGGATCATAATACACTGTCTAAATGTAGTCATTTTTATTTGCTTCTCTTAGTTCATCGAATGTCACACATCACCAATTCTTACTATGTTATATTTCTCAAGTTTTGGCCTAAAAAATTAGATGCTCAATGTCTATCATTTCTTAGATTATTGATGTTTACCAATTATTTAAGTTACATTATTACATAATTCCTCAAGGGCTATGCCCAACGTGTTTGACCCTAGGTACTCTTAGCTCAGTGTATCTAAAGATATATTCTAATATCCTCACACATTTAATGATATAACTAAACATTGCTTAGGTAGAACATCTCCAATTCATTCATTAAAAACATGAAAAACTCATGGTGGCATTTGAAATATTTTTCACCTATGGTAATCACCTATCCGACAATATTTCCATAGTATTTGGTTTTCCCCATCTTCTTCACTTACTCACATTAAAGAATGACAATGAAGAACCTCAACAAGTTTCATTTCATATTTTAAATAAAAGTCACAATCTATACCAACATCAAATGATTACCTTATCTCAATTAAGTAATTCATCAGTGCACATTATAGATCTCAAACAATGTGGTGAGACCTAAGGCTACCATCAAGAAGTATATTGAGATGGTAAGGCTAACTTTACATCAAAATTATAGAGTAATATCCCAAAAAAACAAACCACACCAAAAACTAAATGGAAAGAATCAAAGAACCGAAAATCAAGCACACTTTGATATAGGTGTTACAATATTTCACAAGTCCGTGGATGTTCTTGTATCACTCACACCTAACTCCTCATCTCAGCCTTATGCACATAAACATTTTTTTTTCATAAATTAGATTAAACTAAGAATGTTGCATAAAAATTGAAGGATATTGCACCTTATACTTGAGATAGAGGAAAGAAGTCTAGTGAAAAGTAGTACCATAAACATCTCTCATGTACCCATGGTGACTCTGAATGCCTTGCACAAAAATAATTGCTTGCATCGTCTACATCTAGTCTTATATAGATGGATGAAATTAATATAGATGGCACTTGTCTGAGCACCAACAACATTACCATAGACACCTATGAAGATTGAGAACATCTCTTCCATACTGAGTTTTTGGTGAAGGGTTATCCTCTTCATATAATCATTGACAATGGAAGGAAGAAGAACATCATCATGCAAATTACAACCTAATGGCTTATGCATTTCCACTATTGTGTATTCCAATCCATACTCTTTAGGGTGATTTCAATAGGGGAAGGGAATATAAGTTATTGACAATGCACCTTTCAATACAAAGTCAAAACTATGGAGGACACCATCACTTGTGACATCGCACCATTAGAGGTCTTTGACATCTTGATGTGAAGACTATATTTATATGATTGAGATTAGGGGAATAATATTGCATGACTTAGAGTTAGTCCAACATGTTGTTAATGCATGAAAATGGATACCAATTTTTCACCATGATATTTTTGAGTGTGAGATAGTCTACGCAGAGTTGCTAGGACCCAAACTTCTTGAGTGTGAGGACTATTGAACTCCCACAAGAAAAAGAGATAGGCTTGGTCTTACCATAATTAAGGAGCTCTTGTATTTGACACTAGATTTCATTGTTCTTCCAATATATACTTTGATACAAAGGGATATTTAGAAGATAGTATCTTAGAATTATCTATGCATTATTTTACTAGATAATGTGTTAGAAGACCTTTAGGGTCTAAGAAGACTCTATTGTGTTATTTTAGTAACTTATCTAGTTACTGATACTCTAACATTATTTTCATTATGTGCACTACCAATACATTTTGTATTAGACAAGTTTACAACATTATTTAGTAGAGATCAAGTTTGCATTTGGTCATTAGAGTTTATTCTAAGAGGTTTAAAAAGAAATATTTTTGGTGTATAGTCCACTATTATGGTTTGGCTTGATATGTATCATCTTAGTCATATAAATAAGATCTTCCTAGCAAGATGTCATGTACCCATAAAGGTACAATGTCATAAGTGATGGTGTCTTCCATAGGCTTGAATTTGCACTAGAAGGTGTATTGTCATCAGACCTATATACCCTTCCCCTACTAAAATCCACCCCAAGGAGTATAGCTTGTAATGCATACTAGTGGAAAGGCCTAAGAGCTAGGATGTGACTTATAAGATGATGTTATTTTGACTTCTAATGTCAATTATTACATGAAGAGGCTAACCCTAAACTACAAACTTAGTGTGGAAGAGGTGTTTTCCCTTCTTAGAGGTATCGATACCATTGGATCTCAAGTGCTTAAACAAGTGGCATCTAGATCAATGTCATCATGGGATAGGATGCAGACTATGCAAGTAAGGATTATTATGTGTAACATTTTGAGTAATCAAGGATTTTTGATTTGATGAGCCCTAGAAATGTCTTGTTCTTGTCCTCATCTATCACATTCATCCTTCTTGTTTACCATGATTTTGAGTACTTTCCCATAAAGTTTCCTTCCTCAAATAGCCATAATCTTGTAAATAACATTATGTTTCCATACTCTTTGAATAGTTGGAATTATGTATTGGAATTAAATATATGATATTTATCTTCTGGTATAGGATGCTTTTTATATAATGTGTTTTAAAGATGTTTTGGAGTAATAGGTATATAACATGGAACATCGTGTACCAAAGGAATCTCATCACACATACATATCCTATAGCCACTACATGACCAAAGTTATAGATGAATAGATTTTGATTCCAAATTCAACCTACTCATATAAACAACCACAACCTCTATGGAGCATAATAAGTATGTAGTTAAGTAATGAAACAACTTTGTTTATCCTAAAGTAATGTTGTATAATTCACATGAAAGGTGACTTTAGTAGAAGGAGCCAATTTCAGTTATCCTAAGTTGAATATTTCTTAGATTAAAACATGTATTGTTTTGTATAAACTGAGGTATATATATGTAACAACAAGGTTGAAAAATTATTATATATTGATTAGAGAATTATCATAAGTACATTTTGTCAAAAAGTTGTTATTGTAATTTCTTGCAGTAATTCATTACTGCATTTTGATTAATATGAACAAGCATTTTTGAGTTCAATTTAGTGTTGTGAGAGGAATTATTAAATATAGAGTCAAAATTAGGAAGGGCCCCCTTTGGAAGCCTTGCAATAATAATCCAACCCATTTAAATAGCTAAGCATGCTATTTTGTTTCTTTATGCATTATGTGTTTTATTTCTGAATTGTGTGATTTACATTCTTGCTTAGAATTGTTTAAGGAAGTTTCCAATGTGTAATAATTTATTTCATATATTATGTTCATGTTTAATTCCAAGCATTACATTTATTTCATGACTTCAACATCTTTAGATTATAATTAGTAGAAGGTTAAATTAGAAGATTGAGTGTGCACATATAGTGATGTCATCCTATCAAGTCTACATCCTTGGGTTGATATTTAAATGAAGTAGAAGGTATAGGTATATGGTAACTCTACTTTTTAATTTTGATAAAGAGAAGTATATCTGATTGTGAATCAACTACTAGTCATTTTTGACACCATTATTGGGGAAGGGTGTCACACACTTATAATCTTCAATCTTGATAGCAATTTTTTCTAGATATTTATTGTTTTTATTTCTAAATCTTGCTATTATTTAGATTAAATATTTCTTGATTTCATAGTTTAAATTTCCATTTTTTCAAGTAGGATAGTGGAAAATTTCAAAAACCCCCATATTACTAACCCTGTGTAGGTAGGGTGGGCAAAAAGTAAAAAAAAATGAAAAGTGGTTGATGTACATGCAAAGCAAAGGGGACTATATAGGGATATTTTTTATGGAATCATCAACCATTTCTATAAGATCATAAATTCATCCTACAACAACTGAAGAACATGAAGGTATTCCTAAAGATCACTCACAATTGTCAATATAAGAGGTAGAGAAGGAATAATTTTTAGATGGATTGGTAGCACAAGCTGGAGACCTTAAAGAGGTTCATACCCATGGAAGAGACCCATGTGTACCTCCTTTGATAATTCCCACCTTATCACATCATACTTAGTAATCTAAAGTTCACTTCCCTCAATCACCCAAATTTCTTGCTAGGGAGGCATTCAAAGTCATTCTTGCTCATAGAAGCAACACCGGGCCAATAGAATCTTTCAATTTAGAAAGAATCTTTATTAAGACATAAGTTGAATCTTATGAAACCTCCACACCATCTCCATTATATAGGAAGCCATACATTCCTAAGAAAAAAGATAAATTATCCATCTTCTACACCTTAGGAAACAAAAGAATTGATAGGAATTTTGAGTGGTGGGTATCAACAAATTTACAGTCTACCAACACAAAGAGTATTCATGGGGGATTACCAAGAAGAAAAAACTTCCAATGAGTCCCCTAATTTCAAATTTCCTATCCTTACTCCTGATGAAAATTCAACCATGAAGAATATTTCTCACTTTGCCCTCCATACCTTTAGGGGAAAAGTATCCAATGATCTAGACACATTTCTTTTTGATTTTGACATCTTATGCTACAGCTATGATTATAATCAAGATGCTCAAAAACTCAAATTATTTCCAAAAACACTCAAAGATGCAACACTTAAATGGTTTATTAGACTTGGAAAGGATGCCATTTCTACTTGGGAAGAAATGAATGAGAAATTTTTGACAAAATACTAAGACTATTGTAGGGGTAGGAACTACATGAGAGATGACATATTCTAAATGACACAAGATTATGATGAGTCATTAGAAAAATATATGGAAATATTTTTATTCAATTTGTAAAAATCCAAATAGACTACAATGGAGAAAGAATCAATCAAGCTGATATTCTTGAAGGGGATTATAGATGATTGTCTGGAGGTACTAGATCTAATATCTGGTGGTGATGTTTCTACACTATCCTTTGATGAACTAACAATTCTATGTATAAACTACTCCAAATCAACCATGAATAAAATTAGGGGCATAACCTTCCTATAAAATCTTGAATAGGATTGTTTAAATGTGAATTAAGCAACCTACTCCAAGATATGAATTAGGACATTACCATCCACCTAGCTACTCATCTTGATACATTATATACACAAAGAAAGCAAGAATAAACTAAGAAAGTGTTTGGCCTACTTTTATACCATTATGTGGGCCACACCAACCTAACAAACTTCAATGTATAATGACCCTTAGATTGGTTTCAAAGTACTAAACTTCTTTAAAGACATCCCTATTAGAACTTGTTGAAGTAGATCAAGATGCATGGATGATGGAAGAGTGGAGTAGGTAGGAAAGTGACCCCAAGTGACAAATTAACATAAAGTGTGCACTCATTTGACTTGGACAACGTAGTGGAGCCAACAGACTCATGATAACTCATCACGTGGCATGCACCCAATTGACCTATTAGAAGGCAGCCAATCACCTATAAAAGAAGACCCAATTTTGAAGATTAAAAAAAGAGGGAGAGAAAACACAGTGAAGCTCTGGAAAAATAGAGAGTCAACACTAGTATTTTCATTCTGCATGTTATTTCTAGTAGTTTGAATGTATAGCCCAAGCTCGCATGTGAGCTATTGGGCATGAATAGAGTTAGGAAGAGCATATGCTCTATTGCCTGTAATGAACTCTTTTGATTAAGTTAATGAAAAATATAATTGAAGGAATTAAGTATTAGTTCTTGTTTTATGATCTGTAGAATGTTTTGCCTATGAGCTAGTTTCATTTAAGTTTTGCTTCATACTTTCATAATATATTGGAATGGAGGTTCAACCCTAGCCACTAATGGCATCCTTGTGTCACTTAGTGACTTTAGCCAACCTATGAGTGTACTAAATGTTGAACTAGATTACACTAAGGCTTTAAGACATATTCTTAGGGTGCTACCTTAAGGATGAATCATTAAACCTAAATCTTTCCCTAACTTGTCTAAATACTCGAAGGACCTTATGTTATTTCTTCTCCCACCTTGTGCCACTAAGAGCCCTAGAATTGAACCTTAGGAATCATGACACTAAGAAGGCATACACCTATTGAACTAACCTTGAAGGACTTAGTGTCATAAGGCCAATTTACCCCTCTAGAAATTGCCTAAGTCCCCTTGAACCCCAAGTTACATCATGTTACAAACATCCCAATGTGAGCCTAGTCCCTTCACTGTTGCACTTTGGGTGAGTGTACAAGGCTCATGCCTTGTGTGAAACTGATGTTAGTGCCATAGTGTGAATAAATTTTGTGCACCAAACCTTTCTCCCCTTGTTCCTAGCTTTTCCAAGCCTAGAACTGACTTGGCCTAATAGCTAAGCACATGACCAAGCATAGAAGCCTATAGAGTGAAATTTTGTATAACATTTAGTTTTATTGTTAGGACCTATGTTGAATTTTGTTATTTCATTGGTGTAGTGGAGTGATGAGAAAACATGGATTTATATATTTTTTACCAATGACCGGTAAAAACAACTAATCTTATAACCAACAATTTATGGGAAAACAACTCGTAAGGTAGTTCTAATTAATTAACATAAAATATAAAACTACCTGAAACTAAAACTAAGTAGGTTTATTTTATGGGGGTGTCTTTAATAAAATATGCATGCCCCATTTACAATAATTATTTATTACCTACCAAAAATCTAACCTAATGTTAAGACTTTGGAAAAAGTCCTAACATTAGGTTAGATTTTTGGTAGGTAATAAATAATTATTGTAAATGGGGCATGCATCTTTTAGTAAAGACACCCCCATAAAATAAACCTACTTAGTTTTTAGTTTAGGTAGTTTTATATTTTATGTTAATTAATTATAACTGCCTTATGGGTTATTTTCCCGTAAATTGTTGGTTATAAGATTAGTTGTTTTTATCGATCATTGGTAAACTATATAAATCCATGTTTGCATTGTAAAAGGGTTAACAGAGTAAAGGTACCCTTATGTACTTTATTTTTTTTTGAATATTAATAAAATACTCGTGCACTCGCACTAAGCGGGGATAAGGTTCAACCTATTTGGTTTAAGGAGTTATCATAATTTTGTTATTTCATTGGTGTAGTGGAGTGATGATCCAAATATCACTCAAGAATATTGAGCATTGGTTAGATAAAGTGGAAGATATTTTCATGTAGAGGCATCCTAGATGCAAAGGATAGAAGCCAAAAAAATGAGTGCAAATCAACCTGTATGATGCTCTTTATGAATTCTTCTTTTGTGAGCTACCTAAGCACATGTACCGGTGGTTAGTTGCCTACACTAATACTATAAGGCATAGATACAACCAATGCCTTGAGTGGACCATAGAGTGTGTAGAGAGGCTAAAAAACTTTGATGAAATTTGGATGTATGCTGTGGATAAGTGGTGGAGTGGTGCATTAAATAGCTACATGTTAGAATTTTTAATGTTGACCTTCTCATGCCCTAAAGAGGCATAGTAAGAGTTTTTTTGGAAACCAAGGGGTACATTCATCAAAAGGATTGGCATAAAATTGAAAAAACTTTTGGTGGATTATAGTATATAAACTGTGAAGATAGAAGGCTAAAGTCTTTGCATGTATAAACAAGTGTGGAAGGTGGGAAGGGGATGTATAGGTAAGGTATGATGGAAGAGGAATAATAAACTAACACCTGAGAGATCTAGAGGTTGAATTATAGTAATCACAAGTATAAACTAATAGAGGATTTGGAACCTGGAAGTGTCGAGAGGACCCATAGCAAGTGAGATGGGCATGGGGAAGGATCTCTTAAACTATAGTAGCATGAAGAGAGAGAGAGTAAGAATCAAGAGACTAGAATTAATAGTTGGGTGTAGGATATAATGAGTTCCTACAAGAAGTTGTGCTTAAGAACACACTAGAAGAACCTACCCTCTTTAAACTTAAAGCACAAGCTTATGTATTAGATTTTCCATCAGAAGACAAAAGAATAGTAACTGAAATTGTTATCAACGTAGACTTTGATAAGATTTAAGATTTGAGTCAAGAGTTTGTATTTGAGCAAGTGAACCCCTATGAGGAATTAAGTAATAATATGGAAAATCTAGTGAGTAATAACCTAAGATCCTTGAACATAGGTACAAGCATTCCCATGTAGAGAATGTTAGTTACGTTGACTAGGTAACAACATGAAGGATGTGGCATGGTGTTACTAGTAAGTAGTACTACACTAATAAGTTTAGCGATGCAACCTACTCCATCAAGATCAATGCCCAACCCTATAAGTGGAGGCAAGGGAGGTCTAACCCTAACATAGATAAAAGGGGGATAAATGCTCCAAAATCTAATGCCCCCCCTCAATAGATATATTATTCTATGGAAATGCACTTGTGTAAGTATTATAGAGTAGAAAATGCAGTGGAGCATGTGCTAAAGTGTGAATTATAGTGACACACTTGAGGCATCATTAACCTTGAGTGTAAGATAACCTAGTTCTCCACTACCTTGATGGACCACATCCATACCTAGTATGAAAATATTTATTCAAACCATTTTATGGTTGACTATAATTTGCTAAAGGAGGCCTTATTGAAAGAGTTTGATATAACTAAGTTTGAGCAGCAGAGCATCACAATGCTTAAAGAGATTAGTTAGGGATTATTTGAGAGTATGCACCTATATGATGCATGATTTAAAACTCTTTTCTCTAAGCTTCCATATGACATTCATCCTTCCCAGCATGTATAATGGTTTTTTGGTGGCCTATTGGTGCATTTTAGACATGCATTGTCCATGAAGAACTACATAGAACACCATGAAGTGCTTGAAGCTATGATTTGGGTTGAGCTAGTAGGCATCACTGATACTGAGGTCATTCCATTCATGGAGGCACAAATTATATCAATGGCCTCCCAGCTATAGAAGCTAATTACTACCTTAGCATATGACATTCATAGCAGATTATGGTGCATCGACTATGAGACAAAGGGACATAACAAGAACAACTACCCATGAAAGAATGTTCACACCCTCCTTATCAACTATGAAGTTTATCATAGGCTACATGACTCTCAAAATTTCCCTCTATTATAGTACAATAGCCAAGTACACACCACCATTTACTATAAATTTTTTGATGCTTATACACACTCAATAATGAATTATAAAGTTATCAACAAGTTATGATAGAACATGGAAAGAGGCATGAGGCAAGCAATAACATCAGGCATCATTCAGTTGGGCCAAGATAATGAAAGCTATGACCATAACAATATGGGTTATAGGAACCAATGAGGTATGCATGGATGAGGAGGATATGGTGGAGGAAGATTCCCACCATGATTGTGCTATAAGTGTGGGTTGACTAAACACTACTAGCATGAATTCCCTACACACCCAATATGTAGGTATTATTAAGGGCCACATGAAGTCTAGGAATGCCCCAACTTGTATAAAAAGTTGACTCAAGGTTGACCTGACATAGATAGAGGTGATATGATGATTAGGCACAAGCTTAGAGAGGAAAAGTGGTACCTTAAGCCCTAATAGACTCACAAAGAACCACCTAAGGTATAGGCCATGATAAGAAGTGGGCTCACCACTCAATCACCTAATGTGCCAAACAAATATCTACTCTTGGAGTATGGAAAATCAAGCCACACTGAGTGCATAACTCAATCAAAGCTAAAAGTTATACCATACTTTGACCCTACATGACAAAAGGATGCCCTACAAAAATCCATGAACATGATACAAAACTTGCATGGAAAACTTCAGTTGGCCAAAGATTTAGAGGCAAATGACACCACTTTGTATAGGAAGCAAAATCATTAAGAAGCTAAAGTATAGGAGTTGGCCAAGATCCTGCACCTCTTATAGACTGAGGGGATGCTACTGCTACTAAAGGAATTTATTTAAAAGCATGTAGGGAAAGAACCAATACAAGAGGTTGCATATTAAGTGATAGAAGTTATAATGCCACATATGAAGTGGGTGAATAAGGTTAGGCATACTCAAAACACCAAGTATGATCAATAATTTTTGATAGATGCCACCATCAATGGATGGTTGGTCTATGAAATATTAGTAGATATGGGTGTCAAGGTCAATATCTTAACCATAAACACTTGGGAAAAGATGGCGTGGCCAACCTTGAGGCTTTTGCCTCATATGTTGTTCATGGCTAACAAAACTCAAACACAACCTATTGAGATCTTGAAGGGTAACATTTTAGATATCATGGGTGCTAGGTTCCATACAGACTTCAAGGTCATTAAGTTAGTGGAAAAATATAACTACCCAACACTCTTGGGAAGGCCATGGTGCTATATCAACAATATAGACATGCACTTCAAGAAGCATTATATGACCTTCAAGATTGGAAAGGATAGGGTGGTGATCCCCCTTTCAAGTGATGAAGAGCCACCATATGTCAAAAGTGTTGATCTCAAGGATGAGGTCAACCACATCTATAACATTAAAATATAGGGTGCCAAGAAGCTCAAGGCTAATGACCAAGGCATGTTTGAATGGGAGGATGGACAATCAGTCTCTAATATGACTGATGTAGCCTAAAAATGATGGGTCAAAGAGGCATATGAGGTCATTGGCCATAGGTGCCACCTAGTATACATAACTAGGCCTAGACCAATCCATATAGGTTTGATCAGAAGGGAGCACCTCAAGAAGAAATGGATCTTGTGTATGCAAGAAATGAAAAAAAGGTAATCTAACTTAGTAAATGGAAGCTTGTAGTGCTTCTAAGTTATGAAGGGGCCAAACCTATTGAAAAGTATGTCTAGGATATTGAAGCCTACATCCCAAAAGAAATCGATTGAATGGGTGTACTAGTGTATAGATTAAAGAGTACTACCACGTGCTGGTGGGAAATGTAGAGACTTGGCTTGCCAACTTGGTAGGATATGAAGAAAAAAATATGCACTAGGTTTATCAAAATTAATGAAGATCTGGATATACCCCCTTATACTAGCAATTTAAACCTAATCATGCATGTATGACTATGTGAAGAAATCTAGATAGTCTATGGTGAGAATGCACCATGAGGCCTATAGGTGCATGCCTTTTATATAACCTTGAGGACATGGGTGTGAGCACGGTACATTATAAATGAGATGCATCATGAGATAAAAAACTGGGAGGCATTTAAGGAGAAGTTATTGCATACCTTCTCCTTCTCTTTGTAATTTTTTTTGATCTACTGGAACCATTACAAGTAATCCAAAAATCTATGTTTGAGGACATAACTATCTTAGTAGAGTGACTAAAGGAGATGTTCAAAGAAAAGGGACTATCACTCCCAACATTATTTAGGGAGAGGGTGCTCAATAGTGACTCTAGTGAAGAAGATGATGAAGGAGCATAATTGGAAGGCTCTAATAGGTAGACAAAAGCTTATGCACCTTATGGATGATAGCCCCTCAGATGATGGAGATCTAATACATCTTTGGGTTGAAATAATAAAAGGGATGAGGTAGGTCAAAGACTCTCATAAAAAGATAAATAAACCCTACCATGCACCACTTAAGACCATCAAAGTAGATATCAGTGTAGAAGGTGATCCTAAGATCACCCTTTAGGTACTTATTAGTCTGAGTCAGAACTAGCATGAATTGTTGACCTCTTGAGGGAATTCTAGGAACTATTCTCATGCAGCTATAAGGACATGAAGGGTACCCACCCTTCACTTGGAAAAATGAGCATCAAGTTGGTGGACAATGTAAGGTTAGTCAAGAATCACCCATATTAGATGAACCCCAATCTCTATGCCAAGGTAAAGATAGAGATCAATGGAATGTTGGCTACTGGTGTTATCTACCCAATACAAGAATATGATTAAGTTTGATGGTCATTGGTATCAATTAATATGGGTGCATATGGATTTTTATTGATTATAAGATGTTTAATGTTGCCTATGTCAATGACTGATTCCTAACCCCATTCACTGATGAGGTCTTAGATGGAGTCATAGGTTGTGAAATATACACTTTCACTAATGGATTATCAAGCTACCATCAGATGAAAATTGAAGAGGAGGATAAGTCCAAAATAACCTTTATGACTGAATGGGGTTGTTTCACATATAACATGATGCCCTTTGGGCTCAAGAATACACTAATATGTTCTCTAGGGTAGTGATAATTTCTTTTAGGGATTTTATCCATAATTTCCTCCAAGTGTATCTTGATGATTGGATAGTATATGGTCTTGTAAGAGACCACAATGAAAATTTATGCCTCATGTTTAAAAGGTATAGACAACTCTATATTTCTTTAAATAAAAAAAGTGCATATTTGCAACTCTATTTGGGACATTGCTCAGGCACATCATCTATAAGGATGGGTTGCTTGTTGATCCTATGAAGATAACCATAATAATCTAGCTCCAGACCCCCTCCATGTAGAAGGATGTTTGTGCCTTCTTAGATCATTATGGTCACTAAAATAAGTTTATTAGGAGCTATACTAAAATCATGGTGCCTTTAGAGGAGCTCTTGCACAAAGATGGACCATTCTACTGGGGCAAGGGATAAGAAGAGGCCTTTTATACACTAAAGCTTAAGTTAGCTAGCACACCAATTCTATAATTTCTTGACTAGATGACTCCTTTTCACATCCATGTTCATGATTCAAGCTCAACCATTGGCACCATATTGGCACAACCAGGCAAGGGCAAGATGGACCACCCCATCTCCTTCACGAGCAAAAAAATGATGTAGGCTGAGCAAAACTACACCCCTGAGTGTGAGGCATTGGCAATAGTCTATGCCCTATAAAAAATTAGACAATATCTACTAGCAACCCCATTCATATTATTCATAAATCATGAGGCACTCAAGTACCTTATAAATAAGCCTATCTTAAATGGGTGTATATACAGATGGGTTGTTCTCTTCCAAGAATTCCAATTCTCCATTATGGTCAAATTGGGGAAGCAGAACTTGGGGCTAGATCATTTGTCCCACATCAACTCTAGTGATGTGATGAAACCAATTGAGGATGACATGCTAGATGTACAATTATAAAGGGTTCAATGCATTCTTAAGGATTTATTAGAGATTACCACTTTCCTAACATCAGGACTTGCACCATAAACCATGTCTACCAAGGAAAATAAATAACTTGCTATCCACACTGCCCCCTTCCATCTCATTGAGGGGGAGATTTACAAAATAAGTATGGACAAAGCCCTATGTTGGTTTGTTTTAGAGTATGAATGAAACTCCATCTTATAGGAAGAACATGAAGGGGTCATAGGAGGCTGCTAGAGACACAATGATGCATAAAGTTCTATAATCAGGGTTGTGGTGGCTAAGCCTGTTTCATAATGCCAAGGAACACATGCAAACATGTGATGTATGTCGATGCACAAGAAAATATAATCATCAGGATAAGATGCCCCTCATCCCTATTATTTCCTAGGCACCTTTTGAAAAATGGGTCATTTGATTTTATAGGGTTGATCACTTCTACAACATGGTACATAAGTGCTAGCTATATTTTGGTAGCCATTAATTATTTCACCAAATAGGTCAAAGCCACATTGACTAAAGACCATATAGTCATGAAAACCATGCAATTCATATGGGAGAACATTATTAGTAGATATGGGTGCCTATTAAGTTTAACTAGCAATAGGGGCACTCATTTCATCAATGAAATAGTGCATGTTATTCTGATGAAATATATGGTGGCACACCATAAGACCACCCCGTATCATCCCCAAGCTAACTGCATAGCTGAATCCTTTAACAAGATCCTAGGAATGTGCCTCATGAAGATATGTGACATTGGTTTCAAGGATTGGGATGATCAATTTTTATTGGTACTTTGGGCATACTACACAACCTACAAGCCTCTAAACAAGGCTACACCATTTCAACTAGTGTTTGACATTGAAGTAGTTCCTTGTGCATTGCACACATTGGCCGTTTACATGACCAAGAATCTTTAAACATAAGACAAGAAGAATTATAAAACTTGGATGAGGAGCACATGTAAGCTAAATGGAGTTAACAAGTTGAGAAAACACACCAAAAGTGATGGAATGATAAGTAAATCAAGCATAAGGAACTAATCGAAGGAGAATTGGTGCTGCTCTATGATTCTAAGTACTTTAAACACCTAAAAAAGTTGTAAATATGATGGATGGGTCTATATATCATCCACCACATCTTGAAAACATGCATATTTAAGATACACATGTTGTCTAGCAAAATGCTCCCTAGGCATTTCAATGGCAACCAACTGAAGCCATACAGGTACTAGGCTAACAAATTCGCCATATAAACTCTAACTTCTTAGTTAGTAGTTAGTTGGAGTTGAGCTGACCAAAATAAATTTAGATGCAATCCAAACCATTATTTTCTTTCTTTTCTCCTTATACAATGTATAGAGGTAGTGAGTGGTGCAGAGCGACCACAAGAACTTTTGGGTCAACACTTCATGCTTAATTCCAATTAGGTGAGTCAAGCACTTATGCCAATAAGTACATGAGGCTAGACATATAAGAAGTGGGTATATGAATTTTATCAGGTATGAGCACATGTGCACAAAATAAATGGTTTTGGGCACTTTGAGGCCCAAGAACAAACCTATGGCACTGTTGATGTGCTAAAGTTGCAAGAAGGTGCATCATTTGATCAAGTGCTAAAAACCCCTAAGGTAAGTGAAGATGCTCAACTTATTTGAGTGTAAGGTAGATAGTGAATATGCACTCTCTAATAATCATGTAAGAGAGTCAAAAGAGACATAAAGCATTGGAGGGCCAACTCAAGAAATTTGTATGGGATAGGATAGACCAAGGCAAGACAATGTGTAAGAAATAAACCAAGATAGAGAAGCACATTGAAAGAGGAGCACAAATAGAAGAATAATTAGAATTGAGGAGGCTGAATCATGCACATGTGAGGTGCTACACCTAGGTTTCCACAAGATAAGTAAAGGTCACACCAAGGATACACATGCAAAAGGAAGTTATCTAAGACAACTGGCATCCACCTAAGAAGAAACATGAAGTGACTGTTTGAAACACACATCACTTCACCAAAAAAGTTGTTAAGAGAATTTAATGAGGCAATAATGACACATAAATATGTAATTAATGTAGATAAGATAGGAGATTTGAAGAATTTTTTGTGGCTTCCAAAATATTGAGGCACTTACATAGTGAAGATTTCATTAATAACGGTGGTTAACAAAGAAGGATATAAAAGGGAAAACAACAAACTTACGAAGGTTATCAATTTTATGATAATCTTAGACTAAGTGTAGACTTAGTGAAACACTAGATATCAAAAACATTTAAAAGAGTAAATGAAGACATATTGAAAGAGAACACATTCATAGTTAAAAATGGTGTAGAGGAATAAAGGAAGAGGTTCGTATAAAAGACCAAGCTGAACCAGGAAATTGTCACCAAGCCACCATTAACAGCCAGTGAAGCTTAGAGCCAAATTTAAAGGTAAATAACCTACAACCACAAAAGCGCTGACCACCATTAGAGGCTTTAGTAAGCCACACCTCCCAATGTTTAATACTAGTATATTTAGAATGGTAAAAAAGTGAAAGGCATCAGGATCTATAGAAGTCTAGCTAGAACCCAAATGGGTCAAAATTATTGAGGAAGTAGCTACCACCAAGATAAAGGCATAGGTTGTAGAGGTAGTTAGCTTTATAGTAGTGGAAACAAAAATGTTGACAAAGAGATCTTACCAATGTATGAAATTATCATTAGAAGTATCAGTGGGAGAGCCATGATGCATCTTCACACACGTATGCTAGCTAAAATAATACAACCACCAAATGTTGAGCCATTTCCAAGACTTGGTGGAAGATTGAATGGTGGATACGAGGTGTAAGACCCCTGAAGTTGATGCCCCCTTTGATGTCTTGATCTGAGACAAGTTAAAGGCCTCAGATGCAACTCAACTCTATGAGTTGCCTTGCTTCAAAAAACCTAAAGAACTTGTTTAGTTCCTTCTCTCATGCATCCATAAAGATCATGTATAATTCATAGGCTAGCACATAAATATATTTATATTAATGATAAAGAGAATAAATATAATCTCGAACATCAATAGAGACATCCATTATTTGATGGGTGATGATGAAGAGGTGCAATGCATCACAAAGCTCATAAATTACTTCAAAGGGAGTTATACATTCCCAATCAAAAAATGTAAGGACCCTAGCATGAGGGAAACATCACACCTCATGAGCTTGAAGTTGTGCCCTGGTGGATGGTAGATAGATGTGTTCAAAGATTATCTCTGCTTAGCTTACTATAATGCATAGGATGCTTAATTTAATATCACATATTTCATCACCATGAAACTGACCATGAATGTACTTGAGTGCCACAACATAAAAAGGACCTTTAATAGGGGATATATCTTGATCTTGATCATTATGAAGGAGATTAGGATCCCTAATGGGAATGAGGATAATTTGTGGGTGTTTTTAGAACACCATGAGTCCCCCACACAAAAAAACAAGGAATACACTTCCGCCACCTCCTTCAACCCAAAATATAAGATTCTTATGATGTGGTGGTGCAAGTAGTACATTGAAACCTTTAGAATAGAATGGTGTATTCCCTAGGGGCTCCCCATGAGCATGTTTAGGATGGATACTTTTATCATGATGTAACACTACTGCATTATCTGACTAGCTCTAAAGGATGGAAATAAGTTTGGATGGTTGAAGCTCCCCTTCACCTTATTGATAGAATATTTTTGAGATGTGCTTCATCAAATCTAGAATGAATAGAGGATAGGCATCCTAGTCAAGGAGTTAGACATAGAAAGTTAAAGAATGTGGCATAGGTTTCCATACATATATGGAAACATGACTAAAGACAAAGAAAATGCCTTAGATTACATAGATATCGATCTAATCCAATAGGTTACTATTCTTAGATTTATCTATAGGCTCTAATATGTGATGAAGCCTAGGAAAAATGATTCTAGTCTAGGGACTAGCATCAAGAGGAGAAGAGACCCCCCAGTCTTGGTCAGAGATGAAGGAACCCCCATACCCCATAAGATGAAGTCCCCAAAGAAGAAGAGGGAGGAGACTTTGGAAGAGATCGAGGAATTATTAAAGGTGAAAATTACTTCAAAAGGGGAAGTATCTATGTCAGAATCATACTAGAAGCACGTGCATTTTGTCCCAAAAGCCACCTTTAGCCCAAGAGAGAGAAAAAAAGGAAAAGCTCCCTCCCTAGTACCAAATAAGGTCATATCTAAAGAAGAAGAGATAGAGGAATCTGAGGAAGAGGAATGGGGGAAGGGTATTTAAACTATACTTAAGGATGAGGAGTCCTCCTCAAGTGAATAGACCCCTTCTCCTCCTCCTCCTCAAATGGAGCCAAAAAAGCCTAGATGTAGGGTGAGAAGACTCGGCTCCTATGAGGCCAATACCCAAAAAGCATAGGAGCTAAAAGAGTAGAAGGAATAAATGGCTAAGGTGGGAGTGGCTAATGAGGTGATGAAATGGTGGAAGTAGAGGAGCAAAGGTGAGAATAAGAATGCAAGGTGTAGGAGGAGAAAGAAGGAATAAAAGAAGAAAAGGTCAAGGAGTCTAAAGAGGTTACCCACTCCAGTACACAAATAGAAGAAGAGTTATAGAGAAAATGGAGAGACATGGGCCTTAACCAAGGCCATATTGATGAAGTGATAGAATTACACTAGAGGCATGAAGAAATGAAAGCCAAAGACATAACCCAGGCTGAGATTGACTAGCTAGAGGCTAAGGAGATAAGTAAAAGAGAAAAGAGATGCACCGTGCAAGACACAAAGAGAAAGGCCAAAAAAGAAAATGGAAATAAGGAAGAGAAGGTAAGAAGGGCCAAAGAAAAAAAGGCCAAGATGGAAGAGATAAAGGAGAGAGTGGCTTGAGATGAAATGGTTTTCATGCTAGAGGAAAGGGAAAAGAAGAAATGTCCCACTAGCACAGAACCCAAGAAAGAGAAATTACCAGAGACAGTACCCAACACCACTATTGGGATAGTAGAGGAAGCTACATAAAAGGCATACCCTATTTTTGAGGGGGTACTTAAAGAATAAGAAGGTGATACTAACACCTCAAAATAATGAATGGAGGAAGTGGGGCCACAATAGGAAAATATGGATGAAGGGGAGAAGTCTAATAAAGAACCCCTACAAGAGCAACATGATGATGAATCTAGCACTGGAGGAGAAGAAGGAGAGGAAGAAAAAAATGAAGGGGAAAAAAGATGAAGACATTGGGTTGAGCACTAGTGCCAATGAGGAAGAAAAGTTGGGTGAGGGCAAGGGGTGTGAAGTAGGAAATAGGGAAAGGTTTCAACATGAATTCAAAGAAGATGAATATTTCTACATGATGAAGTACATGCCTCTCTAAAGACTACCACAACCCTAACATGTCACCAAGTCTCTTGGGTAATAAACTGCTATATGGATGAACCTAAGTTTGAGGTTCCCACCAAAGCCATTTAGAGCACCAATAATCTAGAAGGGGGCCATGATTACCATCTTCTTAACCCTTTAAACTTAAACCCCATGCACTCAACCAATGTTCTTATCAAGATGACCTCTTCCATTACACGCAATAACATCCTAAATTATGATCACACAAATAACTAGAAGAAGGTAGCAAAGAAAGTTGAGAGAGAGCTCAAGGCCACAAAATTAAAACTCTAAAAACTAGTAGAGTGCATAAATGAGTTTTAGCCATCCCTCATGGATGGCATTGACACCTTAGAGATGAAAGAATTATATTGAGTATGTGCTCTCGTATAGAAAATGCTTCCCAGGGTAAGACTAGTGCTCAAAGAACAATAATACCCTAGTGAGGCCTTGAGGTTAGAATTAAATTAAAGGTTGGACATAGTGGAGGACCTATTCTATAGAATCAAAGAAGGTGTCGAAGAGGAAAATAATATTTTTTATAGCTTCACCGAGCATCAATCATTGACATGTGCCTCAATAAGGTAAAAATGGAGAAATATGGTTTACTCCAATGCTCTTTCATGGTGATAATGGATGAGTACATATAGATAATGAATAAGGTAAACTCCCTCAACACTTAGTTGAAAACATAAGAACAAGACTTAGAGGTGTTATTTTAGGCCTTCCAAACTAAGGCTAGTGAATAGGGAAAAATTTTGGATGGTGGGGTGAGGCATGCTAAGGAAAGGCTCAAATCATTTAGGATATAACTAGAAAGCATAGACATGCTTACTCTCAAGGATAATTGAATTGAGGTAGATAACACCATTGATGAAATTTAGGGCACTATCTAAGTTTATGATAATTTCAAAGTAGATCTAGTACAAGTCATGCCGGAGGTCTACGTACCTAAAGCACTTCAAGACTAGTCTAGGGTAGACTAGCAATTTTGTATGGGTTAATATTGGGCCCCATTTTATACCATTATATGGGACAAACCAACCTAACAAAACTTAGCATAAAATGACCCTTGGATTGGTTTCACCTCTTTTTATAGATTTTATCACTAGTTGGAGGAGTCCTCATAAATCTTTCTCTAGTTGGTGGGTAGTTACAAAGAGCTAAACTTTTTTAAAGACATCCCTATTAGGACTTGTATGAGGTGGTTCAAGATGCATGGATGTTGAAAGAGTGGAGTAGGTAGGAAAGCAACCCAAAGTGATAGCTTAACATATGACATGTGCCCATCTAATGTAGATAGTGTAGTAGAGCTGACAGACTCATGATAGTTCATGACTTGGTGCACACCCAATTGACCTGGTAGAAGGCAACTAATCACCTATAAAAGAAGACCTGATTTTGAAGAGTAAAAAAAAGAGGGAGAGAAAACATATCAAAGCTCTAGAAAAATAGAGAGATGACACTAGTATTTTCATTCTGCATGTTAGTTCTAGTAGTTTGAATTTATGGCCCAAGCTCGCATGTGAGTCACTAGGCATGAATAGAGTTGAGAAGAGCATATGCTTTGTTACTTGTAATCAAATCTTTTTATTAAGTTAATAAAGAAGACCATTGAAGGAATGAAGTATTAGTTATTATTTTATGATTTATAAAATGTTTTGCCTATGAGCTAATTTCATTTAAGTTTTTCTTAGTACTTTTGAAATATATTGGAATGGAGGTTCAACCTTGGCCACTGATGGCATCCTTATGCCACTTAGTAAGTTTGGCCAACCTATAAGTGCACTAAGTATTGAGCCAAATCACACCAAGCCTCTAAGACATGAACCTAGGGTGCTATCTTAGGGATGAACTGTTAAAGTTTAATCTTCCCCTAATTTATTTGAATACTCAAAAGACCCTATACTAGTTCCTATCCCAGCTTGTGACACTAAGAGCCTTACCTAGCCAAGCATGGACTTGTACCTTAGGAATAGTGACACTAAGAAGGCCTACACCTATTAAAATCCCCTTGAAGGACTTAGCACCAAAAGGCCAACTAACCCCTTTGACAATTACCTAAGTCCCCTTGAACCCCAAGTTATTCCATGTTACAACTAGTCCAACACGAGCCCTATCCCTTCATTTTTATGCTTCAAGTGAACACACAAGGTTTGTACCTTGTGTGAAAATGATGCCAACACCATAACATGAATAAACTTTGTGTGCTAGACCTTTCTTCCCTTACATATAACTTACCCAAGCCTAGAACTGAATGGGCCTAATATCTAAGTACATGATTGAGCATAAAAGCCTACATAGTGAACTTTTCTATAACAAAAAGCCTAAGTCACCTATTACCTTGAATGCAAAAAGAAAAAGGTAGATTGCACATGTCATTCTATGAAATCTTGGGTAGCTAGCATAATCAAGGAGAATCCTAAAATGGTAGAGCTACATGTCATAGGAGAAGATGAGAATCAAGTTTTTTCATGGCTCAATAGAAACCATGGGTAAAAATATCAGGTATGCCATCAAACTCTATGTTTGTAAATTTTCAATTCTCAAATAATCCTCAATATGGTTTTGAGATGAATATAACCAATCAAAATTAGTCCCAAAAAAATTGGTAGCTACCTTAGAATCAATTATGGATGCAATAGAATGGACGACAACCTCAACCTAGGCAATTCCAAAACCAATAATGGTTCTTTTCCTTTAATCTATGACAACAACAATGGAGAGGTAATCAAGCTTTCCCTAGAAAATGAAATAATGATAACAACAATAGGTATTAATACCAAACACTTAACAACCTATTCAAACCACTCAATCACCCACCCAACCCATCCCTAATCCTACCAATAAGTTGGTTCAACCAACACAATCTACTAAATAATCCAATATCCAACATACACCTTGGCTATTAATCAAGTTCAACCTCGGTCAGGTCATGTTATTCTACAACCCACCTCACCCATAATCACAAAACAATTTTAACTAACCCCACTTCATATTAATCTATAACCATCCATGGCTAATACTGAGCCAAGTCTATTTAAAAATAAAATAAAATTTAACAATCCTCCTTGTTTAGAGAGATTGAACATATCACATCCTAAACTAGATCCCAAATTCAATATTTTAGGATAACTCAAGAATGTGTGCAAAAAAATCCCACTCTTTCAATCAATAAAGGATGTTCCTATATACATTAAGGCTATTAGAGAGCTATGTTTGAAAAAATTGGGAAGAAAGAAGAAGGATCCTAAAATAGTCCAAGTCATTAGCCAACTAGAAGATATTATGTTAGGAAATATAGTTCTTCCAAAATATTCTAATCCTAGAATTCCTATAGATAATGTTAGCATCCATGGCCAACTCATCTCCAATACTCTAATTGACTTGGGTGCAGCCATCAATGTGATGACCATGGAGACCATGTAACAACTAAAACTCACAACTCTCAGTCTAACACTCACCATCCTCCAGATGGTTGATAGATCAACTATTAAGCCTGAAGGGATTTTTGAAGACCTCATTATCATAGTGGACTCCTAGCAATATCCAATAGACTTTATTTTCTTGTAGCCAAAAACAACTTGGGGGTTTATCTACTCATCCTTGGCCACCCATGGTTGGCTACCACTGATGTTTTTATTAGTTGTAGGTAAGGAAAAATGATAATTTCCAATGTAAATGACACCAAGAAATTGGTTCATTATCCACTAGGTCAACCTTCCTAGAATGATGGCCCAACCCTTTGGATTGATGACTTTGAGAAAGCTGTCTCCTTACAAAATCTCTACATAATTGACTGAAGTCTAGCTCTATAGGCATAAGAAGAAGACACTATCCTTACTAGTATCTTGTAAAATACCTATCAATAGGATCCTATAGCCACAAACATATTGGAATGCACACCATGTCCTCTTTAGAATAACCTTGATGAAACTATAGGAGACATTTGGACATTTTATCGATTGCTTCCCCATAAATGCATTTATGCTCTTTTAATCACGAATGTAGAAACCATGATTTATTTAACAAAGTAAGTAGACATTCTACCAAACAAATCTCTTAACATCAGCACCTCTTTAACACCCCAGCAAGAAAGTCAGTTACTTATAATGTTGAAAAAGCACACATCATTTTCTTGGGATTACTATGACATGAGAGGAATATCCCTATATTTATGCACACATCACATTTACATTAAAGAAGAATGCAAACCTATTCACAAACCCTAATGATGAATTAATCCTATAATTAAAGACACTATCAAGACTGAGTTGTAAAAACTCTTAGATGTAGGATTTGTTTATCCTATTTTGGATATATAGTGGGTCTCTCCCCTAGTCATTGTTCTTAAAAAAGGGGCAAATAGCATATTTTCATTGAATACTAAGAGTTGAATACTACAACTAGGAAGGATCACTTTCCTCTTCCATTTTATGATCAAGTGTTGGATACATTAGTAGGGAAAAATTACCTTTCCTTCCTAGATGGCTATAGTGGTTATAATCAGATACAAATTACTCCAAAAGACCAAGATAAAACCACTTTTACTTTCCCTTGGGGAACCTATGCCTATGCCATCTTGACATTTGGCCTTTATAATTCCCTAACTACTTTTCAAAGGGATATTTTGAGCATATTTTTTGATCTCTCCTATGACTATGTTGAATCTACATGGATGATTTCACTATCTATGGGAAAAAATTCAAAGAAATAATAATCAACCTAGAAAAAGTTCTTTAATGCTGCCAAGACCACCAATTATCTCTAAGAAATGAAAAGTGTTATATGCTAATGACTAAAGAGATTGTGTTAGGGTATCACATATCCCCTACTTGAATTCAAGTTTACCCAACAAAGATAAGTATCATTAAGGATACACCCACACTAAAGAATCAAAAAGATGTTAGAATTGTTTTAGGACATGCTGTTTATTATAGATGATTCATCAAACATTTTAGTAAAATTTCCACCCCATTATTTGGATTGCTTATTAAAGATGCTGAATTTACATGGATTAATGATTATCAAACTAATTTTTAGCAACTCAAAGACCTTATCATAAAAAATCCTATTCTGAGAGGGATTGATTGGAAAAAGCCTTTTCACATTCACATAAATGCATCCAACGCCACTTTAGGAGCTGTTCTTGGCAAAAAGGATGAATCTTTGAGTTATGTAATCTATTTTATTAGTAAGAATCTTCAAGGGGATAAACTCAACTACACTATAATAGAGATGGAATTTCTTGTTATCATTTATGCCATCAACAAATTTTGACACTACATTACATGTTACCAAGTATCATCCACGTATATCATGCAATAATCAGGTATTTAATGAATAAACCTTCTATAATAAATAGGATAATTCGATGGTTGATTTTATTACAAGATTTTGATATCACCATTATATACATACTAGGTAAGGATAATGTAGTAACACATTTTCTTTTTTGATTTTAAAATGATGAGCATAGCCTTATTGTTGATGATTTTTTTCCTGATGAGCATTTATTTGTAGTAACAATTCAATCTCCTTAGTTTAAAAATATTGCTAATTATCTTGTTGCAGGATCACTACCACAACATTTCTAACCTAGAGAAAAACATCTAATAAAATAGAGCACACATTATTATTGGATTTTAGGATATCTCTTTATCACTAGACTAGATTCAGTTATGAAAAGATGTATCTAAGAAGATGAAGCTTATGACATTCTTAGAGCTTGCCATGATGAACCCTATGGGGCTCATTTTGCTACCAAATAGATTATTATGAAAGTAATTACTACCAAATATTATTGGACTTCTTTACATAAGGATGCCATGATATATACCCATATATGTGATCAATGCTAACATACGGGGAAACCCACTCACTCTGATGAAATGCCATTACAACCACAATTGGTTCTAAAACCATTTGATAAATGGGGACTATATTTTTTAGGTTTCATTTATCTTAAATCCAATAATAAGGAATATATACTAGTGTGTACTAATTATGTCACAAAATGGGTTGAGGTCAAGGCCTTAACCCATGTACGAGATGAGAAAATAGCTGAGTTATTGTATGAAAAAATCTTCACCCAATATGAAGTACCAAGAGAAATAGTCACATACCAAGGCCCATAATTCACATCAAACCTCACATCCACCTTGGTAAAAGAATATGAATTTAGACACAAAAAGTCTACCCCTTACTATCCTCAGTTTAATGGTTAGGTAAAAGTGACAAATCGAGAATTGGAAAATATCCTCTCTAAGACTGTTAGCCTGCATAGAAAAGATTGGTCAACTCATCTTCTAGAATTAGTTTAAGCTTAGAGAATCACTTGTAAAACCACAAATAATTTTACTCCATATAAACTAGTTTATGGTAAAAATCCTATTCTATACATTGAGTTTAAGCATAAAACATTGAGGATAACACTTGATCTGGGCTTAGATCTTTTCCAAACTCAATAAGACAAGATCATGCAACTCAATGCACTTAATAAGGAATCACTTCATCACATTAAAATGGTACAAAGACAACATGTGGGTTGGCATGATAGGAACATCAAGACTAAAAATTTCCAACCTAGTGACTAGGCACTCCTTTTTGACTCTAAATATAAGGATCATAAAGGAAAGCTATAGTCTAGATAGCTTGGGCCTTATGAGATCGAACAAGTTTTTGACAATGGAGTTGTAAAGCTCATGAATATTGAATCTATTTGGTTATGACTACTTTTTAATAGATGTAGGATCAAGCTGTATAAGAAACTATTTTCTGAAGAAACTCTCACTTGCCAACTTTGTGAATAACAACATCCATCTCTTCTTCATGAAGCAAATCAACCTGTTCTTGTAGTCAAAGGGTATTTATGTCAACCCTTCTATAATGTTTTCCAAGAATAGTAAAATCTTCCTACATACAATAAAAATTCATTCAAAATTTCTTGGTTCAGGCTGAATAAAATCTTACCTCCTGGATTTTTGTAATTTTAGTTGAGATGGGACCAAAAATTCTAAAAAAACAAAAATAAAAAAATTTAGAAATGAAAACCTTTGAGCACTACTGACAGATGTTGTATTAAAAAGCTAGGCCATTGACTAATTGACATTCATTATAAAATAATGTAACTATTGCAATAAAACTTTTTGTTTCATTTGTTTTTGCTTGCAAATTCATTCTCTTGGAGTAGAAATACACTTTCTTCTTTGCAACATGATGAAAAACTTGCTACTAAAGGATAGATATTTTTTTTGATACAAGAAATATTTCTTACTAAAAGATGTATTCTTATCATTCTATCTTAAATTACATTATCATAAAACATTTTTTTCCAAATCAAATGATAACACATGGTAGTTTATCACTTCAAATCATCATATTATGCATTAATGAAAGGTATTCCTGAAAGTACCAAGGTAATTATTTGATATTTATTTCATGTCATAAATTTTAATTATTATTAAGATGATGGGTCTTAATTCTATTAACATGCCACCATATCTTCTCCTTCATTGATTGACGTGACCATTGATGCACTGTTATCACCACCCTTGCTCTTGCCACAAGTTGTTTGTGTATGTCAGGTTCATCCCTTGAGGATAAGTGATAGTTTAAGTTGGAAGGATATTTTACATAATTCAAATGGATTATTTCACTCCCAAATCAAAAGTCTCAAATATTCTTCCCAAAGCCACAAAACCCTTGCTACAAGAACACATACCTGTAATTCAATTTCATCTCACAGTATGGGAGGGGACTTGCTTAAACATGAACTGATTGATATCACTCCTCTAAAAAATAGCCTATACATCCTAGACCTATTATAAAATTTAGGATGGACATAATATTTTTGGAGGATATAGGCTCTGGATCAAGCAATTGTAGAAGAACTCACTAGCTCATTACATAACAACTTGGCAACAGTAAGAAGCATGGAAATAAAGCTGACAAAAATTGTCATTAGTAGAGCAATGGGATTGCCATGTATAAAGATATGATAAGAAAAAATTGATGCTAAAGTAGAGAGAAAAAAATTCATCAAAGAAAATGAAAGCCTAGAAACTTCAAAGTAGGGCACTGCACGGTTATCTTTATCAAGAAGATGGGCTAAAGTTGCTGAGTTCATCTAAAAATATTTTACTTGAGAAGGGAGGTATTCCATGTTGCATGACATTCAATTCATATTCATGAATAATTTATGAAATGGTATATATATAAATGTACCCAAATTCTTGCTTCACATGATCACAAAAATGTTGGAGGCATTACAAAGAGGTAATTCCAAAGCTCTTTCCCATCATTGTTTAATCTAGTTGATTATTCAAGACTATTTGCAAAGGACTAGACCCAACATAAGTTAAAAATATTTTCTCCAAGTACCAAAAAATGCAAAAATTGATAGAGAGGAAAATTAAATATAAGAATAAATGGAGGTAGAAGAATAGAGGACAAAAGAAGCTCTTCGTATAGCTCCACAAGAACTTGTAGCAAAAAACCTTCTTGTAGCTCCACAAGAACCTACAATAGAAAACATTTATATGACTCCAAAAGAACCTATATAAGGAGACCTTGCAGCCACAAAAGAACCTAATCTTTCTACAACAACATAATAACCTACAACAAGGACTAAATAAAGGACTTCCATTAGTAAGGAATCCTTAAGAAAAAGGAACAAACTCATCCTCTAGCTTGATTTAGAGGAATCTGAGGAAAAACTTTCACCTTCTCCTAAAAAGGCTAGGGTAACATCTTGTCCTTATAGATCCCATATATTGAGAATAAAAATGAGAACTAAACCTTCTATTATTGAAATTAATGAATAATATTAAGAAACATAGATTGCCAATAGTAATGAATCTCTAGAGGCTGAAATAAATAAGGAAGAATGTTATCTAGAATATAATCAAGAGGAAGAACAAGTGGAACATAGTCTTGAAGAGTTGCAAGAGGAAATGATGTAGGAAGAAGAAAAACAAATGGAATAACTTGCCATACAAGTGGAATTTCCCACTCTAGATCAAGCCCTACAAGAAATTGAGTGACAAAAAAAAGATATAGGATCAATCTAGAGGAGGACTAGATGCACTTACTACAGTAGATTTTAAACTATATCCCTCTACTGAATACTATCCTATAGTCATTATTTTACAACATTTTGTAGAGGAAAAATAACAAAAAAAATTGATAACTACCCAAGAAGTTAGGTATAATTTCTCATTTGTAGTATCTTCTAAATTGATGAATTGGATGGATAATCATTCTGAAAGTCTCAAGTAATTAAAAAAAGAAAATAATAAATTGAAAGAAGAGGTTAAGATGAAGGAAGACATAATATCCAAACTGCAACACAAAATTGAAGATATGGCTTGTCTTACTCAAGAGCTCATTGATTACAAGCCTCCTGCAAGAGTATATTTAGTTTATCTTGAGGAGCAATGGCATAATTTTAAATTTATATGAATTTATTGTGACATGCCTCATGAAGTAGTTTATCTCCTCTCCTTCTTTAAAATTTATAAAGAGAGATCACAAGAAGAAAAAACATAATTGTGCAAGTTATATCTTCACAACTATGTTGTGCCTTATGATAGGGAATGGAACCCTAACCTATATGTTAGAGATATTTCTAAAAGAATTTTCATCATATCTATTAAATGAACAAAGAAGAGGACGAGAAGTAGTGGAATATAGGAAAAAGGAAAGTGAAATCAAGCTACTTATTAGAGGATATTCAATGGCACCTAATGTTGTATTGGTAGAATGAGATAATATCATGCTAAAAAAGGAAGTCAGAGCTTGGTTTGATAAGAATTGTGATGAAACCCAAGATTTTTACTTAGGATTGAGAACTTTTGTTGGTCCTACACCCAAAGATTCTTACATTGAACAATAGAATGGACTCACTCCAACACTAAGAAAGAGATATCCTTATTCCCCTTTTAACTTAAAGGTAGTATTTAATAGGATCACAAGGTATATTTTACTTGTAGGAGAAATGGGATCTCAATTGTTGAGCCTCAAATTCCAATGCCCTTTATTTTGGTATCCTATTCTAGATTGGTAGGATAAATCCCCATTGGATGAATCTAAGGATGTATAAATTGGAAACTATTTGAATAGAGGCATGGATTTTATGCTCACCTTACCAGTGGTTCCATAGATCCTTCGAATTTCAAAGCTCTTTGTGAATTGGAAATGAACAAGTTTGTTGCTTGTGGTCGAGTAAGGACTTAAGTTGGTGGGTGTGATGAGCCCCATAAATTTCCTATTCTTTTTCTCATCTATCACACTCATCCTTCTTGTTTACCATGCTTTTGAGTACTTTTCCATAAAATTTCCTTCCTTAAATAGCCATAATCCTATAAATAGCATTATGTTTCCATACTTTTTGAATAGTTAGAATTGTGTATTGGAATTAAATATATGATAGTTATATTTTTATATACTATGATTTTTATATAATATGTTTTAAGGATGTTTTGGATTAATAAGTATATAGCATGGATTATCTTGCAATAAAGGAATCTCATCACACAGACATATCCTATGGCCACTACATGACCAAAGCCACAGATGAATAGATTTTGATTCCTCATTCAACTGACTCATGAAAACAACCATAACCTCCATAGAAAATAATAAGGATGTGGTTTAATAATTATTTTTTTAATCCTAAATAAATGTTATAAAATTCACATGAAAGGTGACTTTAGCAGAAGGAGTCAATTTCAATTATCCTAAGTCGAATGTTTCTTAGTTTAGAATATATATTGTTTTGTATAAAAAAATCTCTTCTGTAGTATATACATGTAACATCAAGGCTGAGAAATTATTAGATATTGATTAGAGAATTATTAGAATTACATTTTGTTAAGAAGATTTTATTGTAATTTCTTGCAGCACTTCATTACTGCATTTTGATTAATATTAACAAGCATTTCTGAGTTTAATTTAGTGTTGTGAGAGGAAGGATTGAAGCTAGAATCAAAAGGAGGAAGGGCCCCCTTTGGAAGACTTACAACAACAATCAAACCCATTTAAATAGCTAAGCATGTTATTTAGTTTCTTTATGCATTGTGTGTTTTATTTATAAATTATGTGATTTACATTCTTGCTTAGAATTGTTTAAGGAAGCTTCTAACATGTAATCATTTATTTCACAACATTATGTTCATGTTTAATTCCAATAGTTACATTTAATGCATAACTTAAACATCTTTAGATTACAATTAATAGAAGGTCAAATTAGAAGATTGAGTGTGCACATATAGTGACATCATCCTATCAAGTCTACATCCTTAGGTTGACATTTAAATGAAGTAGAAGATACATGTCTATGATAACTCTCTTTGTTCATTTTAATCAAGAGAAGTATATATGATTATGAATCAAATACTAATCATGAGTGATGTTAATGGCACCACTTATCACCAAACTTATTCTTGATTTTGTCTAAAGTAGAAGGTGCATGAGCCTTCACATTTTGTGTATCCTTCTTAGCTTGCTTTCCTTTTCAAAAAATGTTATGCTTATGTGTATGAAGTTGAGATGAGGAGTTACTCATGGGTTGGCCCTTGCACATTAAATTAGATGAATAATTGAGACATTTTTTCATCTTTTCTTTGGCTTCAATTTTGGTAGTGTTACAATAAACTTTACCCAAAGTGTCATAAGTGGAAAAGTATATCTTTGAAAGGATACAATGTGAAAGTTTGTGATGTAATTTATCATCTTATGTTTTCCATTCAAGATCTCATTCAAGCATGTCGTGTAGTCATGGAACTCATTGGTGTAATATTCCACTAACTACTTCTTGTGCTTGTACAATTGGTGGAAATTGATGTATTCATCCTCAAAAAGGTATAGTTGATAGTAATCCTCATTTAATATGTTGAAAAAAATTATTTAGAGGAAAAATTTAAATGGTCTACATGTTGTAGTGTGTGGAAAACTTATGTGTCAATATCCTCTCTTTTTTCACTATTTCATAAAGATACGAGGTTTGTAAAATAATTTTTTAGCACACCTATAACTCCTACAACATTCTAAATCAATATAAAAATCCTAAAAAGCTAAAAACTGACATGTAGTTTTTCCAAAACAAACACAAGGTGTAAAAGTTACACCCAAAGAACCTTATGTTAAATAATGGAATTGTTAAAAACTAAGTAATGACCATATTGGATTTTGAAAAACTATCTTCTAAATAACAACTCCTACCACTCTAAAATCAATCTCATAAGACTCAAAGTGGTCCTAATTTATTATATTGAGTTAAATAAATTTAAATTATAAGAATTTAATAATTATATGTTTATATTATTAACTATACATTAACTAAAAACATATAAAGTTATAAGATATGCACTACAAAGAGTGTGTTCCCTTTGCATTGCATAGGGCACATGCCCTTTGTAATACATAGGGTTTATGCATGTTTAACCCCTTTTGGATTTTAGGGGTACGGTTAATAACCTAATAAATTTTGGAATAAGTTATTCTAAGGTAAGCCAATTAAATAATTAATATTTACAATATTTTGATAAACATATTAAATTATAGAATATGCTAAATATATAAAAGTACAATGCTAAACAATATTTTAAAAGTAGCAATGAGAAGGAAAAATAACACTTAGCTTATGTAATGATGCGTAGGTGAATTTGATAGGCACAAGTTTGAAAGAATATAGTTTTATGATGCACATCAATTTATCATATTCTAGAAATTAGGTTTTTATTATCCGAGACACTAGTGTTAGACTTTAGACACTAGCATCGACACTTTTATCCTTATTTCAACAGTTATGTCTAGCTCAACATACAGATAAGTTTTTTAAATAGTCAATTGTACCTAGTAGGGTTCATTTTCACCTTACAAGTTATCAATTTAGATCTCATTCATAGGTTCATGAAGTTAGTGTTTTGATCAAAACCCTAATTCCTCTAATTTGGGCATGTTAGCTTGTAAAACAAGGGTTACTGATCTTAAGTGAAGTCAAGCTAACCTCAAAGACCCGTCTATCAATGAGCATTACTTATATATAAATATACTCTAAAAAGGGCCTCAAACTAAAGTAGTTCTCCCCCTTATGTGGGCTTGTGTGTGAATAATTATGTAATATGCTATATAATTGAATTTGGTGATCTTTCTTATAACTTGATAGACACTACTCATGGGATGCTATTTGAATGCTTCAGACCTATAAGAAGACTGATCCCATGACTAATTTAAAAATAAGGAAGAGTAAGGTAGTATAAATTAGTTGTGAAAATGATTTTTAGTAGTGTAGTGTGAGCTTGAGAGGGGCTTGCTAGATAATAATGAATGACCTTTTGATTTGTATTTATACCACACCTTTCAAAATAATCTCATGGGAGGGTTTATTAAGAAAAATAGGTTGACCCATACATATTGAGAGATTTGAAATTTTGACCATTTAGAAGGTAGGGACATCAGTGTTATATTCAAGACACTAGCATCGATGTTAATGTCCTAATCTGGATGCTAGTTTCCTATAGGATAGGAAGTTATTGAAGATTTATAATAACCTGTGTAGGATGAAAATGAGGGTTTATGTAGTTTATAGGCTATAAGTAGTCTATGTCATCATAATTTTAGGGTCATATTATAAAATAAGTAGTCAGACATAATAAAATGGAAAATGCAAGCCTTTTGATAGAAAGAAGGTCATAAAGTAAAGGGTTAGGCCATGATTGGTTTTTGTCAAGTGTATAAGATTGGTATGTCATATAAAATCATATTTTAGTATCTACATTCCCCCTGTTTTACTCAAATTTTGCTATTATCTAGAAGAAGGTAGTAAAACTAAAAATATGGGGTATGGTAGGAATACCTATTTAATTATATGTGGATTGAATTAGATTACTAGAAATATCTCCTCTTTGGCTTGGGAGGAAGACCTATAGATGAGAAAACACTAAAGCAAACTTATTCGTTAGATAGATAATTGGGTGGATTGCCTAGTGATAGCTAGATCCTAGAAGTGAGAGATTCCTTAGGGGCTGCCAATCCATTCATTTTTAAATAATTAAGTTCACAAAACTACAAAGAAGGTACTTGCATCAATACTCAAAAATCACTAAAATTGAACACAAGAATGCTTGTTAAGAAAATAGACTAGAAATGATCAAATTAGTAACAAAGTAATTAGTACTAGTACTAAGGGGTTGGAGTATGCTTCAAAAAATTTGAAAAGGGTTTGTGAATGGTTAGAAACATAGACAAATAGGCTTGATTTAGGTTAGGTCGGTGAAAATAACTTACTAGTTTTCACTACCACAGTGATCATCAATAGTAAAGGTGACCGTCAATAGTCAAGCTAACCATTGGTAGTTAAGCAGACTATTAGTAGTTGAGCAGACCATCGACAATTGAGTTAACTCTTAGTAGTTACTATGTAAGTTTTGGGTTGGTGAATTATTGAATAACAAGATCTAATAGATGGATTTTAGGAGATGGGTAAGGGATATGATGATTACAAAATGGAAATAAAGTACATGAATATTGACAAACAAGTACTTGGCTTACCAAAAGTTTTTTGGGTGAGTGGTTGAAGTAGTTATCCTATTGGTGGAATCTGGCTTGATTCTGGTAAAGTAATGGTACTCAAAACTTGGTTGAGAGGCGATGACAAGTCAGCTCTCAATGATATTATTGATGATGATTGATAACACTAATGACACTAATTGACCTACAAAAGAAATCTCCTAAATCCATGATCTCTTGATAATTATTGTACATGGATTTGAGATCTCAAGCCTCTGCATCTTATAGGCACAAGCAAGACATGGAAGTGAAGATGCAATTAGGCCATCTAAATATAATATGTCTATACAAAGGCTCATAATAACATTTAGATGAGTTATATTTAGAATAGGTTGGTGAAACTTACATGTTTTTGATTAAGAGGTATATCCTAACCATTAACGATTAGGTATCCCTAGGGCTGACCATGGACAGTTAGGTGCTAGAGAAAAAGGGTTCTAAAGGCCAAGTTGAGTTAGTTTGGTGAAACTGAGTTTAGATGGGTTTGGTTAGGCTTGATTGGTGTAGATTGGTCCCAAGGGGGTCTTAGGTAAGTCTAAGGGGATTTTTGACATTTGAAAATGTAGGTGTGTAGATTTATAGTGTCTACATTTTGCTCCTTTTTATTGTATAGCTTGTGTGAATGAGCTGTAAAATAAAAATAGAGTATGAGTCAAGGTTTGGTTGCTTCGAGAGTAAGAAGAGGTATTCCCTCTTAAATTGAGAACCGATGATTTAACACTAAAATTAGGTCATAATTTGATAAATGGTAGTTATTAATGGGTGAATGATAGGTTAGGTACTTGAGATGTAAATGTGTACACAAAGTGCAATAAAAAGGTGTGATAGACAATATCACACATAGATTAGGTTACCAATGTTGGTAAAAATAAAGGTTGGTGCTAAAAAGGATAAGTGACAAGTGAACTGCATGATCACTTATAGGAATGGTGGTTGGGAACACTTGTAAACACAAGTATCTTAAGTGATTTATATGGTTTTGGTGGGTATTTAAGGTAGGAAGTGCTCTTAGTGAAAACATAAATGGGTCAAATGTCATGGGTATAAGGTAGGAAGTGCTCCCAGTTAGACACAAGTAAGTTAGTATACGTGAGGTGGCATAAAATTAAAAAAGGGTCAACATGGTAATGTTATTGATATGATCATAGGACTAGGAAAAAAGTGTCACAAATGACATGTTAGATGGGCCAAAATAGGCCAATGATGAGGTGATGAGGTAGTCAGGTTGGTAGGAAAAGGGCATCTCTAAAAGTGGGCAAGACCTAGTTTAGGTGTGCTTAGAATTTGTAGTTTGAGGTAAAAAGTGGAAATTGGGGCCTCATGGCCATCGATAGTTAGGGTTTTAAAAGGTGATAATCAACAATCACCCTGAGCATTGATGGTGAGGGGAAACCTTAAAAATCTACTAGGTAAAAAATGAAAATAAAAACTTACTTTTAGTCATTGTTACTTTCTTGCTTGGTTGACTAGGCTCTCATAATTTTGGCATTTAGCTGAGAAGGTGAGTGATAAGTTGGTGCTTTATTATTGGTGGAAGGCATGTGGGTTGATTTTATGGACTCAAGATGTAGGAAGCACATAGATCTTGTTAGATAGCTATTCATGGGCTCTAACCATGGTAGAGGTCAAGAATGATGTAGGTGATGTATTTAATTTGGTAGTTAGGTGTGATTTATGTAATTTAATTGGGTTGGGGAGGTCAAGATTTGTATTAGGAATGTCTTGTATGGGCTGTAATGCCTTAGGTAGGGTTTTAGAGTTTGTTGGAAATTTTTTGGGTAAAGTCAAAATTTGATAGCTGGGGGAGGTGATGTGGGTGGGGTAGGTAGGAGACTAGTCATTTAGGTTGTCATTTATAGGTTTGAGATGGTTTTTTTTGTGGATAGGGTTTGGGCATTTTGACTATGGAACACCCACAATGATCATCGATGATCAAGTCTGACCATCGATGGTTGACACCTTATGAAATAGGGGTCTCTGACTATCGATGGTCATCATGACCACTAATGGTTGGGTGGGATAGGTAAGTTTATTTTTTGGTAAGGGTTATGGGTTAGGGTAATGGTTTAGGGTTATAATAATGGTTAGGTTGAAGTGTTTTAAGAAGTTATGTATTGAAAGGCTAATGTTGACTGTTAGGGGGCACCGTAGCCAAGGTGAGATAAATAGGTAGGAGTGATAAAGAAATAGGTTAGGTGTTAAAAATCTAGGTTTAGATAAGAATAGTGTCAATAATTAAGCCAAGTGTTTGATATGATGTAGGCTAAGGAGTAGATTTAGATGCATTATCATGTATCGTGCATATTTCCTGAGATACATGTGGGGATGAATCCAGAGGAATGGGCCCATATGGAAGAGGTAGGGATGGAGGGTATGAGGCACTACTATCATGTGCCCTGAGATGCATCTATAGTCACATCACTCATCAAGAGATTGGATCCTACTATGAATACCTTCTTATTACCAATTGGGGAGATGACTATTCTCCTTGAGGATGTACACTAGATTACTTGACTCCCACTATGAGATGAGATGATCTATCAGATCAAGTGAGAGGAGTAAGAGGATTTTATTAAGTATTTATATGGGGATGTGAGCGATCAGGTCTAATGGCATGCTAGGGGATTTAGACACTAAATGTTATATGAGAGAGATCTAGATGAGAGGAGACTCATGATGATGCTCATGATTGTGGTGATGTGCTTTGGGCTCCCAGATTCAAGTAGTGGGAAGTTTATTTATGTGTTATTGGGGTATTAGTGGATTTAGTACTAGGTATCATGGTGTTTGGTTGGGTATTGGTTTTTATTATATAGATATACAAGGAGCTATGGGGGTTTAGGCACCTCAAGAGATGTGGCATCAGTATTGGCCTGGTTCTTCATTTTTGGGCCTATGGGCATATTCAGGTTCTGAGACCATTATGATTGCGTTGGGTAGGCTACACATAGATTGAGTTCCCTATTAGGTTTATGTGATGGAGGGATGATTTGGATGAATCAAGTGTAGGTGGGGGTACCTATGATGTTGAGTGGTTTAGGGGTGCACTAGGTGCATTAATGGATGGAGACATCACCTAGAGGCCATATATTTAGCTTTTGATATGGCTAGGGTACAAAAGATAGAACCTTACCCTTTAGGAAGTGGAGTTGATCCCATTTGATAGTGTGAATTGATAGTTTGGCTTGGTACAGAGTATCTTGAGTCTATTTCCTTGATATAGGAGGTAGGATTCAGAGGTTTAGTTCTCAGTGCCCCAACCTACTCTAATAATTATGGATGGTGGATATGAGAAGCTCCTTGTTAGGGCTCCTATAGATGATGCTAGATATGCAAATAGATACATGGATTGGTACCAACCTATATATATTTCTATAGATATTGGTGAAGATGATGAAGGTGTAAGGCCTATGGCTATAGATCTTATAAGTCATGATGGATAGGTAGGGGTGGCATTGGTTACAACATAGGCATAGGTACAAGCTTTATAGGGATATGTAGCCACATTATAGGGTTAGATTACCATATTTTAGGGTCAACTTGCCACTATTACAGGTGAGAGGGATCAGGCACAAGCATCCCTTGGAGTAGTTATGTAGGAGAGGGACCCACTAAAGTAGAGGGTTGGAGCAACCATAATAACAATAAGAGGGCCATTAGACATAGTACCATGGGCACACTATATAGATACTATAGAGGAACTTAGATATTATGAGGCAATGGTGCTAGACTAGTTACCATAGGCGATGTGATATGGGGAGTACATAGATAGCTTGGTTGGTGGGCCATCTATAGCTACTCTAAGATAGTGGGCTACTATAGTCAGTCAGGTAGGGGTCCTAAGGGGACCCCCACTAGGTATAGGTGGGGCCAGTGGTAGTGGTGTAGGACTAGGTATATGTACATGTGTAGCTAGAGGTAGTGGTGCAGGACCAAGTACAAGTATAGGTGAGGCTAGTGGTTGTGGTGCCCCATGACCATGTTTAGACATGTTTTGATGTATACTATTTTGATACCAACCTGCATGCCAATGCAATGAGATGTATATTTTTTTGAGAGAGAGCTTCATACATTGTTACATGTATTATTTATGATGACTAGATGTATATGATGATGATGGTTTATGATGTTATATATGATTTATACTTATGGTTCTTGATGTTCATGTGTTATGGTTTATGAATTATGACTTTTTGCATATGCTTTATGAGTTGTATGACTTAGTGGCATGGGCATGTGATGCTACACAAATAGTTATGATGTTTTGAATTTGATCATAGATGTGATAGGATGCATTATTGATGGATGCATGTCATATGGTAATGTAATGGCTTTGTTTATGGTTATATTTATGTGTTTGACATGAGTTGATGTTATAAGATGAATCGAGGTAGTGTCTACTAAATGGATAGATTGACAGATGACATATGCTATGGTTCATGATGTTTTACTCATTGATTTTATTTATGCTTTTGCTAATTAATGGTGTAATTAGGGTTGCTCATGATATGATATATGCTCAAACAGTGTTTTAATGGTAGATGGATATGATGATGCTTATTTCATGATATGATTTCATTGTGTTTTGATTATAAATAGTATAGATGATGTTTTTTGTGGACATAGCTCATAATGTTATGTTTTTGATTTGATACTCATTATTTATGCTCATGGAGATAAAATGTGAATATGGTTGAAGATGTAATGAGAATACATAAGTTAAGTAGATAAAAAACTAAATGTTTAGGGAAGTGAGAGGAATCATGAAAGGTATGTCTACATGAACCAATAAAAAGATAAAAAAAGAAACATGACACATTTTAATTAGTAAGGACCAAAATGAAACCCAAAGTTGGATTGGTTTAGTGAAAACAAGCCTTTAAAATGCTTTGCATTAGAATGTTTAGGTTGATAGTCAGGTATCTTGATCACATTGTGTCAAGTAAGCTCATAGTCCCGTGCATATGATATATGAACGGAGGATGGGTGAAACTGCAACCTTTTATGACACTAGCATGCCTCTTTTGTAGGCTTCTAAGAGGATAGTATAAGTAAGCCTATATTCCTATATAAAGTGTAGACTGATCAATGTGGGAAGTCTACTTTAGAGAGCTGATTGTGGATTTCTAAGATTATTGATTTTATGAGATATGATTATGGTGTTTTCTCATTGATTTTGCTTTTACTTATGGGTCGTTTGCTATTTTTGATTTTGCTTTAGGGTTGGGGAAGATGATCGATGTAGGAAGCTTCCAAGAAATTGTGAGCTATGAAAAATGCTTTACTTAGCCATCCTTCAAGGGAGTTTTATAAGTTTATATGCTTATTTAAAATGCTTTTGATAGCTATCCTTCAAAGGAACAGTCCACCTTATGGTTTTGCAATTTTGAATAAGGTATTCAACAACTATCCTTTAAGGGAGTAGTCTATGAATGCTAAGATTGACCCATGATTTGGTTTTGACTTTGATATTTCTTTTACTTTTATTTTATTTTATTTTCTCAACATAGACTTGCTTATACATACTCAAGGGGTTACCTTTAACAAGGCAAAGCTAAGGGTATAATAAGGTTCAGTAAGTGAAAAGAGGTTTAGGTGACAATGACCATGGGAATCTATCCTGACAAGGGATAAAAAGTACCATGAGAATAATGCCATGGGTAGAGACATGGTACCCATAGTGCAAGATTAGGCTATGACTGTGATGAATAAGCACACACTTTAGCTATAGTCAATTGCCCCCAAAAAGAGGGAAATTAATGTGGTTGCAGGGTATGAGCTTAAGTTAGACCAATGGTGATTGTGACCCTTATTTAACAATATAAAATATGGAGATGCAAAGCATTAAGATGCCTAAGATCTAGTTTACCCTTGAGAGGGGACACATGATAAGCTCCTGATCCATACTTATGAGTTATGATTTAGGATCCAAGCCAATTGAAAGCAAATTTACCCCTTTTACTTTTATCTATATTGGTTACATGTTAATTTTATTTAAGAACAAGATCTCCAATATTTAATTCTCCAATATTGAATTTTTAGACTTTCAAGTGTTTGTTATAGGCATGATTGATTCCTTCTTGATAGACATAGAGATGAGAAAGGATGACCAAATGATGCTCATCAAGTAGCTCAAGTTGAGCTAAACATTCTTCATGGTAATCATCTTCTGAAATAAGGTCATTTAAGATATGTGAAGAGAAGGTATTTGGACTTCAATAGATAATACAACATTGACTCCAAACACAAGAGAAAAAGGGGTATCACCTATAGGGGTTAAGATACTAGTATGATATGCCCATAAGGTGAAATGAATGTGTAAGCACCAATCTCAACTTGAAGTATTGACCATTTTAGTAAGCATGCTGTTAAGGGTTTTTTAGAGGCCTCTGCTTGTCTATTTTCTTTTGGGTAATAAGGTGATGAGAAACTTATCTTGATACCAAATATGTCATAAATACCTTAAACTTGTTTATTTTTGAAAGATTTTCCATCATTGGTGATGATCTTATGGGGAACACCAAAGTGGTAAATGATGTGATGGGTGATAAATTCGATGATCTTTTCATCTTTTATCAAGACAAGAGGGACAGCCTCCACCCATTTGGTGAAATATTTGATCATGGTGATGATAGAGTGATGTTGCTATGAAGAGTGGGGGTTAATTTCACTAATAATTTCGAGACCCCATTTTGAAAAGGCCAAAAATTGGTAGAGATGTGAAGACTATGGCTAGGTGTGTGATATAAATTAGCATGTTTTTGACACTTGACACACTTTTTCACATAATCAGAATAGTCTTGGTTAAGGGTAAGCTAGTAATATCCTAGGTGGAGGATGTGCTTACCCATAATGGGTCCACTAAAGTGACCCCCATAGATACCATCATGCATTTACTTGATAGCTTGGGAGGCTTCTTGACCATGGAGGCAATGAAATAGGAGACCATCAAAATTGTGTTTATAGAGGATGCCTCCCATAATGGTACAAAGGGAGGTGCTTTAAATAAATGCTCAATGGGCATTCTTAGAGAGGCTAGAGGGAGCTATGCCAATGTGAAGGTAATAGAAGGTTTGCTGATATCAAAGGTTAGGCTAGATCTCCTCTACACTAAAAATGGTTATAGTGTCTAACTTGACATAGGAAGGTTTGATGAGGTGATTGACAATGACTGATAAATTAGAGTCTAAGCATACTGATGGGATCTGGGAAGCAAGAGAAGACATGCTGTCAACAAACTTGTTGGTAGATCTTGGGGTGGTTTGAATGTGATAGTGTTTAAATGATGTCAAGAGTTTTGTGACTAACTATTTATATATTTGCAAAATCTCATTCTTACACTAGAATATTCTATTGACTTGATTGACCACAAGCTGAGAGTTACCAAAGATATTGATTGTTTTGACTCCTAAGGCTAACACAGTTTAGAGACCTATTATTATGGATTAATATTTGGCCACATTATTACTACATTCAAAGTCAAGATTGAAAGATAAAGGAAGTGGTTCACTGATAAGGGGGATAAGGATGATACTAGATCCCACACCATGCTGAAATTTAGAACCATCGAAGAACATGGTTATGTGATTGGTGAAATTTGCTTGAGATAGGCTCACAATAGAATCATCTAGGAATTTAAGGGGAGGAGGTTGGTTGTATATTAAGGGTGCTTTGGTCAATTATTTAGCAATGACTTGCCCCTTGATCAACTTTTACTAGAGGAACTCAAGGTCAAACTTGGCCAAAATCATGAGCCACTTGGACATACGCTATTTTTTGTATGGTTTGGAGTGCATGTAATTGAGTGGGTTGGTATTAGTTGTGACAAAATTTTTATGGTTAAGGAGGTAGTGGCAAATTTTAGTGTCCATGAAGACTAAAGCCAAGCAAAGTTTCTCAATATGTGTGTACTAAGTCTCATACTTGATAAGTATGTAGCTAATATAATATACAACCTGCTCTTTATGTTTTTAGTCCTGATGGGCAAGCATTGCCCTTAGGGAATGGTTAGTGGTAAATATATAAAGGTAGAAAGGTTGGTCATCCTTAGGAGGTGTGAGGATAGGTAGAGATAAAATGTACTCTTTGAGTTAATCAAAAGCCTTTTGACAATCAACATTCCACTTGAAAGAGATATCCTTTTTTAAGAGGTGATGGAAGGGTTGACACTGATCAAAAAGTTGAGAGATGAAGCGACAAATGGATTAGATCTTCCCCTACAAATTGTGGATTTGATTAAGATTAATTAGAGGGAGAATATCAAGGATGGATTTGATTTTGGTTAGATCTACTTCAATTCCTTGAAGGGAAATGATGAAGCCAAGGAGCTTACTTGACATAACCCCAAAAATACATTTTTGGGGATTGAGGTACGCATGGTAATAGATAAGTCTCTCAAAGATAATCTTGAGAATGTCTAAGTGGTCCTTGCAAAGTTTGGATTTTTTTAAGAGGTCATCCACATAGTCTTCGATGATTGTATGGATAAGGTCAAGGAAGATGTAGGTCATAACATGTTGGTAGGTTTCACCAACATTTTTAAGACTTAAGGGTATGACCCTATAACATAAAGTCCCCCATGGGGTGATAAAGGTAGTTTTATGCTGATCTTTAGGGGCAATCAAAATTTGATTATAACCTATGAATCCATCTATGCGAGACAAAATCTCATGGCTTGCTATAAGATCAATAAGTTGGTAAATGCTAGGTAGAGGAAATTCATCCTTTGGGTAAGTGAGGTTGAGGTCATGAAAGTCCACATAAATACATAGTCCCCCTATGGATTTAGTGATAGGCATAATGTTCAAAACCTACTAGGGATAATCAATGGGTTGAATGAATTTAATAGAGAGGAGGCATTGAATCTCTTCTTTGACAAGAAGGGCTATACAAAGATGTATTCATCAAAGCTTTTATCTGACAAGCTTGGTATCAAAATTGGTTATAATGTTGTGGGTGGCAATGATCAAGTTAATACCAAGAATATTGGCATATGACCAAGAAAATGTAATGTTACAGTCTTAGAGGAAGGTAGAGAAGTCTTGAAGTTCCTCAGGGATGAGAGATTGGCTTACTTTTACAATATGAGGGTTATTTAAAGTACCTATGTCAATATCCATAGTGGATTAATTTAACATGTTTGAGGTCTATGGAGGTAAGGATTTATGGATGGAGGAATCAGGTGCACCAAAGTAGGTGAGAATAGAATCATCATCCTGACATTGGACAGTGTTAATGATAGGAAAGTCCTCTCCCACCAGTTGATGATGGATACTATCACCCCTTCCTTTTTATAAGTTAGGGGATCAAGGGTAATCATGTTGATAAAAAAATTTAGGTGGGATAATGTTTTCATCCTCATACTCAGGTGAAGGGGGTGCTAGTGAGGAAGGGGTCTCTTGTTTGATGATGGTAGTGGTAGGTTGTTTGGATTTTTTCTTATTGGGTAGAATGAATCCAAGGCCATGCCTCTTGCGAGGCTTTTGGGTCTCAATCAAGATCAATGTGTGTGGTCCATGCTCATATCATCCTAAGATAAATCCTTTTCAGGCACACCTATGAAGGTATATTTTGGCAAAGTCTAGGTTATCCAAGTAAGAGAATGTAGAAGTGAATTGTTTTGGGGAAGAGGGGGTCATGATAACATCAAGTAGCTTGTCAATTTACCCATAGATAAAATGGGTTTGATATATCAGAGGCCATATATAAGTAATGACTCTAATGTTGGGGTCATAATTGGCTTGGTGTTGGAGTTGCCCATACTCTTGGGGAGTAAGGAAAGCATTGAGGGTAAGGAGTTGGTATTCTCTGAGGATAAGGTGGTGAAAGGTAGATTACAAAGGATCAAAGGTGGGTATTTGGTCCATGATAATTGATAAATTGGTAGATACCTCTATGGGAAGGGAAGTAATGGATTCATTTTCCATGGTTGAGGACTTGGTAATGGATACTTGGGGGGGGGGGTTTGGTTGGAGGTAGGAGGATGTCATTAGGTTGGTAGGTCATGTTGCATGCTAAAAAAGGGCTTGGATCAGCTTGTATAGTAACAACTTGACCTTCGTGCTCAAATTTAACACAATGGTGAAGAGATTAAGGGACACAACTCATACAATGGATCCAAGGTTTACCTAATAGAACATTGTATTAGAACTCACCTTCAACCACATAAAAAAATTTGGGGAACATGCATGGTCTAAGCCAAATGTGGAGGATTATGGTTCCTAAGGTAGTGGTCATGGTTTCATTAAAGGATTGAAGCATAGCTGAAGTTTGGGACATGACATTATCTAAATTTTTTATTTGGTCATAAGCATGGGAAGAGATGATGTTGATGCTAGCTCCCCCATTGATCATAACCTATTTGATATAGGTTTTGTTGATATGGGTAGTAATGAGGAGAGGAACATCTAGATCCTTAGGGTGGATAGAGGGTATCTCCGAGTCCTTGAAGCTAACAAGGGTGGAAAGTTGGAGAGCACCTACAAAGGCCTCTATAGGTGGGGATTTGCTTGGTCTAACCTCAATAAGTTGCATAGCCTCTATCATGGCCTAAAAATGGTGAGGTGAGGTAGAAATGAGCTCATATAGGTTCATATTAATTGGATTTTGTTTAAGTTTTTTAAGAATGACCCTTTTGATGGATTTAGAGGGGTTAGCCTCAGAGGTGCCTAAGATGGTAACTATGGGCTTAGCTAAAATATAGAGGTTTGGATTAGGGTTGGTTAAGGATGAGTTGGGGGTATATATATAGAATGGACATTTTAGCCTTCCATTTATCCTTTTTTTGTGATCATGTGACCACATTAATGATATGGGTAGAGGGGGAAGGTGTTATGGGAGGTTAGGTAGATTCTCCATCACTCTAAGGTGAGAGTAGAGGATTAGGAAAGTGTTGGTAAATGACTGTTGGGTGTATTGGTAGAGGATTCGATGGAATTTCATCTAGTAAAAGATCATCCTCATCATAAATCTGATGGATAATGTCTTAGAGAGATTTTCAATTCTTAATGTCATGCCTAGGCGTCCTATGATAGAATAGATTTGATGGTCATTATACCAAGTTGGCTTTGATCTAAGAGGATCAAAAGGTCTAATAGGAGGTAATGTGAGGCAATAAGTCTACAATAATATTTGAATAATGGTCATATATGATCCCACTAGAGGTGAAGAAGGTCTAGAGGTTGTGGTTTTGGTTGGGAAGATGGGCATGTTGGTAACCATGGGTTTGGTGAGAGAAGGTTTGGGTAAGGTGGTGTTTTTGGTCAATGGTTTTGGTTTGGGTATGCTGGTTGTTGGGGTGTTTGATGTTTATATTATAGATATTGGTAATCTAGGAAGGATTGGCACATCATATAGTAGGTGTCTTGGTGTAACCAATGGTGGTGGATGACATATTTCAAAAAGAGCTTGATTTTTAGACAAAGTTGAGGGGTGAGGCCCTAAGATAGAGGGTAAGGTAGAAGGAGGTAGAATCTTAGTCATGTAGATTTTTAATGATTTCAACAATTTGGTTGGTTTTGGTATAGTATTGGATGGGGTTAATTCCACTTTTAGGGATGGGTGAACCAATCTTCATGTAGGGAAGGCACCAAGAGTTTGTAAGGTTTGGTTGGTGGTGTGATTGTTAGAGAGGTGGATATTTTGGTTGACTGAGAAGGTGAGGGGTTAGTAGAAGTTATTATTAGTTTAAGAGGTGGTGGAAAAATGGTGGGTTGGTTGGTTAAAGGCATGCTAGATGGTTTGGGTTTGTTGATGTAAGGGAGCCCTAGGTATTTCTAGAAAGTGGTTTGATTCGTGTCTAGTTTTGTGACCATACCTAACTTTTGAACTAGTTTGGAAAATGGTTTGTATATTAGTCTAGCCTCCCAAGTAGTGGGTGTCAAGGATACACCTATGGGATAAGAAGGAGGGTTGGTAGCCTCATTCATTTCCTCAAATAAGGGATGTAAGTTTGGACTGGGTGGTTGCTCTGTGAGGGGTGTTTATGAAAAAGGTGCTCCCCTGGGCATGATGTCCATAGTTATGGTTTGTCCTGTAGTTAGAGGAGATGGTGGGTTATAAATGGTTGTTAGGTTATATAGGTTATTCAAATGGGTGTTTGATGATTCCAAAGCCTCTATGAACAAAGCTAAGGAAAAAAGAACCTCTTCAGTTTGGGCCTTTGAAGAAAGGGAAAGTGACTCCACCACCTAAATGGGTGAAGTAGGGCAAAAGTAGGTATTTTAGATGGTATGTTCCCCATTGATAAGCATATCAAGGACCATATTAACCATGTGGGTGTCATAAAAACATTAAACTTGTGTGTCCTCAATTTGATAGGGGCATGGTTGGGACAAGGCTTCTTTAAGATATGAAGAGTTTGATTTTGAGGGGCATTAAGATTATCCAACATGAGTTCCCCCTTGTCAATAAGGCTTTAAAAAATATTCTTGAAAGCATTAATGGACTGACGTCATGTCTAATTATTCAATGAAAAGAAAAAAGTTCATTCTTGTTGTACTAAGTAGGTGATGGATGAGAAGAATCAAATTGCTAAGGAGGTTTGATGGGGGGAAGTTGTATGAGGTGAGCTTTTAGTAGTTTCTCCAGAATCAAGGCATAAGATTCTCCAAGTGGAGTGAACTATTTTTTGGTTGATTTGGTTTGGGTTCTTTATGTTTTGGTTGAAGGTAATAGGATAATTTTGCTAATTGACATTGGGTGGAGGGGTAGTTTTAAGGACAACTAGATTTGCAGTTCCCTTGCTCTTGGTTTTGGTGTTGGCTTGGTTACCTAGTTTGGAGGAAGAGGTTTCATTGGTCTTGAAGGTAGATTTTTTTTTTGTAACTTCAAATTTCCCTCATATATGGCCTGATTTTATAGCTTATGCACCATGGTAAAAGATTCATCAAAACATTTGAAGCTTTGGACACATAGTGTATAAGATATATGTTTGGCATAGGCTCAAGCAAAAAGCTCTATAAGTTCAAGTTGAGGCAAGGAAAATGAAATTTGATTAATCAAGCTTCTCTAATGGGTGATGAAATTGGTAATGGACTCATCATCGAATTGTCTATTATAACAGAGATCGATAATAGAGACCTTCTTGGAAATGTTAATGGAAAAGTGATCTAAGAAGACCTAAGCTAGTTGGGTGAAAGAAAAGATTGAATGCCTAGTAAGGGCACTATACCAGTTAAGTGCCATGCTAGATAAAGACATGGGGAAGGTTTAGAGGAGAAGGGCATCATTGTAAGAAATCATGTAACATGAATTTATAAAATTCCAAAGGTGTTGTTGGTGGTCCTCTTTGCTTTTAAATTTGTTAAATTTTGAAATCTCCCATTGAGAAGGGCAAGGTCTAATAGGGACAAAGAGATGACAAGGTCCGTTACAAATTTGATCATAAGATAGGATGTTATGAGCCCTTGAAATGGATGACTCGAGGTTTTTTATCTTCTCCATGAGCATCTTCATTAGGTTTATTTGAGGTGTTGGACCAAGAGGGATGTAAGGTAGATACTATGGCTAAGATTAGGTAACATATTGGTAATTGTTTGGTGGTTGAGAGGTTGTCACATTTTGGAATGTGGATGATAAAGGTTTGGTAGGTGGTATGTAAAGATAGGTGGATGGTGGTGGTAGAGTAGTGGGTAAATATCCTTGTGGGTTAGGGATGTATCCTAGATTAGGTGAAATGGGTACTTGCTGAGGAGTCCCTATGGATTAGGCATGAATAGTAGTTGGGTTGGTAATGAAAGCAGAGGCAGTGACCTTTATGCTATTAGGTGAAGTAAAAGGGATAGATACCCCTAAGCTTAGTAAAGGGGTATTGACCAATGGGTTGGGGTTGATAAAGGGAAGGTTTGTAGTGTTGGTGGTAGGTAATCCAATAATAAGTGGAACATGATGGGTTAATAGTAGGGTTATTTTTAAGGTGGAGTCATTTGTAGGGGTGGAAGGTGTAATGGTAGTGGTTGGTTGGGTAGGTTGGTTTTTAGCTATGTCATCAAAGGGGTTAGTAGATGAAGATGCCTAGGTAGTTAAAGGTTGGGTAGTGACCATGGTAACAAGAACATCCCCCATAAGATGAGATGGCATGCCATAAGGAGGATCTTGAGATGGAGTTGAAACTGGGGCATGATGAGGGTAGGTGTTAAGGTAGTGTTGAAGGGAAATTGAGTTGTTTAAAAAAGTGGTAAGGTCCATGTTTCTTTGGGAAAATACCTAAGGAAAATTAGGGCTTCTAAAAGGATGAGGTGAGTCTTCTACTTCAGAGACATACTCCATATATGAAGAGGAAGAAGAGGTTGATTTGAGTCACACGTTCTGCTTTACTAGGTCTCTTTGTTGTTGGTGAGTGAGAACCATACAATAAAGGGGGAGAGAAAACAAGAATAAACTCATCACTCAAATAGGAAGAAGAAAAGATAAATGATCAAGGAAACCAAGACACACAATAAAAAGTACATTAAGCCTAGAGGTTAGTTTTAATCTCACTTTTGGCTTATGCCTTAGTTTTTGAGAATGTGTGATAGAAGTTTGCTTGTAGATCATGCACTATAGAAGTAGTCTATGGTTGGTTTTGGATTTTTAGGTGCTCAAAATAATCTATATTGAAGTCAATACATGGCTTGGTATTGGGGCCTACCCCCTCACTTCATAGTCCCATAGTGATAAGAGTATGAGGTGCTTAGCCAATATATATTGATATCTAGAGTTTATACTCAACCAAAGAGCTAAGTTGGTTCTCCCCTTGGTAATGAACTCTAAGTAGGATTTCTAGGAAAAGGTAAGGTGACCACTAGGTGGTGAAATCCCAATCAGGCCTTTTCTCAAATTTTTTGATTGGTGAAAGTGGTTTGGCTAGTCTGTGTTATAAAAATGGCGCTATGATAAGATTACTATGATTTAATTCAAAGTGAGATAATGCTAAAAGCAAATAATGGATGTAGTTTATTTTAAGCCTAAAATAGATTTCAATTTCAATTATGAGCATAGATAGATAGAAGAGCATATAAATGCAAAGAATATGTGAGTAAAAACTCTAGTTCCCACCAGGTGTGCCAAAATGTTTCACTCAAATTTCACTATTATCTAGAAGAAGGCAATAGAAATAAAAATATAGGTTGTGGTAGGAATACCTATTTGTTTGTGTGTGCATTGAATTAAAGAAAACTTGTTCATTAGATAAATAGTTGAGTGAATTTCCTAGCGATAGCTAGATCTTATAAATGAGAGCTTCCTTAGGGGATGTTAATCCATGAATTTTTAAATAATTAAGCTCAAAAAATTGGAAATAAAGTACTTGCATCAATAATCAAAAGGTACTAAAACTAAACACAAGAATCCTTGTTAAAAAAATAGACTAGAAATGATCAAATTAGTAACAAACTGATTAGTACTAGTGCTAAGGGGTTGGGGTATGCTTAAAAAAATCTAAAAGGGGTCTGTGAATCATTAAAAACATATAAAATTAGACTTGATTTAGGTTAGGTGGGTGAAAACAACTTGCTAGTTTTCACTGCCATAGTGACCTTTGGTGGTTAAGGTGACTGTCAGTGGTTAAGGTAACCATCGGTGATTAAGCTAATGATTGGTAGTTGAGTAGACCATCAGTAGTTGAGTCAACCATCGATGATTACTATGTAAGTTTTAGGTTGATGAATTGCTAAATAACGAGATCTGACATATGGATTCTGGGAGATGGGTAAAGGCTAGGCTAATTATGAAATGGAAATAAAGTATGTGAATATTTACAAATAAGTACTTGGCTTACTATAATTCAATTGGGTGAGTGGTTGAAGTATTTAGCTTTTTGGTGGAATCTGGCTTGATTCTGGTAGACTAACAGTACTCAAGAACTTAGTTGAGAGGTGATGACAAGTTAACTCTCAATGAGTTTACTAATGTTATTGATTGACATGCAAAAGATAACTCCTAAATCCTTGAGCTCTTGATAATTATTGTAGATGGATTTGACCTCCCAAGCCTCTCTCTTTTATAGGCATAAGCGAGAGGTGGAAGTGAAGATGCAACTAGTCTATTTAAATATGATATGTCCATGTAGAAGATCACAACAAGATTTAGATGAGTTATATTTAGAAGAGGTTGATGAAACTTGCATGTTTTTGATTAAGATCTGGATCCTGACTGTTGATGGTCAAGTGTCCCTAGGACTGATCGTCAATGGTCAGGTGCTAGAGAAAAAGGGTCTTGAAGGCCAAGTTGATTCAGTTTGGTGAAACTAAGTTCAAATGGGTTTGATTAGGCTTAATTGGTGTAGATTGGTCCCAAGGGGGTCTTAGGTAGGTTTGGGGTGAATTTTTGACATGTATAAACATATGTGTGTATATTTTTGGTGTCTAGATCCCCCATTTAATCTAATAATGCATAAGGATGAAATTAATAGGTTAAAGGAAAGAAATGTGTATCTTGATGTGTACAACACACCTTGATTTTGTTTGAGCCTTGTTTGAAATTATTTATTTTAACATTACCTAAACCAAGAACATGTTACAATTTAATTAGTGTATATAATCTGAAAATGAATAATTGAAATAATTGAAGTAAAGAGAGCAAGGAAGGAATACACATGTGTGTCAATGTAGTCATGTTGCACCTTAGTACTTTGTTATTATGATGATGCTTCCTTGTTGAATCATTAGAGAGAGAGAGGTTCACAAATGAACCTTGGAGATGTGAAGAGGGGAATTAGAGGGTGATTATGCCCCCAATCTAGTGTAAGGTCAAGGTGTGCTAAGGCTATTGAGAGCAATGAATCTCAATCACATAATTCAAGTATATACATAATCTAGCCAATCTAACCAAGGTCAAGTGGTGAAACCATCTCAACCTAGAAATGGGAGTAGTGCCAAGGTCATCGAGGGCATTGAATCTTGACTGCATTACTCAAGGGAGCCAACTACTATATATAAGTGAAAATCTCAATAAGTACATCTTGGAAAAATTTAGTGCATCAATGTGTGGTGAGAAAAGAATGAGCCTTGTTAATTACCCCTTATCAAATCTATTATAAATGATGTATAAAGTGAATATGTATTTGTGATTTAGTGCATTTGCATGGCATATTTACCTTTAATGTGTCTCAAACTAAAATATCTATCAAAATGTAACCTTTTTTATATAAATTATATATAATATCTATCTCAAATCTAAAAAATTCTATCCCAAATCTATAAAAATTAGTGCCAAATGCCTAAGATTTTATCCCAAGTGTATATCTTAATCTTGTAAATTATTTCAAATTATGCCAATTCTACCAATTGTGTGTGTGGACTCATATATCCATGACATTCCCCCATTTTGAGGCAAGGGGAATACAAACAGGTAGTCACCTTATCTCAAAAGGATAAAATAACCATGTCATATATGTATCAATCATATAGTAATCAAGCATATAGTGCTATCATTTTTAAGTAGATATATGAATGAAGCTCATAGTATCCAATCAAAACAAGCCCTAATTGTATGATATTGATCATGGTAACATCTAGGAGTAACAATCACAAGCTAAAAAAATAATCAATAACACACACAAGAGCACTCAATGTCACACAACAGGGGTTTAAGGAGATTACAAATAATGGGCATCTTCAAATGTCACACACTCAAGGGGAAGACATGTTAAAATGTCTATAAACCAAAGAAATAATAGCCATTGGAACTATGGCCAAAAATAAGGAACATGTTCAAATGTTCCATAGTCAAAACAAGATAACAAATAATAAGTACACTCAAGTAAGCCATGTGATGACTGAATAAGTGAAATATAAGTAACCAACACAAGCATATCATACCAGTCCATGCATACATGTGTTATCAAAATGTCCTATAACATAACATATCTAGAACACTATGTAAGATGTAAGTAAGATTACAAACATGTGTAAATGTTAGTATATAAGTACAAAATGATAATGTAAAGTGATAATAAAACATTTTAACATGTATCAATCATGATCAATGAAGTAGGCACCCTCAATGTAGTGTGTCGGGTGGAGGAAAAGGTTCAACATATGTATGTTCATGTATCATGTATCTAGAGTATGCCTATATCACACTCAAATACGTATGTAACATATGTGCGTATATAAAGGAAAGGATATGCTATCTAATAACATAAAATAAACAACATATATGCAACATCTAGTAAACATGTGTATGCTAAATATATTTATATTTTTACTATTGACCATTTTGACCACAAGTCAAAATGGGTCAACCCCCTATAGTAAAAACTTATATATGGCTCTAATATTTTTCCATAGGGTGTGTTAGAGTCTATTTGATGTAATCTAATGTCATTTTAACCTTGGTCATGATCTAATTAGTCTATACGTCATTTTGAGTCACTTAGTAGCCATTTAGGGGTCATATATGCAAGTGGAATGGTTTTAAAGGTGTCCAAGTGTCTTATTTTTACTTAAAATGTAAGATAGGTCAGATTCCTTGTGAGGAATATCAATCCCATCTAAAACTTGCAGGTCATCTAACTGAAAATCAAGAAATCAACTAAAAAAGGAAGAGTTTTACACTTGTACAACCGATAAGAGAGTGTGACACATGGGGGAAGGTTTTGAGATGAATATTAATATTCATTAGACTCATATTAGTTATTTATATTCTCTAGAATTTCTAAAAATGGTCCAAAACCATTTTACTTCTTCTTCACTCTTCTAGACACATAGAACTAGTCAATAGGTTTGTGCTTGGTACGACTCGTTGGAGAAGCTTTAGACCATAAAAATTTGGGGGGTGATAGTAAAATTAGAGAGATTAATTTTCATAATAATATTTTAATATTTTTTAACTATTATTTATGAATCATCTCTAAAAGTTGATTGTATTTTTCTACTCACTATTTCCCATACCCTATAGGTTTCACTCTTATTTGGACAGGTCTGTACAATCCAGTTGGTAATATTGATTTTATATGATGTTGGATCAATAATTTCATGATTTAAATTATTATTTTAATTTTTTTAATAGATATAATTGGATAATTATTTTAGTTTGTAAGTTGATGTTCCAGGTGGAATGGCAGTCAAGTTCACTACTAGTAAAAAGTTGGATTCTTTGCAAGAGATTCATGTGAATGTTACATGATGTTTTAAATGTTTCAATTACATAATTAACACCTCCCCCCATTTTTTATCTCACAACACCATGCTTGGATCAAACATTCAGTCTTGTCATACTTATAGTTAGCTCTTTACCCACTTTCACTTGTAGTCATGGTGAATCACATGTATGGAGCCTATCTAACATGATCATGGAGGATTAATGAAGGTATAGATATGTTTAACATGTATTTATAAGTAGGAAAAAACATGTTATATCCTCCCAAGAGTGTATAAAGGGCCTGTGGTATTCAAATACAACACATACACATAGTCTGCCATGAACTTACACCTACAAGTGTCATGGAGAGAGAGTATCATGTTGAAATGAAGATATTTTGACTTGTTTTAAATATTAAAAAGTTGACTGGGATAAATTTTAACATTTAAATAATATAAAATTATTGTTGAAGGCACATACACCTTGAGTATGGTTCTTGTTTCTGCTCACCATCCTGTCTATAACTCCATTAGCACTTACGGGAGGGTAAGAATACTAAAATGGAGGATTTTACCTTGATTCAAGTCTTTCATGATGAAATAGTTGTGTTTATAAAATTTTAAAAGGTATAAAAATAAATTGATGGACTATATCCCATGCTCACTACCTAAACTCATATATACTACCTGCACATGTAGAGATTCATTTACAAATGGCATTATAGGGAGCTGAGAACTCTTAATGGAGGAGTCAAACAAGTTAGAACATTTAATAAGGTCTATTATTTTGTAAAGATCATAAAATAAATATGTGGGATACTACATTTATATACAATTTGGAAGGTCATTCCCAAAGGCAATGACTGTATTCAGGGATCAAGTCCCTAAAACATGCAAAACAAAACACCTAGCCCTTTTGGATATGTCTTATGATAATGCCATGTTGAGTTTTGATCACTCATAGTTAACTCATCCTATATACCTATAATATGATCCCAACTTTAAAAATTAAGAGAATGGTTTAGTCATTTGGTTTTCTCGCTAGAGAAGCCCAAAGTTACACTTTTATGCACTAAACTTAGATAGTATCATCTATAGTTTTTTTGACCTTAAAGGTACTCTACTTACCAAGGTGGTAATACCAAGTATATTTTCATGTTTTAAGAGTCATAAAAAAGTGTGAAAAGGCACATTAATGAATTGAAAGAGGCATAAAGTGAAATTTTATGGTTAGATATTCATCTATAGGTGTATAGTATCCTAGAAAAGCTACCTATAGCTTGCCTGTAGGTGCTCATAGAGATCTTAAAATGAACTTGGGGGATAATAAGTTTATAGACATGAACATATTGATATTAAAGGTTGAATAAAGGTTTAAAAAGGTTCTCAAAATACATATTAAATAGTTTATAAGGGAAACCAACAGCTATAGGACCTATGTTGCCATAACATAGTCAACTATAGTTGACTATGACACAACAATGTGATAAGAAGCTACATTTAAAGGGTGACATGATAAAAAATGGAGTGTATGAGTTAAAATGGATAATTAATGACCATGTGAAACTATAAGAAGGTCCTAGGTAATTTTTATCAAGCTTATCCATGCAGAACTACCTATAGGTATTCATTCTAAGCAAACACACAGTCATAAGTTACATTCAGACTTGAGTAGTCAAGGTGTGGGAAGAGGTATGTATGGAGTTGAAATGATGAAAATACATGGAGAACCTTAATAATTATCATTATTGTCTCTATAGTCTATTTAAAATATAAAATAATGTAGATAAGGGGCTCTGAACAAGCATTACATAGTCCATACCTTAAACCCTGCAGACAATCAATTACCCCACAAGTCTATTTTAAGTTTTAATGCATTTGAGGGGTCTAGAGATCTGATCAAGAGTTAAATTTTTGAATAGATAATATAAATAAATTGGATAATCATATAAAACATTCATTTTTTTTAGGATAATAGGGTAAGTACCCTCTATTTTGTCTCAAATAGAGGGTACTCCCCTAGAGCACAAACTAGTAGGTTTTGAAGAAAGAAGGTGATAAGATGAGATAGGGGTTAATAATACATTTAAAAGAGTTGTGCGAAGATTAATTACACTTAAAAAAAATTTAAATCTAAGCATAAAAGGAGGAATCTCAATAGGGTGGTCTAGACCTTTAGGGTTACAGTTAGGCCTATTAGGTATGTTTAGGCCTAAAGACCAAATAGGAGGTCAATATTACGTCTAGTCTTAAATTGAAATTATAACCTATTGGATAATTATCATATGGGTATTATATATGTTCCTAAGCTTCTAACTTGTAGATAAAGCACCAAAAATCCATTTTTGGGATTAAGGATACATTAGGCTTGTGCAACATGAGGAACCAAACTCGATAGGGTAACTTTAGATGATCACATATTATTTGAGGTTATGCATGGAGATATAAAGAGTTTTGGGAGGTTGATATGGATCCTTAACATTTATCTATTTCAATTTTTTTTCAATTCCAAAATACCATCTTCATGAACAAAGCTTAAGAGTAAAAAGGACACAAAACCCTCACAAACCCTGGTTCTAGAATCGATGAAGGAAATGAAGGTGGAGAGCTATCCAAATAGACTATTATGGATTTGGAAATTCTTTAATCCTACATATTACTCTCTATAGACCCTTATTATCTAATTGAGGTATTCCTTATCTATATGAATAGGGTACATAATTGTTTTTTTATTGTTTTATGCATTATGAAGGTTTTAGGAGGTTTTAAGATATGTAAATAACTTTAGGAGATGTATTGGGACTTAGGATAACCCCTAATATAAATTTATTACTTCAAAAAATATAATAAGTGCTATTACAAGTAGCTCCATCTTAACCAGTCAAAAATGGCAAAGTGAGCAAGATGGTGAGAAGGGTGAAAACTTTAAGTGGAATCCTATTTAAGGTGTACCTAAGAAATATAAGGCTATGGAATGAATTTAAAAGTGTCATCCAATCCATTTCATGGATTTTATTGGAAAACTAAATCCAATTTTGAGGCCAAGTGTGAGGGGTGACTAAAAGAGGCATTTTTTTGACTACAGGTAGTGATGGCTCAATTTTAGAGGAATCTAGATGATTAGGAATGAAAAAAATGTATGGATAATCATGTACATAACCCATACCTCTTATTTAAATAATTAAATCTATCCCTATTCAGTTTTTTGATGTTACAAAATGGGTGACAAAATGGGTGAATGATGAAGACAATTTTCTTGTGTAGAATGAGAACTCTTAAGCCACATTTTATGAGTTACATAGTTTGGAAAGCAATTTGTCCTAACATACCTTACATGGTATATATCGTAATTCATTATTATACATATTTAATTCCTACTCTAAGTATGCCAAGTGTCCAAGTGACCTTTGGAATTCTCTTTTATCACTTCTCTCTCAAATGCTATAAGTAGCTACCATTTTGGCCTTTGTAATCTAATACCACACCATATATGGTAAATCCCTATTAGTTTTGACATTATAGTTTTATTTAGACAATAAATTGAATCTATTTTGAGTTCACATATCATATTTTAAAAGTGTGTGAAGAGGTGTATAGTGAATGGTTAAGAGATATTCATCTATCCTTACTTTCTCTCAATCCTTTCATGTTTGATACAAGTGATTCTAACCTAACAGGTCATATGAAGTATTGATAAGTATATGGATATATTATTAAGTTTAAAATGAATCCTTATTATTTACAACTGACCTATGGTTTCACTTACCTTGGATAGTCTTCATGCATGTTGCCTTCATATTGAAATATTAATGCTAGTGCATTCTATGACTCTTAGACTAGTGTTGTATGCCTTGTCTCTTTATGATAGAGTATGATAGTCTTGTGGGAAACATCTCGGTACATCACCCCATATGATATGTTTCATTTCACTTAAATTATAATTATTTTCCCCCATAAACAAATAATTAGTATAGGTGAAATAATTTTAAAACACATATAGGGAGATATCCCTTAAAACTATAGATTCATCTCACCTATTGGTTACCCAAAGCTTGTGAGATGTTTCCATTGTGCCACTTGGATGAGGAGAGATGAGACATATCCTCAAGGGGTGAAAATATAAGTGACATTATTTTTTGGCATGCTCAATGGGATAGAGGTCCAAGAGAGTGGGAAGATTGTTGGTGTGTCTTTCCTCTATCAGCTTTTAGAAGCAAGCAAGCTAGCACCAATGGTGACTCTAAATGATAACTTATGATTGTAAGCATCATAGGTATATCCCATTGAATATTTTGATCAATTTTTATCTTTCATATTACATATGATGTTGATATGAATAGCTATGGCCAATACTCCTATCATGAACCTCCTTATCAACCTTGTTATGAATCAAATTTTACCCCTTAATAGTCCTATCAAAATGGATATCAATCCTATAATCCATGGCATCCCTATAATCCTCCACTCACCCCTACCCCCCCCCCCCCCCCCCCCCCCCTCACCCACCCACATATATACAACATGTTATTTGACAACCCTATGAGGAAGGATACCAATATACCTATCAATAAATACCTTCCTACCAATCCTAATATGAGTCTTACCAGCCATACCATGATACCTATCAAACTCAAAAGTACTCCTATGAGTCTAGTCATGTAGAAAAAGATGTTTCTATAGATTCTAGGTCAAGATACCAAGATGTAAGGCTTGGATTCATAGAGCTTCAAATGAAACAAGTTGAAGTTGGTCTTGATCCCCATCATTACCCTCCTCCTCCTCCTTCATTTTTTCCATACCATAGTTACTAGTTAATGAAGAGAATATGAGAACATGGGATGATGAATATGATGTGCTCCTTGGTCATCTCATGGAATGATTGAGAGGTGATACCCAAGGTTAGATGCAAACTTTGGAGATGTTTGAAGAGTTAGAAGGAACTCAATGGGATATTAAATAATAAATGGACTTGGCAAAGAAGTGCCTCAAATGCTCAATAGAAAGGATAAGTATGTGGGAGAATAAAGAGCTAAAAAATGAACATCTTGCAGTTGGACAATTTCAAGAAAATTATTGGCAAGATGTACCTCTTACTTATGTAGATGTCTATCCTTATAATCAGCCCAAAAATTCACTTCCGTATGAGCTTACTAGTGCTTTCCTCTTTCCTAAATCCACTCCCAAGTCCTCTCCTTCATGCCACATTACATCTCCAACTCCTTCACCTTCCATTACATCTCATAATCCATATCCTTCACCTTGAACCCATGAGCCCATCCATCAACCTCCCACCTCACCCTTTCTTGAGGAAGAAACCATATTGAGAGAAGCAAGTGAAGAGGAGTAAACTCAATTCATATCTAATTAAGAATATGTCATGAGTGACTATGAGGAAGAAGTCACCATAAGGACCCACCTTGGTGAACAAAAGGGCAATCCTACCTTTTTGAATGAGGAGAAACATATTAAAGACTCTTTTTTAGCTATCCATGAGGAATGTGGCCAAGACTTGAAGAGAGAGGTATTTGAATAAGACTCTATGTTTGATCATGAATTTATGTATGACCATCTCAAGCATGAAGTGGAGTGCACTATCAAGGATGAAGTTTAGGTCACTCCTCAAGAAGTATCAGTCCTAAAAGAGTTTCATGAGACCAAGGTAGAATACATAGTTCTTAGAGATGACTCAATAACTCCATCTAATTTTGAATCACCTTCAAATACATTGTAGCATGAAGACCACTAGATTTTTGACCATATATATCAATGAGAGAAGGTTGAAGAGGTGGTGGTTTTAAATGATAAGGAGGACAAAGATGATTGGCAGTTTTAAATGAAGCTCTTTCAAGAGCTTGAAGTTTATTTCCAAGTTGAGGGTTAAGTACATGACAAGGTGGAGAAAGAGTCTTCCATGAAGGATAATGACCAAGATTGGGTATAATATGAAAAGCTCCTTGATGAGCTAGAAGAAATTGCAACTAAGAAGAAACCCAATCTTATTGAGAGCACTATGGAAATTAAGAAGGTATGCCTTGTTGAACCACCATTTGAGGTTAAAATTGAGGATCCATATGAGAAAGTTGAGGCTGTTTGGATGAAATAAGAGTTCATTTCCATAGCCAACCTATTTTGAGCTACTTGGTTTTCATTGAACATCATGCCAATGAAGTTGGAAAACACCATGAAGAAGATGGAGGCATTAATGCTAAAGGTCAAAAGGCTACATGTCTCACTAAATCCTTCATGTCATGAAGCAAGGAAGGTTTAAAAATTCCCCTATGATCTAGGAGGGAGTTTTCATCTCAAGTTAATTTTTGATTTAATTTGTTTAGTTTGGTGTGTGTGTTCCATAAGTGCTCATGAAGTACAATTGTGTTTTTTCTTAGTTTCTTGTCTTGTGTATCATATATTATTAGTTTTATTGTGTTTAGTGTTTTGTTAAAGGAAATTTGTCTGTTAAACCTCATGTATATGTGACTGCATATCTTAATCGATAGGATTAGGTAATTGGTCATGGCATCACAAGCATGCCACCATGGGAAGTCACCAAAGATGTTGACCATTTTGACAAGTCAAAATGGGTCAAAATCCTATAGTAAAAACTTATATATGGATCTAATATTTTGTCATAAAGTGTGTTATAGTCTATTTAATGTAATATAATGTTATTTTAGCCTTGGTCATGGTCTAATTAGTCTATATGTCATTTTGAGTCACTTAGTAGCCATTTAGGGGTCATATATGAAAGTGGAATGGTTTTAAAGGTGTTCAAGTGTCATATTTTTCGTTAAAACATCCAATATGTTAGATTCCCTATCAAGAATGTTAGTCCCATCTAAAAATTTTAGGTTTTCTAACTAAAAATTAAGAAATCAACTAAAAAAGGAAGAGTTTGGCACTTGTACAACCCATAAGAGAGTGTGACACATGGGGGAAGGTTTTGAGATGACTCTTCATATTATTCAGACTCATACAAGTGCTTGAAAATCTTTGAAAGTGCTAAAAAAGGTCCAAAACTGTTTCACTCCTTTGTCCTTCTAGACACAAAACTAGTTAACAAGTTTGTGCTTGGTATGGCTAGTTGGAGAAGTTTCAAAAAAATTACCTTTGGGGGTGATATTAAAATAAAATATATTAATTTTCATGAAAATATTTTGAATATTGGTCAACTATGTTTTATGAATCATCTCTAATAAGTTGACTATGTTTTTATGCTCACTGTTTCCCATATCCTATAGGTGTTGCTCTTGTTTGGATAGGTTTGTATAATCTAGTTGTTAATATTGATTCCAGATGATTTTGGATCTATCATCTCATTATTTAAATTATTAATTTCTTTTTTCTCAAATATCTCATGGGATATTTATTTTAGTTTGTAAGTTGATATTCCAAGTAGAATGGCAGTCAAGTTCACTACTTGTAGAAAGTTGGATTCTTTGAAAGAGATTCATGTGAATGTAACATTATTTTTTCCATGTTCAATTAAATAATTATTACCTCCCTTAATGTTTTATCCCACAACACCATGCTTTGATCAAACATTTAGTCTTGTCATACTCACAATCAACGCTTTACCAACTTTCACTTGTAGTCATGGTGAATCACATGTATGGATATTATCTAGCATGATCATGGAGGTGTATTGAAGGTATAAATATGTTGAAAATGTATTTATAATCATTAATAAAAAAATTGTATCTTCCAAAGAGTGTATAAAGGGATTGTGTTATTCAAATATAACACATACACATAGTCTTCCATGAATGTGTACCTACATGTGCCATGAAAAGAGAGTATCATGCTGAAATGAAGATATTTTAACTTATTATAAATTTTTAAAAGTTTAAAGGGATAAATTTTAACATTTTAAAAAGATACAATGATTTTTGAAGGCTTATACACCTTGAGTATGGTTCATATTTTTTCTCACCATCATGTCTACAACTCCATTAACACCTATAGGAGGATAAGAATACTAAAATGGAGTTTTGGACCTTAATTCAAGTCTTTAATGATTCAATATTTGTGTTTATAAAATTTTAAAAGGTCTAAGAATCAATTTAAGGACTATATCCCATGCTCGCTACCTAAAATCATATATATTGCTTGCACATTTAAAGGTTCATCTACAGGTGGCAACACAGGGAGATGAGAACTCTCAATGGAGGAGTTGGACAAGTTAGAACCTTTATTAAATTATAGTATGTTGTAAATATCACAAAATACTTATGTGGGATGATATATTTCTAGGCAAGGTGGAAGGTCACTCCCAAAGGCAATGATTGTATTCAAGGATCAAGTCCCTAAAATATGTAAAATAGAGCACCTAGCCCATTTAGAGATGTCTTATGAAAATGTCATGTTGAGTTTTGATCACTCCTAGTGCACTCATAATATATCCCTATCATAGGATCCAAACTTTCAAAATGAAGAGAGTGGTTTAGTCAATTGGTTTTCTTACTAGAGAAGCCCAAAGTTGTATTTTTGTGCACTAAACTTAAACAATATCATCTACAGGGTTTTTGACCTCAAAGAGAATCTACTTCCAAAAGTGGCAATGATAAGTATATTTTCATGTTTAAAGAGTCCTAAAAAGTTTTTAAAGGCACATTAATGACTTAGAAGAGGCATAAATTGCAATGTTATGGTTAGATATTCATCTATAGATGTATAGTATCCTAGAAAAGGCTACCTATAGCCTGCCTATAGGTGCTCATAGAGCTCCTAAAATGAACATGGGGGATAATAAGACTATAGACATTAAAATATTGCTATGAAATGTTTATTTAAGGTTTATAAATGTTATCCAAATACATATGAATAAGTTTCTAAGGAAAATAAACACTTATAGGACCCATGTTGCCATAACATAATCAACTATAGTTGACTGTGACACAACAGTGAGATAGGAAGCTAAATTTTAAAGGGTGACATGATAAAACATTGTGTGCATTTAAATTGACATTTAATAACCCTATGAAACTTTTATAAGGTATTTGTTCATTTTTCTAAAGTTTATCCATGCATAACTACTTATAGGTATCCCTCCTAAATAGAAACATAATAAGAAGTTACATTCAAACTTGAGCAGTCAAGGTGTGGGAAGAGGTATGTAGGGATTTGAAATGATGAAAAAATTAAGAAAATTCATAATGACCATTATTATATCTATAGGATATTTAAAATTTAAAATAATTCAAATAAGGGGATTTAAACAAGCAATACATAGTCCATACCTTAAACCCTACAGACAATCAATTACCCCACAAGTTTGTTTTAAATTTTAATGCATTTGAGGGGTCTATAGATATGATAAAGATTTTAATTTTAGAATATATCATATAAATAACTTTTAAAATCATCTAAAACATTTATTTTGTTTTGGATAATATGGGAAGTACCCTCTATTTTGTCTCAGACAGAGGGTACTCCCCTAGAGCACAAACTAGTAGGTTTTGAAGAAAGAAGGTGATAAGAGGAGCCAGGGGATAATAAAAAATTATAAAGAGGTATGGAATGATTAATTAAACCTAAAAATAAATGGAAATACAATTATATAAATATTAATGTCAACCAGGTGGTTTATACCTTCAGGGTTACAGTCAGGCCTATTAGGCATGTTTAGGCCTAAAGACCAAATGGGAGGTCAGTGTTACTATTCGCTTTGGGCAGGAATCCTAGAATATTGGAGCATGATTTTTGGGGTATTAAATTTTTTTCTAAGCTTATACCTTGTAGAGAAACCACAAAAATCCATGTTTTGGTTTAAGGCTACATTATGCTTGTGCAACATGAGGAACCAAGCTCGATAGGGTAACTTTAGATGCTCACATCTTCTCTAAGGTTATGCATGGAGATATAAGGAGTTTAGGGAGATTTATAGGGGCAATTAAAATTTATATAGTGTATTTTTTTTGTAGTTATAACATCACATCTTCATGAATAAAGCTTAAGAGCAAAAAGGACCTAAAACCCTCACAAACCCTACTTCTAGACCCAATGAAGGAAATGAAGGTGAAGAGATATCCAAAAATATTAGGATGGATTTTAAAATTATTTGATCCTATAGAGGAATATCTATAGAAACTTCCCATCCAGTTGAGGCATTCCCTATCTATATGAATAGGGTACAAAATTGATTTCTTTGATTGTTTTATGCATTGTGTAGGTTATAAGAGGTTTCAAGAGATGAAATTAAATTTAGGATATATTGGGACTTTAGATAACCCATAATTTATATTTAATTCTTCAAAAAATATCTTAATTATTCCTACAAGCATATCCATCTTAGCTAGTTAAAACTAGCAAAGTGAGCAAGATGGTGAGAAGTGTGAAAACTTCAAGTGGGAGCCTATTTAAGGTGTAATTAATAAATATAAGGCCATAGAGGGACTTTATAAGTGTCATAAACTCCATTTCATTGAAAATTAAATCCAATTTTAAGGCCAAGTATGAGGGGTGACTAAAAGAGGAATTTCTTTGACTACAGGGAGTGATGGCTCACTTTAAAAGGAATCTAAATGATTAGGAATGTAGCCAATACATGGATAAGCTTGTACATAACCCCTACATCTCATTTCAATCATTATTTATATCCATATTAAATTTTTGGATGTTTCAAAAGGGGTGAGTGATGAAGATAGTTTTCTTGTGTAAAATGAGAACTCGTATGCCACATTTAACGAGTTACATAGTTTGGAGAGCCATTTGTCCTATCAAACCTTGCATGGTATATCTCATAATTCATTATTATTCACATGTAACTCATCCTCTAAATGTGAAAAGTGTCTAATTGACATTTGGACTTCTCTTTTCTCACTTATCTCTCAAATTCTATAAGTAACTACCATTTTGGCCTTTGTAATCTAATACCACACCATATATGGTGAAGCCCTGCTAGTTTTGACATTATAATTTTCTTTATATAATAAGTTCAATCTAGTTTGAGTTAATATATCAGCTTGTCAAAGTGTGTGAAGAGATGTATAATGAATGGTTAAAATATATTCATTTATCTTTGCTTTTTCTCAATCATTCCATGTTTGATGAAAGTGATTTCAGCCTAGCAGGTCATATGAAGTGTTTTTAAGTACATGGATTTGTTCTTAAGTGTATAATGAAGCCTTAGTACCTACAACCAATCTATGGTTTCACTATCTTGGCTAGTCTTCATGCATGTTACCTTCATATTTAAATACTAGTGCTATTGTATTTTATGACTCTTAGACTAGTGTTGTATGCCTTGTCTCTTTGTGATAGAGTATGATAGTCTTGTGGGAAACATCTTGGTGCATCAACCCATAGAATAGGTTTCATTTAATGCAAAATCTAACCCTTTTCCCCCATAAATAATTAGTTATTATAGGTGAAATCATTTTAAGACACATTCAGGGAGCTATCCCTTAAATCTAAAGATTCATATAACCTATTGTTTACCCATAGCTTGTGAGATGTTTCCATTATGCCACTTAGATGAGGAGAGATGAGACATCTCCTCAAGGGGTGGAAATCCAAGTGAAAACATTTATTTTTTTTTGAATTTTTTGGTATATTTTTGATTTTTTGATTTTTAATTTTTTTTTAATACATATTTTGGGGTGAAATAACTCATCCCATAATTCCTCACACTTATGAGGTGAAGGACTACCTGGTGACCCTGTCAAGTCCTTTGTGTGCCAAAATTGTTTATGATGAATTATTGCCACTTCTTGGATGTTTTATGGTAGGTTTCTACCTAAAGTTATTTATATTGGTTGATCACTATATCCTTCACGTGGAATGTGGATTTATTTGTTTTCAAATTGAAAAATTAGGCACATATTAATAATATCCACTATTGCCTTCATATTGATCAACATTGATGCCTAAAATGAAAGGTCAAATGTAATTTTTTATTCATTAATAGACTAATTTTGATCCACATGAGATGGGTAATATAATGTACCCAAGAGATTTTGGATGGAATGGACAGTGTTGTAACTCATATCTAGTATATTTATTGATAAATAAGTTCAAAAAGCACACTAAGGAAAAGAAAGGGATAGAAAAAGACCTATATTATTTTTGGTATACTTCAATGTTTTTTGTAGGTTGATAGATTGAATGCAAATTTTATAAACTAATTTTAACCTGCTTATTTTAGAATGAGTGACTATTTTAAGCTTAGGATAAGATTGATATATCTATATAGGTATGTTGGGTAATCCTATCATGTTGGTTAATTATGTCATTTAATAGTAAAGATCTAAAAATTTCCTAAGACGTGTGAATAATTTAGTATTATTCATTTCTAGTTTCAAATCTATGTTTCCCATCTACATAAACCTATAATATCCAAACCCTAATTTCTTGCACATAAACTAGATATACATCAAATAACAAAGGGGGGAAAAATGAGGGTAGTTGGAATGGCTAAGCTATCCTAAAAAAACTCTATGTAATCTGAGTGTTGCCTACATAGCTAAAATAACCTCAGTTCAATGTAGTTTTCCCTTTTAGGGATGTATGTGTGATGAAAATATATATGCTTATTTTCCTATTTCACCCTTGGCACAAGCATGTAAATGAGATAATAATATGGGATATAGGTCTAAAAACTAGTGTAAGAAAATATGCAACTTTTAATATGCTCTTAAAAATGTGTGAATGCTTGTCAAAACATGTGAGTGTTTGTTATGAAATGCCTTTTAATATTTTTGTTTATGCAAGCATTGTTAGAATTTGAATTAACACTTTGTGGTGTACACAAAGGGCCGAATCAAAAGGTATTAAAAAAATTTGGATAATAGGGTTAAGAAACTTAAAATACTCAAGGATGGGTTAAGAAACTTAAAAGACTTAAGGATAGGTTAGTCAAGTCACAAAGGTTCATAAATACAAAGGGAAAATATAATAAAATAATAAAAGAAAAAGGTGAAAAATATAAGAAAAATCTTAAAGTGAAAATGTAAGGAATGTGCACCATTTTGTTCTTTATTCATAAGCTAATACATGTAAATAAATTAATTGAAAAGACATTAAAAACAAGTTTTGTGCTGAATTTGGGTGTCTACATTTACCCCCTTTTAATATTAACTTTAATAGAACTACAAATACTAGATAAAAGGGAAAAAGAGAATACAAACATCCTATGAATACGTTATTGTGTAGATATATCATGTGTCATGATGATCAAGGTGTTCCTCAAAATGAAATGCATGCAATCAATTTCTATAATTACTCAAAATAAATGAAAGATATATCTATAAATAAAATACTATAAATATTAATCAAGGAACAACTAAACATGTATGTGTGCCATAAAGAAGTAAGACTACCATGGAGAAAACAAAGGGATTTTTAACATCTATAAATTTATTGGATAAGGAAATGGATAAGATATTAAGTGGTAATGTGATAGATAAAACCATTGGGGGATGTTGAAGCCTCAATGTGTTGTCTATAGTAAATGTTGCTTGTAGATTTTATGTTGAAGACTAGAGAATTAGGGGTGATCAAGCCCCAATTTGAATTATACATGTATAAAATAAATAACACCCATTGAGGGAAATTGAACCTCAATTTAATTCCTCTAATATTTGTAACCCTAAGATTTGAAATGAGTTTGAATACAAAATTGATTCACATACACAATGCTGGAGTGTGCAATGAACTCGAAGTCATGCACTATGTAACTTAACTGAATCAACTATTGACCATTTTTGGTCACCATGGAGGATTAACATCAATATTTTAGTTCAAGATTTCAAGATTTTAGTAGTCATGCAAAGGTTTCAAGGTTTAGTCCAGGTTCAAGAAAATGGCTAAGACTCAAAGGAAAAATCAATACTTCACAAGTTTTGTAAAGTCTAGTCTTTGGATGCTGTGTAAGGGTAATGGTATTCACATATTTTACAATTTATCTAGATAAATTATAATGAAAAAAGGTTTTTATGAATTAATGAGAAATAAATAAGTCTTTTTATTTGAAAAAAATGTTGCGTAATAGAAGTAATTTGAACTTTTGTTCTAAACAAAAGTTTTAAACACCAAGATATATTACAATTTCTGTACGAAGAGGAAGTGTTCCAACACTTAGTATGTTCTTTGGACTTTTATTGGAGCCATGTGTCAATTTTTTTATCAACAAGACTTAGCCATTTTTATTCAAAATTTGCCTAATGGGTCAAAAAATTACTTTGATACTTAGTAATTTTGGGGTTTTTTAATCTCTTGATGATGGCTTTAAGAGGTGATGAGATAAAATTTGACAGTCCCTGATGATGTATTGATGACTTCCTATTTTTTTAATCGTATCATTACTCTAGTATAATTGAAAGATGAAATGCAATATTAATTCATATCTCCCAATGGCCTATGCCTCTTTCAAAATACTTTTGACATAGCCAATTTTGTAAATTTTGCTCATGTTACATGTTGATCTCCTGATGATCTTGGGCCATTTTTAAAAATGCCTTTTGATACTTAGTCAATTTTCATGAAGTTTTCAAATAATATCCATGTTAAGAAGGTAACAGGAAAGTGAGTTAGTGGGATGCTTCCATGTGTCATAATCCCAATAACCTAGAGTCTAGAAGCCATCCATACAAGTTTTAAATAATCTAGGATAGTGAGTTAGTGGGATGTTTCTATGTGGCATAATCCCATTAATTCAATCTCTCAAATATTTATATGCAATATAAAAATGATGTTAGAGCCTTGGGTAATAGGTGAAAAAGATGGCACCATGTAGTGTAATACTATTCCTTTTTAGCCCCAGGTCAGTCCATGCAAATAGAGTAGTATACCAAGGCAATGGGTGAGTGAGATGTTATCATGTAGAAAAATATTGCTTCAACATGGAGATAACAGTCATCTTTGCACTCAAATCCCTAAACTAAATAATGAAAGAGCAAGAGAATACACATAGTAGGGACCCCATAGAGGCAAAGCTAATTATGTAAGGAAAGAAAAGAAAAGAGGGTTGAGGGGATGACATAGGCAGTGATTTAAAACCCATAACAAATGAGAGAATTCCATATGGTGTCTAGAGATGAACCCAAGTCAAATTTATAAGTCAAAATAATCAATTAAGTATTGAAAAGGGAGACCTAAAGGAAGCATATACTCACAAAATTAGAAACTTCCATGACAAACCCAATGTTGACATGTTGGATTCCACCACTTAATAGTTTGTTGGCATTTACATTGGCACTAAGGCAAATTTTATGACACGTCTCACCCATTTAGACATCTAATTCATGATTAGGATATGTAACTACATTGGTTTGTAGACTTAATCTTAGAGTGACCCAATGTGTAAATCATAGCAGAACTCAAATCTAATTGAAAAAATGGTGAGAGGATGATGTCATCTAGCCCCATTCATCATGAAAGCAAGTGGAAATAGAAAGCACACAAAAGACAAGTTGTAATATTAGGAGAATGTGATAGGCGATTATGTAAGCGTGGCTCTGGAAACTCAAGGAGACCCCCACTACCCTGACCCCCTTCCCTAATCATAATTAAAATTTGTAACTTCCCCAATAATGGGTAAGATGAAGTAAAGACACTAGCTCTAAAAATTTTGCCTATAAAAACAAGCAACATTATCATTGAAGGAGGACCCTTTTTAACTTATAAGTGCTGTAAAAATTGGCCCATCCTTGATCTCTCTTCTTAGATTTTATGCCTCTGAATGAATAATAGAATTGATTTTACATTCTCATATCCTTGTTTCTTGTGTGAATTCATGGATTATCAATCTTATCTTATGAAGAATTTTAATTCTATTTGATTTGTTATCTAGTTCCCTCACCTTTATGTAGGAAGATACTCATCTATAGTTGTAGGTTGTGTGTTATTGATTTTAGGTAGTGTGTTTAGTTATGGAGTGTCTCCCTTATAAGTGATTTATCTAGTTCCCTACCTCTGTATAAAACACTTATGAAGAAGGGTTTTTAGATTATGATTTATGAATTTTTTTAACTCATTTATGTTCATTGTGTATGTTTAAGCGAGTAGAGGGTATCATAATATTCTAGTGTATCACCCCTTTTGATTTCAATTTATTTATTTTTATGCACTCCTCCATTTTCCTTACAAGTGGAGTAGCATTATTGTTAGTCTTAGGCCATCCATTAGGGGAAGTTAACCTTCTTTAGAGGTTCACTCCAACCATAAATGAACCATAGCCTTGGGGTGTTCTCATTGTGTCAATTGGGTGAGGAGATGTGAAACACCTCCTCAAAAGGTGCAACTCACTACAATAATATTTTATGGCACACATGATGGGACCCTACATTCATTTAATAGAGAATTATTTATGTATTCTTCAGTACATCAGCCTTTGGAGGCAATTCTACAAAAACTAGTGTGACTTTGAGTCTACTTCAACTAGTTTTAGTAGCCTAGACATCATTTTCAGGTAAAAAGTAGGTGGTTTTAGTATACTTTATATTTTAAGAAATTTATAGTGTTTGAACCTCATGAAACATATCTTATATGGCTACATTTAGGGGGGATTCCAACTACTTTATACCTCCTTATCATGAGTGTTACCCTCCCCTTCATCATCAATACTCCAATCAAGATTTTCAACCTATTTATCAACCTTTTGAGGAGTGAAATTATTCCTATGTATCTTTATATGCTCCAAGTCATCCTTCTCATGCTCATGACCTATCTCAACTTGTTGACATACTTTAAAAAAATAAATGGTGTTTTCCTTATAGGCAATCTCATGATCAATCAACATGTGTATATGCAAGGAAAGACATGGCTACTAAGGTATATAAATCCAAAATTAGGAACAAAATCTTGGTATCATGCCATCAAAATGAATCAGCATTTGAGAATTCACTTCCTCAAGCTTCTCAATCATGACAACCTTCCTAGACTAGGCATCTTGATTTCAAGATGCAAAATCTAAGTAAATCCACTCTTGATCAATAAAATAAAAAGGTTGTACAAATTGAATCAAATAGAATATTAAGCTTCAAAATTTCCACCTCTTTGAGAGAGAATACACCTATACAAAACTAGCCTATTATCCCTTAAGAATAACCCTCTCAAAATACCATTCTTCCTCATCCTTTGGAAGATCCTCAAGCTTCTCAATAATGGCATCTTTCTTGGATCAAACATCCCAATTTCAAGATTCCAAACCTTGTTAAGGCCATTCCTACTTCATTAGTTAGACCTTCTCACCCTCCCACCATCTCCCTTTTCAAAGGAGGACCCATTATATGGAGAGAAAATGAAGACCATCTAGGTGAAAAGGAGGAGTTTTCAAGTGAAGATGACGAGGAAATAATCATTGGTAGCACTAAAATAGATAAATTAGACCTAATATTAGAATAAGATGAATATATTCAGCTAGAGTAGTAAAACAATGAGAAAATGGGAAAAGATGAAGAGGAGGAAGATAATATTGATAAGGAGAGGACAAGTTTCTCACTGCATTCAGGGGTGAGATGATGAGGGGCTTTCTTGGATAAATGAACTTCCATTCAACCATGAAGAAGAGCATGGGAATGGCATTTTTTTTAGGAAAGAGGAGATCGATAGGCATAAGGTTATTCATAAAGTTGGACAAAAATCCATGCTTTGGGTGGAGGACCTTAAGACTTCTTCAAATGTTTAAGAGAGTTGTTATGAAGAAATGCTGAGGCCTCCCATGTATAAGAGTGAAGAGAAGCTAAAGGAAGACTTATATTGGGATGAGATAGAGGACTTTTGCTCAAGACTTGATATTAATCCAACACTCCTTTAGGAAAAAACTGACAATCAACATACAAAGTGGGTGGAAATGGATGTGTTTCCAAGCTAATCACTAAGATAAGCACACCCCAATCAATATAATAATGGAGTAGCATAATTCAAATATGAGAGTAACCCTTACTACTCAAAATTTGTATTGATAAGAGGATTACCTATCAATTACTTGGATTAGTTATAAGCTAATAAGGAAAAACCATCACATGTTGTGATTAACCTAGAGCAAAAAATTGAGCATTAAGGAGGCCAAAATTAACTATCTATCCACTCTAAGATAGTTACGTAGGTAGGTGAGTTTGTTTTTGTCCTTAGAGAATCATATCACTAGTTTATTGATCACCTAATCCTTCTCTACTTTTAGTTGACTACCCTAAAATATGAAAAACATTTCAAGTTGATAAGAATGGGTAGCTATTTTGTATAACCAGTCAATGGCTTTGTTTATACAACCTTATAATTGGTTATTTAGGGTAGGTTAGATGATTTATTTTCCCTAAGTTCCTATGTGCACATTGTAAATAGTTTCAAGTTGTTTTTATCTTCCTCTAAATGCCTATGGCATGATTTGTGTGTTTCCTTCTCTCTCTTTTTTGGAGGCATTTTAGTTTCATAATTGGCTCAAGGAGTAAGTCTAAAATTAGGGTGAAATTAGAGCTTCATGATAAATGAAATGGTGTCTAAAAGAGATTATGAGAATCTATGAAATCTAGGGAGTATATCAGAGACAAACCTTGAGAATCTTTTTAAATTCTTTGTAATCAATTATTAGTTTAATTATTCAATGGCAGGCCAAGTAGGTTGTAGCTAACTTTCATTTTCAAAACATGATAAGTTTAGATTCTTCTATGACTCCTTGCCCAATCAATTTCATAAAGTCTACTAAATTCATGCTTATTAGGCAAGGATCATGTAGAGGTTGTCAGAATGTTGACCAATTTTGGTCACCATGGAGGAACAACATCCATTTTTAGTTTAAGACTTTAAGATTTCAATAGTCATGTAAAGGTTTCAAGGTCTGGTCCAAGTTCAAGAAAATGGTTAACCTTAAAAAGAAAAATCAATACTTTATAGGTTTGATTCACAAATTTTGTAAAATATGGTCTTAAAATTTTTTGTAAGGTCAATGGTATTCATATCTTTTACAAAATAGTCAGAGAAATTATTGTGAACAAAGGTTTTGATAACTTCATTAGAAATGACTAAGTATTTTTCTTTCAAAAACATGTTTTGCAACATAACTAATTGAAAACTTTATTCTGGATAAAAGTTTTGAACACTAGGATATGTCATGATTTCTACATGAAGAGGAAACATTTCAACATTTAGTCGATTCTTTGAAATTTTCTCAAAGCCACGTGTCACATTTTTGATCAGTAGGACTTAGTTATTTTTATTCAAAAGTTACCCAGCGGGCCAAGAAAGTGCTTAAACACTTAGCCATTTCAGGGTTATTTTATCTCTCAAAGATGGTTTTAGCAGGTGACAATATCAAATTTGACAGGACCTTAGTAATGCATTGATATTTTCCTAGTTTGTCATTCATAGTAGGACTCTGATATAATTGAATGATGCCACATGACAATCATTCACATTTTTTGATGGTATGTGCCTCTTTAAAAATACTTTTGACACTTACCAATTTTATAAAAATTAATTAGTGCCATGTGTTAATCTCCCATTTGTCTTGAGCCATTTTTAAATTTGTTTTGACACTTATTCAATTTTCATGAAGTTTCCTGACAATCTCCATGTCAATAAAGTAGGAGGCAATTGGGTTAGTGGGATGTTCCTACATATCATAATCTTGATGATCAGGAGTCCCATAACCATCTATACAAGTTCAAAACCCTCTGGGATAGTGGGCTAATGGGATGATGCCATATGGAATAATCCCACTATTATGCTCTCCTAGAGATTTATGTGCAACCTAGACATGATGTTAGAGCCCTGGGAAAATGGGTGAGTAGGATCACACCATATGGTGTCATCCCACATCCTTGGGGAAAACTACGTAAATAGAGAAGTAGGTCAGGGTAGTGGGTGAGCAAGATGTTGCCATGTGGTGAAATATCACTTCACTATGGAGATAATAGTCAAATTTGCACTCAAAGTCCCAAGTTGAGCAATAGATTAATGAGAAATATCCACATGGAAATGTTTGAATCCAAAAACATAAAAGGTCCATGAGATTGAGAAAAGGCTACATGGCCATACAAATGATGAAAGAAAATGGTAGAGCTAAAGCCTATGAACACTGAGAGAGAAGCCATGTGGTAGGGGCCTCATAGAGGCAAAGCCAATTATGAAATGAAAGTAAAAAAAGGAGGGCCAAGGGGATGACATGGTTAATGATGTGGAACCTATAGTAAATGAAAGAATGCCACATGGCATATAGAGATGAACCCAAATTAAGTTCACAAGTTAGAATAATTGACTAAGTGTTGAAAAAGGGCCCCTAAGGGAAGAATATACTCACATAATAAAAAAAGTCCATAATGAAATAAATGTTAACATGTGGCTAGATTTTGGCACTTAAGAATTTTTTAGCATCTTAATTGGCATTGATTAAGTCAAATTTGATGGTTCATCTCACCTGTTCAATCATTAAATTCATGAGTAGACTATGTAAAAACATTGAATCATAAAATCAATGGAAAATAGAGTGGCTCACATGAATAACATGGCATAACTCAAATCCAACTATAAAAATGGTGAGAGGGCAATGGAATCTTGCCCTATTCATTATGAAAACTAGTGTAAATGGAGAGCACACATAAGACAAGTTGTAGGCTTCGGAGGTTGTGGTAGGTAGTTATGAAAGTGTGGACCTATAAAGCCTAAGGAGATCCACACTACCTCAAACCCCTTCCCTGATCATCATCAAGTTGTAACCATCCTGATAGTGGGTAAGATGAAGTAAAGACTTGAGCTCTAAATATTTTTCCTATAAAAGTAAGTAGACTTATAATTATAAGATAACATAGATGCTATAAAAATTGGCCCATGTTTGATCCCTCTACCTTGATTTTATGCCTTTGAATAGTAATAGAGTTGATTTTACCTTCTCATATCGCTATATCTTGTGTGAATTCATGGATTTTTGATTTTATCTTATGAAGAAATTTATCTCTCCTTGATTTGTTGTCTAGTTCCCTCACTTTTATGCAGGAAGATACTCATCTGTAGGTTGTAATATGTAAATTGAGTTTAGGTAGTGTTTGATTATGGAGTATCTCCTTTCTAATTGCTTTCCTAAGTTCCCTACCTCCTTATAAAACACTTATCTATAAGGGTTTTTATATTGTGATTAATGTGTGCTATTAACTATTTTATGTTCATTGTGTATGCTTAAGTGAGTGGAGGGTATCATAATATCTTGGTGTATCACCCCTTTTGATTTTAGTTTCTTTATTTTTATGCATTCCTCCCTTTTCTTTACAAGTGAAGTAGTGTTAGTATTAGGGAAATCTAAACTTATATAGTATTTCAATCCAACCATAGGTGACTCACAACCTTATGGTTTTCTCATTATGTCGATTGGGTTAAGAGATGTAAAAAACCTCCTCAAAGGGTACAAATCAATGAGACAACATTTTATGCATTGAATCATGAGTGGATTGTGTAATTGCATTGAATCATACAATTTGTGATAAATGAAGTGGCCCGATGTGCAAATCATGACATATCTCAATTCAAACTATAAAAATGGTGAGAGGGTGATGGAATCTATCCCCATTCATCATGGAAGTGAGTGGAAATGGGGAGCATGAAAAAGACAAGTTGCATGCTTGGGAGGACTTGGCATGTAGTTATGAAGGCATGAATTTGGAAATCCCAAGGAGATCCCAACTACCTCAACCCCCCTTCTTTAATCATCATAAATTTTATAAACACCCCAATAGTAGGTAAGATAAAGTAAAGACCTAACTCTGAATATTTTGAATATATAAAAACAAGTAGAATTATCTTTACAAGAGGACCATTTTTAACACATAAATGCTATAAAAATTGGCCCATATTTGATCCTTCTACATTGATTTTATGCCTTTGAATGAATAATAGAGTTTATTTTGCCTTCTCATATCCCTGTATCTCATGTGAATTCATGGATTGTCAATATTATCTTTGGAAGAAGTTTATTTATCATTGATTTTCTATCTAGTTACCTCACCTTTATACAAGGAGATACTCTATTTAGAGAGGTTCATGTGTTTAATATAACATGATAGTTACAAATATAATTCCTATGATTTAGGGTAAAAGCTTATGGAAAAGGATAAATCATTACAAGGTATTCATTTCTATACTAAGATCATATCTGTTTAGCATAATATTAGGTAATCCTATGAAGGTCTACTTAGATAGATTCATAGTGGAAATACTCAGGTGTGAATACATAAATGTTAGCTCATAGAGGAAAGACCTCTTAGTGATCAACTAACATAACAAGTCTTCTAAATATTGGAAGTATATTGTAGAGATTTCCCAATGAATGATATTATTACATAGATATCGTATGAAATAACACCCAAAAACATAGTAATCTGATTGCATTACATAGAAGATAGAGATCTTTCATGAAAATTAATGTTGTGAAACAAATTATCTCATAAAATATATAAACTATAATAAGGAACACAAAACCATCATATTAATTACCAATTATTTAATCTTACTTAAAAATCATTATACTATTAAGGCACTCATTACACTTTCATCTCAGATATCCAAAGTCTACACTTAGTGCTTCATGTGTTCATAGAAAACTTAATCAAAAGGTCATCATACAATATTATCCAACATTATCCAACCCATTCTACTACAACCCGCAAGAATAAATAATTCTAAAAAATATATTATTATAACCATGATGTCCATACTTGACATTCAAATCTATCAACCTATGTTTTATCATTAAATATTTCATATACATGATCCTAGCTAGAAATAGAATATCCTCATAATAATATTTTATAATAACCACTAAAAAAGAAACCATGGTCCCTATCCATGTGGCATGTTCATATATTTGAGCAGATAGTGTGCACATTCCATGTCTAACACTTTATTAAAATTAAGCTTTTGTTTCATATCAAGACAACATCACAAAGATATTGGAGTCTACATACCAAAATATAGGTAGGATGCATATAAACTACATATCACTCAAGGTGTTATTTGTCAATTTTCAACCATCACACACTACTTAACCACCTTCATGGGTTTTAAACTTAGTAACAAGCTAGTCTACCATCCTTTATGGGTTTTCCATAGACTATAAAAACTAGATGGTTTCCTATTATGGTTTATCGACCAACCTAGCCTTGTGTGTCCATATGGTCCTATCAAACAAAAACTAAACAGCAAAATCTCAAAATTCCCCTTTGCAAAAAAAACTAGCTAGATGGAAGAGGCAGTGATGGAGAAACATGACCAGTGCTTGTGTCACAATTAGGTGTGATGAAGTAGAAGTTATTGGAGCTGATGTAGGGGGTGGTTGTGAAACTAATGGAGAACCCTATGATGAACTTGTACAAACATTCTTCTTTTAGCACAACTACTACTAAAGTTGACTTGGAAGAATAATGGTGGGTACATCAACCAGTGGAATATGGTACGATCAAACTCAACTACATCCATTATATAATTTTTCCAATCAATAAAGTACTCTTTAACACTCCAAAAAAGTTCCCATAATAAAATTTTGGTGGATAGTAGTTGAGAAATATCATTGTCATCTATAAAAATAAAAGTAACTTTAGTAGTAGCCATTTTCATGGAAATATCCACATGATGATGGGTGCGCTTATCAACATAATGCTGCGATTGAATTCTTAAAAAGTTATTTTATAGAATTTGAGTCTTCTAAGTCTAAAAATAGTACATAAATGAGTCGTGAGTTTACATAGATTCTTTAAATGTAGATGAAAACCCATGAAAAGTGATAGAGGGATCTAGTATTGTAGCTTCGAAAGAACTCATAGTATTAAACATGGGTAACACACCATTCTATACAACATCTAAGTGCATTTTATAATATATAAACTAATGGGACATAACCATGGCATAGATGACCATATTATTGAGGTTAGATTGATAAAGCTCCAAGAGTTCACATAATTTAGTTGACTTCTTTTTGATGGTTTAACCTTGCAGCTTGAGACTGGTGACTTGTTGGATGCTCAACCAATCGTAATAAATTTGGGATACTAGATTAGGAAGTTTCATGTGATTTATTATATAGTTATGCCTAAAAATTAAGATTAAAATGTGAGATAGGCATCTTGAATGAAATTGATAGTGTTGTTGATCATACCTGACAGTTCAACATTATCCTTTTGCAATTAGGACACCCTATTTTCCAAATAAATAATAGTCTATGAAATAGACTCCTAATATGTTAAAGCACATTACAACTATTTAGATAATGAAATATTAGAAACATCTAAATATTCTCTAGTGGTAGGTGGAGGCACTACCGATACAATAGTGAAGGTAGTGGCCGGAATGCACTATAAGGGAGCTAGGGGAATGAGAAAATGGTGTGATGGGTTGGTGCAAAAAAAACATACATAAGAGCTCAACGCTAAAATATAGATGTCATAATTGAATTTTGTTTTTATGAGGCCTTACCTTTAGTTGGGAGGGACTAAGGAGTGGAAGAGGTATTAGGTGGATTCCTAGATGGTTATTGTGTGGGAGATTTCAGTGCAGCCTCAACCTGTTGTTGAGGGGTGGTATGATTCTTTGGCAATGTGGATGTAGTTGTGGTCCCTAGATTTATTGATAGAGGTTGAGTAATAACAATTTTAGGTCATACTAATGCCTCTTTTAAGACTTTTGCTTCCTATTATTTGCATGTTTTTATAGTGTTAGTCTGTGTCTATACTACCTTCATAGGAAGATTGCACTTAGCTAAATCTTTGAAATGTTTATTTTCTAACTCAATGATGAAATTATTTTTTACACTTGCTAAGTCTCAACAAGATTATTATGCCATGCATTAGCATCTTTGATCTACATTGGAAGGATGGTGGTGTCTAGTGGCACTAGAACATTTTGCACTGTTTGTTGTGAAACTTCCTCCATAGTCATTATTATCTGATGTTGATGTTGCTCCTCCAAAGCCTTTTTATTTCTTCTTATTTCTATTATTTCTTCCTTTATTTTATTTTTGAGTGCTTTTTAGCTCATTGTGATTCTTCTTTTTAGCCTATTTTTATTCAAGCATTTATCCATGCAACACCACCTCTTTAGTATTAATGAGAGGTTTATCTGATTGAGATGAAGAAGAAATAACAAATGACCCACATACCATTTATTATAACACACAACCCTTTTGGCACCCAGAGATAAGTGAGTCCTCATGAATTGACAATGATATTCCCCCTAAAGATGCATGAGCTACTATGGGCTATTGGATGGTGGGTGTGACTTCTTCATCTTCCTCTTTAGTGGTAGGTTTGTATCACCTTAGAGTGCGATGATTATGTTGGAGAAACATTGGGAGACTCTTGATAAGAGGATAAATTTGTGGGAATTGAGATGAACTAAAAAATCCTCCTACTATAGTAATTTCTTCTTCTATGCTTTGTATTTTAGCTTCCTTGCCCATAGTGTCAATAATAATAGACTGTGGGTAAGGCTGAAGTTCTTCCCATAGATGTGAGGGCACCTTATTATGGATTTGGACAATATGCACCACTTTCCAAAAGAAAAAATTCTTTTTCTTCTTCTTTCTCATACAAATCACTAACCGTAACTACAAGCATAGTCTAATAAAATTCCTATTTGTCAGTTTGAATGTTTTGCCACTGACATTTCGTAATGATCCAAGAAACATAGGGAGCATCTAGCCATGTATTCTAATTGTGAGTCTTCTTTATTGGAGGAGAAGGTGATATAAGACTTGCATGAGGTTTAATATTCCCTCAATATAATGGATTAGATGTCATCATAGAGGGTTGTGCAGTGTTTGCAAGAATGGGAGCATTAGGTGGAACTGTCTGTAGTATGACTGCTCTATGTGAAACCAAAGTTTTTTTCTATGCTACTTCCTTCTATGTTATATGCATGATAATTAATAAATGTAAAGGCATAAATGGATGCTTTAGGACCTTGTGAATGTAGATATAAATTCCATATGGAAGCTTCATTACCACTGCATGTGGGCCCAAAAATTACATCATAGGTAGTAGGATTCTAGGGTTACTAAACACCAGTTCGATGAGTTCATCCCACCATGTAATAAATAGTTGTTAATGTGTGAGATAGCCAATTTTTATATGTTTCCAAATGAGGTTATAAAATGTGATGTATTTCTAATAATTAACATCTAGATGTACTATGCCTTCTAGAGACTTTCACTATGTGAACATGAGTAACATAACAAAAAATTGATACTAAAAAGTCTATCATGTAGAAGCGATGAATTTTACAATATTGTTTATAAGATTTGTGATAAGAAAATTCATCTAATTAAATTTTTTCTCCTTGAGAATCATGCAATGATAAATATTGATGACTCTTTTTGTGCCCTCCTTCATCGCTTTTTTTATTTTCCAAAACTACGTAGTAATGCACTCTACTAAAATGTGAACTGCTTCATCTGGGATGTCATATAATGGAATTCCAAGATTTCCTTGGGTATAGGCCTCCTTAATTTTAGGTATTATTGGTGGAGATTTTGATTTATAAGGCCTAATAGGGTATCCTCATGCCACCATACCTATGGCCCTTACCATCATGACTTTATTCACATAGATTGTGATGTCCACATATAGATAGATTTTTTTCATCCTTGAATCTTCCCAATAGAAGTTCCATGATATAAATAATTTGGCCAAACATAGGCAACCTAATTAACCACTCAACATCAGTATTGAGGAGCCTATATGGTTATGCAAGTGTTAAGGGTTGTGCATCTGAGGCTAGTTTATAGACAAATAATTTTTCTTCATCATGCTTGATGGAAGCATACACCTCTATATCTAAAAAATTAGTTTAGCGCATGTTTGATCCAATCCAAATATCCTCTAATTTTGTGATGAAGAGTTTTTTAATAATTGTAGTGTCCATATGTAACCATCTTGAATACCTATTCTCTATGGCTAAAATAGGCTGAAGATAAAGATTGTAGAGTTCTGTTAGAAGCTTGGAAAAATGAGAACAAAATTGTTTGAAATTGTCTAGGTATGAAATGGTGGATCAAATAGAAAGAAATGTTATATATAGGACTTCATGTAGCTATTTATATCCCTTTAGTTTAAATGCACTAAGCTATCTTAGGATATTCCTTTGAAAAACATGGATAAGTAAATCTTTGAATTAATGAGTTGGCACACTTTTTATGAAGGTGAAATCCTTTTGTGATGGCCTCGTGGAATGATGGGACTCACTATGGTGGAATGGTGGTAGCATTGATAACTAAATATTTGAATTGTTTATTCCTTTTCATGATGGTGACTGGTACAGTGATTTGGAATCTATGCCACTTATCCCACATGCTTGGCTATTAACAACCATTACTTAGTTGTTAGCCATCATCAAGGATTTTTACTATACATAGCATTCCTAAAATTAATTGTCTCCCAATGTTACATATTTTAACATTGGTATTTACTCATTCCACTTGATCATGATTAATGTCTCCCTATTTTGATTTACTTATGCTAATTTATTTTCACCTACTACTAAACTACACACACAACATAACAAAAACCAAACCTAATCTACACAATATGAATGAAAAATAATCCTAAACTAAGTTGGTGTGATTTAGCACATGTGCTTTCTTTCACACCTAGGCTATTAGTAATAGGGTTTGAGCCTAATGCCATTCACTTTTCTAAGCAAAATGGTACCTTATAAATCCTTAGGACCACCATCCCTGGCTATGATAACTCATGAATAATATATGGTCACTTCCAATGGATGTCAATTTTACAAGAAAGGCTCAAAATTGACTATCATACAATAGGTTTGGATGATTTATCTGAAATTATTTAGTTCATAGATTCTTATCATGCCAAACTTACTGAGTATGTTTATTTGCCTCTTATGTCTAGGTTACTCTATGGTAGTCTTCATCTATTTTGTTTAGGTCCAATAGCCTACTCATCAAAGATTATTTATCTCTCATATGTATGATTATTATGATTCTTAAGCTTGGTACAACATATTCTAAGGGCATTACTGCTTCTAACCCATATACCAATTGAAAGGGGGTAAACCCCAAGGTACATTTATAATGTGTATAATATGCCCATAGGACTGCAAGAATTTTATCCTCTTAGTCATCTCATTGAACATCATAGAACTTAAAAGCATCCTACCCAATACTTTTTTTGTAGCCTCTACTTAACCATTCATGATCCAGGAGGATCTATATTTTGCTCAAAAAATAAAGTCTTCAAATTATAGGTTTATCATTGCCATGGTTAAAGGCTCATCAAGAGATTTTCGATGCATTTCATGGTTTGTAAAATGGATCCCATATGCATGAGTTATGGCATCTAGAAGATCATTTCTGGCAAATAAAAAAAAATTGGTTTTGTCAATAAGCGACGAGAGGTCAACAGTCGATAAATGTCGACAAGTGGAAAATGAGACATTTGACCATGTGGTGAGTCCTCAAGCCACCATGTGGCTTGCCACCAATTTATAATGGTCTAATTTTTATAAATATATAATTAATTAATACCTTGTTCTATGCCACTTATAACATTTTATCCAACTTTCCATGTGACCCCTCATTCTTCCACGTATATGCTACAAGAATCTATGTTCATGCCACATGCTAACCATAAATATCCATGTATTTTCTTATGGTACTCCCACATACTCTCCACACTCCACCACATTCCCATGAAATTAAAGGTAATGCCAAATAATTGGCATTATAAACCTCCAACTTCAAGGCATTTAAAAACAAACTTACCTTTTCATTTCCCAAATGTGGGATATAAGATTTACTTAGCCCACCAAAAGCAATGGAAGTGGGATTTGAACCTTGCCCGATTGGGTAAAAAGATAAGGGCTTGCCCATTGAAAATGAAGCTCAAACATTATATAAAGTGGGTGAGATAGTATTTGAAGGCATGTTTTTATTTGTGGAGAAGAAAACAAGGCAAGTAAAGAGTATTTTTGGAGACTTAGAGATTTTTTTTGAAGGTCTTGAATAATATTATTTTGTTTCAAGAGTATCTCTTTGACAGAGTAAATTCTAAAAAGATAATTTTGAAGACTTATTAATATTTTAAAGTGATTTTACTATAATTAATAAGGAGCGATCCCCCGTTGGAGTGGATCTAGAGACGTAGGCTATATAGCCGAACTCCTTTATCAAATTGCATTTGGTACTTCTATCAAATTTTATCTCTTTATTTTATTGCACTCTTAAAATTATGTTTATTTTGGATATTTAAAAATTGATTTTGATTTTGTAATCATTTAAAATGTTGATTTTAAGTAAATCATTGAATTAAGGTTTTGATCCAATTACAATTGTGTTTTATGCTGCTATGACACTTGTTTGATTATGATTACAGATCATATTTTTTGTATCAGAGAAAAAATCATATTTAATCATGTGGATTGCTAGTGTATGTTGACAAGGTTAAGATCTAAGAGGGTTAAATGAGAATTATTAGAATATGATCTAGAGATTAGATCAAGATGTACTGCAAAAATGGGAGATGACTTTGAGTTTGAATAAGATTTCCAATAATCCTTCTTAGAAATGAAGGACATGGTCAATGAACTTTATGGGGAATGATGAATTACGATGGAGCATAATGCAGGTGGTAATTTTTTTAAGAAAACTTCCTCCTCTTTGGCTGATGGTAAAGATAAAAAATATGTTGAATCTATTCCTTCACAAGCTAGATATTAAGTTTGAATTATTGATGTTTAATGGTGAGATTAATGTATTAAAGTTGGATAACTAGATAAAACAAATTGAAGTATATTGTAGGGTTTAGAAGATTGTAGATGATGAGGCTAAAATTCACCTGGCTACTCTTTGAATGGGAGACACAACTCTCATCTAGTGGGAGAGTAAGTTGAAGGAAAATAATATTAAAATAAGTAACTTGATTTCCACTCAGAGTGAATTTGTTGATGCACTCAAAAAGAAATTTTATCCTTTAGGCTATAAGCAACAAGCCATGATGGATTGGTATTCTTTAGCCAAACTAAAGCCCAAAATGTTTAAGATTATACACAAAAATTTAGGAAAAAGGCTTTACTTTTGAATATTCCTCTTTATACATAGGAAACACTACTTAAATATATAGGTGGGTTGTATATTTACTTGAAACACATGATTCTAGTTCTCAATCCCACTAGTTTAGATGAAGCATGTGTTAAAGCCATTCATTTAGAGGCTAGAGGAAAATAGACAAAATAATGTTTTCCTAAAGTTAAAAGTAAGCAATCTAAAGTTAAGAATTCTAAAGGGTAAAGTTCTAGAAAGGGTAAATAAAAATCCACTGTTACTATTCATAAAGAAGAGGGTAAGCCATTTTGCAATCATTGCAAGAAAAATCATGATGAGTCTAAGTGTTAGAAACTACATCCTGAGTTAAATCCTTTTAAAAATTTTAAGAAGAAAGATAAGAAAGCTAATACTATAGTTCAGGTTCTAGGTTCAAATTCTGAGGATGAAACTAAGATCATAGCTTTAAGTATGCAAAATTGTTCTTCTCTTTCTATTTCTAGCACTAAGTCATCTAATGTTGCTTCCTCTTCAAAATAGAAATCTGTGCATGATGATAAGAAAAGAAATGAGTTGTTCCACATTAGCGTTGTTGTAAAACATACTAAGATTGACACTCTATTTGATAGTGGATCATAGGAAAATTTGATTTATGAAGAGTTTATTAAAAAGTTAGGCTTAAAAAAAACTCCCCATTCAAAATCCTATCCACTTGGTTAGGTGTGTGATGATGCAAAACTGCAAGTAACCAAAACTTGCAGATTGAAATTTGTCATCGCATCCAAATTTGTGGATGAATTTGATCTACCCTCTGGACATATGCGGGATTGTTTTAGTAAGCCCTTATCTTTTTGATAGAAAAGTAATATTTTATAGGGAAGAGAATAAGTAATTTCTTGTTAAGGATGGCATTAAGTATATATTCAGAGCACATCATGTGAAGATGAGTCTTTCCTTGGTTATAGTAGGATAAATGAAAAGACTAGTCAATTCGAGAAAGAATTTTTGTCTCATGTTGATTAAGTCTAAGGAAAACAAATATTCCCAGGCTATGAAACATTGTGATCCTAAACATAATAAAGAATTGGTTGAAATAATTTCTAGTTATGATGATGTGTTTTAGGATCCCAAAGGGTTACCCCCTAAAAGGGGAGTTAAACATAAAATTCAGTTGTTATAGGATTCTTCTCTCCCTAACATTGGCATGTACAGGTTATTAGTGGTGGAAAATGAGGAAATCAAGAAGCAAGTAATGAAACTTTTGGAAAAGGGTGTTACTCATCCTAGTACATCTCTTGTTGGTTTTCTTATCATTTTGGTGCTTAAGAAAGATAACACATGGTGAATGTGTGTTGATTTATATGCTTTGAACAAAATTACTATTAATAATCGTTATCCTCTTCCTTGTACTGATGATTTTATAGATCAATTAAGAAATATTATCTATTTTACTAAGTTAGAAATGAAAAGTGGTTATCATCAGGTTAGGATTAAAGATGATGATATTTGAAAAACTAATTTTAAGACAAAGTAGGGATTGTTTGAGTGGCTTGTCATGATTTTTGGATTGTGTAATGCACTGACTACATTTATGTGATTGATGAATGATGTTTTCAAGCCATTCCTTGATGAATTTACTATAGTCTACTTAGATGATATTTTGATCTTCAGTCAACCTTGGGAAGATCATGTGATTCATATTAGGAAAGTCATGGATGCATTAAGAAGGGAGAAACTTTATTTGAAATTGTCTAAATGTGAATTCGGCAAGACCTCTTTGCTTTACTTGGGTTATATTATAGGACATGGTGAATTGAAAATTGATCTTGTAAAGGTGGAGGTTATAGTTAAATGGCCTAAACCCAATAATGTAATTGAGGTTAGAAGTTTTAATGGTAAAATATAATATTGGAGAAAATTCATTGCTAATTTCTCACTTATTGCATCACCCTTGTATTCTTTGACTAGTAAAAAACATGTTTTTCAATAGGGAGGCAAGCATCAAAGAGCCTTCAACACTTTAAAGACAAAGATTATGTTAGGAACCCCTTATCCAATGGAATCACAATTGATTACTTTCTTATAAGCAATTAAACATGGAATTATACCAGAATGATTAAGTAACTAGAAACTTGAGACAACAAAGAATTTGAGAGACAATACACACTCTTGTATTAAATACAACTAGAAGAAAATACAATAAGGAAGATGCCACTTCTTCCTCCACCTCAAAGGCTTGCCACACCTCAAGACCTTCTTACCTCTCTCTCTTGCTCAACCAAAACCAACTCAACAACCTAAGTTGTTATCCCCTCCTTGAATACTTCAGCTGATCTCTTTGACCTTACACCTGTAGATCTCCTTGACCTTGCTTCAATGCTTCAATGCTTTACTTGCCTTCTTGATTTGATAATTACAATACATGCCTCATGGGTCTTTAAAATAGAATCCCATGCATATAAAAATAGAACTCTAATTACAATAATTAGACACGTAGCTCGTGACTATAATTAGCCCCTAAACATGCAAACACTCGCTTCACTTAACTGACTGTTCGTCAATAGTAGTTCTAGAACACACAAGAGACTGACGCCGGTCCCTGCTTGCCTAGTTCTGCCGACGTCAACCGACTTCCTGCCGATGCCAGTTGCCTTCTGCACTAGTAATGACCGACGTCAGTCATGCTATCGATGCCAGTTCTTCTAGATCTTCAGAAACCACCTATTTCTTTGTGTCTGTAATAGTTGAAGATTTTAGCTCCACACCCTAACAATCTCCCACTTGGAGATAAATAGCTACAACTATACCTGTACTTGTACACCATCTATTTTTTTCCCTTGGCTCTGTATCCCTCTTCAAAGTCACTCTTAAAGACCAACCACCACAAAACCTATGATGCTATACCTGTCACTTATGCCAAAATAATTTTGCTACTCCCAAATTCTTCATGACATACCTCTGAACCAACTCTACCCTTAGCTCAGAAAACTCCCTGTATATGAAACCCTGCAACAAGCAACACAATACAATAACAGGATAATGTAGCTAATATTATCCAACTTGGTAAAGATAAAATACAATGGTCAAACCTCCATTGTTCTGCAGCCTAATCAAGACCATACACCATAGCCTTCTGTCTCACCTGTCCATCCACTCTCTTCTCTAACATGGGAATCCATCCCTCTATCCAGTTCTTTCTTCCAGCTGACAACTCTACCAACAAATACCTGTTTGGTTCTTCTCTAAGGACTGATACTCCTCATCCATGCCAAGCTCCCATTGTTTCTAGACTCTACCTACATTGCTTCTTCCATCTTCCTAGTTCTTGACTATCAATAAGAAATATAAAGAAGGTGAACAATGAATATGAGGTTCACTTACCCTTTCTGACCTCCATATGGGTATTTGAGACTCCTTGACAGCTTGCTATCCACCCAACATCCATTCCAGTGACCGATCTCGGCCATCTCCCAGTCTGCTCCCGATTGATGTCGGTTCCCTACAATAACCCTGACTACTGATGCCATTTCCCTGGCCGACACCGGTGTCCCCTCTACCGACATCAGTTCCTACCTAACTGATGTCGGTCTTCTCCTGCTGACTCTATCGACCCTACTGGTCTGCACATGACTGATGTCGGTACCTGTCTGGCCGATGTCGGTGCCATGTGACCGACGTTGGTACCTGTGTTTTATTGTAAGTGATGATTTCTTTATCCGCGAGCTCATCTTGGATCATAACCCTATCCATACTACCTTGCTCAGATTTATTCAGCCCCTGTGACTGATCTCTGTCCCTCATCTCCTCTAAAAACACCAAGGCTTCTTTGTTCCTGTCAAAAGCATCAAATTTCCTTTTCCTATAATGAACTCTATCTATGCTTTCTGAATCTGAACACATACCTTTTGAATCAAGAATGTCCATTCCCTTCTTATTCATGTGACCCAGCCTATTAAGCCACATCTTCGAATTTACAGCTGAAGTAGATAAACCAGAAGTAGAATCAGTAATACAAGTAGATAGATAAAGAGTACCTACTTTCTTACCTCTTGCTAAAACAAGTGCTCCCTTGGTAACCTTCCAAGAATCCGTTGTGAGGGTTATTGTGCACCCCTCATCACCCAACCTTCCTATAGAAACCAAACTCTACTTCAGAATTGGGACATGCATGACCTCCTTCAACACCCATGTGTTGTCCATCTGCAATTTCAGCTGTACTTTCCCTTTGCCAACTATTTGACAAGGCGTATCATCCCCTAAATAAAGCACTCCAAAGTCTCCCTAGACATACTCATGGAACAAATCTCTATTTGGGGATGCATGAAAAGATGAACCAGAATCTAAAACCCATGATCCTACCTGACTATCCAAAGAAAGTATGAGAGCATCTTGTACCATAATATTTGCATCCTTTGCTTCTTCTTTACCTTCAGGTTGATTCTCTTTATCTCGCAACCAACACTCCTTCTTTGTGTGTCCTTTCTTTCCACAAAACCAGCAGGTAATACCTTTGGATTTGGATCTCCTTCCCGACCTTGATTTCCCTTGCTCTACTTTCTCTCTTTGCCTTCCCCTGCTTTCTGCACTTAGAGCATTCCCTGATGATTCACCTGTGTTTTTCCTACGTATTTCTTCATTCAAGATCACACTCACAACATCATAAACTTTTAAGATTTTAAAAGCAGATGCAGAATTACTTACTACCATAATCAAACTATTCCAACTTTCAGGTAAAGAACATAATATCAAGAGAGCCTTTACTTCATCATCAAAAACAATACTGACTAAAGCTAACTGGTTTACCAAACCATGGAAATCACTAAGATGAGTATTTACCGATCCACCTTCCTGCATTTGCAAAGTAAATAACTGTTTCATAAGAAATACCTTATTTGACGCTAAGGGCTTTTCATATAAATTCACCAAGGATTTTATCAACTCTTTCATTGTCTTGCACTATGATAAGTTGGAAATCATAGATGATACAAGGCTCAACCTTATGGAACCGAGAGCCTTTCGATCAAGAACACTCCATTCTTCATCCTTCATATCTGTGGGCTTGCATGCAACCCCACCCAATGGTAAGTACAAATCCTTCTGATACAGATAGTCCTCTATCTGCATCCTCCACTATTGATAATTCTTGCCATTAAACTTCTCCATTCATAGCTTACTTTCTTCTGCCATTGCTGAACTCCCACTCAATCAAAAAACCCTGTGAATGACCTGTAATCAAAAATAATAACCTGCTCCCTGCAAACCGTAGCTCTGATACCAACTGTTAGGAACCCCTTATCCAATAGAAGCACAATTGATTACTTTCTTATAAGCAATTAAACACAGAATTATACCAGAATGATTAAGTAACTAGAAACTTGAGACAACAAAGAATTTGAGAGACAATACACACTCTTGTATTAAATACTACTAGAAGAAAATACAATAAGGAAGATGCCACTTCTTCCTCCACCTCAAAGGCTTGCCACACCTCAAGACCTTCTTCCCTCTCTCTCTTGCTCAACCAAAACCAACTCAACAACCTGAGTTGTTATCCCCTCCTTGAATGCTTCAGCTGATCTCCTTGACCTTACACCTGTAGATCTCCTTGACCTTGCTTCAATGCTTCAATGCTTTACTTGCCTTCTTGATTTGATAATTACAATACATGCCTCATGGGTCTTTAAATAGAATCCCATGCATATAAAAATAGAACTCTAATTACAATAATTAGACACACAGCTCGTGACTATAATTAGCCCCTAAACATGCAAACACTCGCTTCACTTAACTGACTATTCGTCAACAACAGTTTTAGAACACAAAGGCGATCGACGCTGGTCACTGCTTGCCTGGTTCTGCCGGCATCGACTGACTTCCTGTCAATGCCAGTTGCCTTCTGCACTGGTAATGACTGACGTCGGTCATGCTGCCGATGCTGGTTCTTCTAGATCTTTAGCAACCACCTGTTTCTTCGTGTCTGCAACAGTTGAAGCTTTTAGCTCCACACCCTAACAGATTATTACTACTCCTATCTTAGCACTCCCTAATTTACAACAAACATTTGAAATCAAGATAGATGCAAGTGATTATGCTATGGGAGATGTTCTAATCTAGGGAAAGAAACCAATATACTATCATTCTAAGACCTTCATAGGTGTGGTAAGAAACTAGTTGACTTGTGATAAGGAATTATATGCATTGGCTTAGTGTGTTAAGAAATGAAAACATTACTTGATGAGAAAGGAGACAGTGATACACACAAATCATCAGCCCCTCTAGTTTCTATAGTCATAGGCTAAGCTACAATAGTCTAGGCATTTTTGTTGGATGAGTTTCCTATAGAAGTTTCATCTTGTGATTAGGTATAAGAAAGGTATTTAGAATAAATTTGCTGATATGCCTTCTAGGCCTCCAATGGTAATTGCATCTATTCTTTTATAGCATAGTTCTTTGACTCATGAAATTTATAAAGAATAGTATGTTGTTGATGCTAACTTTAAGGATGTGTATAGATACTTGAGGGGAAAATAGGTAGAAGAATCAGACTATCATGTGCATAATGGACTTTTATATTATTTGGGTAAACTTTGCATTCCTCTAAATGAAAGGGTGCACATGATTTGGGAAGCACATACTTCTCTTATTTCTGGTCATTTTGGAGTTGGTAAAATGGTTTCACATTTGAGAATGTATTGTTATTGGCCCCATATGTAATAAAATGTTGCTAAATATATCAGGGGTGTGTTATTTGTGCCATAAGCAAATCTAGTAATAGGAAACTGGGACTTTACACTCCCTTATCTATTCCTACTCATCCCTAGGAAAGCATTTCCATGGACTTTGTAAGGGGTTTGCCTATGTCATGGAGAAATCATGATTACTTGTATGTGGTAGTGGATAGATTTATCAAGATGTGTGTTTTGATTCCTTGCACTTAATAGTTTATAGGGGAAGGTACATCACACTTTTTTTTAGCATATATGGGTTCATTTTGGTTTGCCCACTCCTATTATTTCTGATCAAGAATCTTAATTTCTTAAGAATTTTGGTCAACACTATGGGAATTGATGGACACTAATTTTAATAAGAGTATTGAAGTTCATCCACAAATTCATGGGTAGACAGAGGTTATAAAATGCATAATGGTACATTTACTTAGGGGTTATTGCATTAAACATCCCAAGTTATGGGATGAGAATTTATGCTATATACAACATGCTTATAACCATGCACTTCATTCTTCTACTATGAAATCTCCTTTTAAAGTTTTTTATGGATATTTGCCTCAATCTCCTCTAGATGTTTGTTATGGATAGGATTCAACTGCTAATGAATGTAAAGATGCTATTAAATCTAAGAAGTTCATTGAAAAGATATAACAAGTACACCAAACTGTCTAAGATTAGTTGGATAAAAGTCAAGAAAAATACAAAGCAAGACATGATAAACATCATGTTGATCACTAGTTTTCTATAGGTGATTTAGTATGGATTCACATTAGTAAGGAAAGATTGATAGGTGAAGGTAGAAAGTTGAAACTAATCCAGTATGGTCCTTTTTAGATAATGGAAAAGATTGGTAAAAATGCTTTTTGATTGGATTTTCCATCTTATATACATATTTATTTAGTTGTGAATGTGGAAAATATAGAATTATATGAGCCTTCGATGATCATAGATCGGTGAGAGTATATCCATTCCTTTTATTGATGATTTTACTCTTGAGTATCTAACAGAACTAAAGGAAGATACAATACTTGACATGAATGTTTAGACATCATGAAGGGGAAATGTTGAATATCTTCATGTTGGTCTCAAAGGGATGCATCTAAACAAGGCCAAATGGATGGAAGATGGAAAAGTGAGGGAGAAATATCCTCATCTCTTTACCAATTAATTAACTTTTAGAGGTCCACAATCTCATAGTGGGGAGGATTGATCCAAGAGGATCTATGTTTTAGTCCAAAAATAAAGTCTTTAAATTATAGGTTTATCATTGCCATGGCAAAGGGATCATCGAGAGATTTTTACACATTTCATGGTTTTCAAAATATAGCCTGTATGCATGAGTTATGGCATCTAGAAGATCATTTTGGGAAAATTACAAAAAATTGGTTTTATCGACAAGCGATGAAAGGTCAACAGTCAACAAATGTTGATAAGTGGCAAATGGGACATTTGACCACATGGTGGGTTCTCAAGCCACCACATGGCTTTCTACCAATTTATAATGGTCCAATTTTTATAACTATATAATTAATTAATACCTTGTTCAATGCCACTTATAAAATTTTATCCAACTTTCCATGTGACCCCTCATTCTTCCACGTATATGCCACAAGACTATGTTCAAGCCACATGCTAAACACAAACATCCATGTATTTTCCCATGGTCTCCCCACATACTATCCACACTCCACCAAATTCCCACTAAATTAAAGGTAATGCCAAATATTTGGCATTATAAACCTCCAACTTCAAGGCATTTAAAAAAAAACTTACCTTTTCATTTCCCAAATGTGGGATATACTATTTACTTAGCCCACCAAAAATAATGAAAGTGGGATTCAAACCTTGCCTATTTGGGTAAAAAGATAAGGGCTTGAACATTGAACCATAGAGCTCAAATAGTATATAAAGGGGATGAGATAGTATTTGAAGGCAGGTTTTTATTCATGGAGAAGAAAATAAGGCAAGTAAAGAGTGTTTTTGGAGACTTAGAGATTTTTTTTGAAAGCCTCAAACAATATTATTTTATTTCAAGAGTATCTCTTCGAAAAAGTAAAGTCTGAAAAGATAATTTTGAAGAATTATTAATATTTTAAAGTGATTTTTCTGTAATTAATAAGGAGATATCCCCCATTGGAATAGATCTAGAGACATAGGCTATATAGCCGAACTCCATTATCAAATTGCATTCGGTACTTCTATTAAATTTTGTCTTTCTATTTTATTACACTCTTAAAATTATGTCTATTTTTGATATTTAAAAATTAATTTTAATTATGTAATAATTTAAAATGTTGGTTTTAAGTAAATCATTGAATTAAGGTTTGGATCCAATTTCAAGTGTGTTTTGTGCTGCTACGACACTTGTTTGATTATGATTATGGATCAATTCACCTAAGGGTGATAAGATATACTTTTATGGTGTGATATGAGGAATTCATCAATGAGTGTCTTTATTTTTTAATTCAAAAAGTGTGTACCTATATCTCTTACCGACTTGATTGACCACCCAAACTTGGTGATTATGTTCTCATACAAAAACTTCACTTTATCTTTTACACTGCAACTAGTTATCATAACAAATTTGATCCACTTAGCAAAGTAGTCAATTGTAGTGATAATATATTAAACATGACTGAATTCATTGGGTGGATTGATAAGCTTGACAAAATCAATCTCCTTCAAAGGGTTGCTACGTAATCATTGGTTAAAGTGGCATTTCATCTTGTTGGTTTGGCTTTTCCATGTTTTGATAAACATTGCACTAATGTGTGATCTGGAGTAGATCCTAAAATAAATAAGGCCACCATAGGCCACTTTAGAAAACTTTTCATGCAATATCATCTCTAGTGAAGTGACCTCTAGTGATTTCTTGATGTGCTTCCTCAAGTATTTGAGGTCATTCATGCTCGAGTGCTAATCTACACAATACTTATCCTTGCCTAAATAGTATAAGAATCCTCTAATGATATTAAAAGGAAGGGCCTTAGTAATCAACTACTTATTCTCTTATTCTATGTCATGTTTTAGGAATGTCCCCTTTTGTAAAAACTATGAGATATCCTCTAGTTTTTCAAGAATCATAGACATATGGGATAGGTGTGCATCAGGTGATTCATCAGGAATTTATTCTAGTTCTTCACCATTTTGGAGCTGATTTAAATGATTTGGTCCCACATTTTCTCGACTAGGTTTGACATTAATCCAAAACTGAAACTCTTGAAAAATAATTACCATAAAGATATATGACTTCCCAACAAGGGTTTGTTTAGTAGGTAGCACATAGTTTAATGATCAGTGAATAGCTCAAATAATGTAGCTAAAAGGTAATGGAAAAATTTATGCAATGTGGATACTATTTCTAGGGCTTCATACTTAGTGTTGTAGTATAATTATTTTTAATAGTAGATAAATTTCAACTTGAAAAATAAAAGGGGTGATCCAGTCCACCTTCTCATGGTTACACCAACACAACACCAACTATAATCCTTGATGCATCCACATGCACATGGAAGGACTTACTCCAATCTAAGAAAATTAATATTAGCATAATTACCAATCTATGTTTTAAATCAATGGATGTCACATGGCATTCATCTATCCATATGAATCATGTTTCCTTCCTCAATAACTTCTCTAAAAGGGAATATATTACTGCATAACCCTTAATAAAATTCCTATAGTATCCTATATGTCTAAGGAAGGATCACACCTCTGTCACACTTGTGAGTGGTGGCATTCCCACAATTACTATGATCTTGGTCAGATCTACAAAGATACCCTTGATACAGGCTACATGTCCTAACAAAACCCCAAAGGATGTAAAAAATAAACATTTTTTTAAATTGAGCATTATTTACAACATTCTGCATCTTTCTAACATCAATCTTAATTTGGACAAATGATTTATAAACAATGAAAATACTACCCAATTATCTAAATAGACTTGTAAGAAATCATGGATGAAATCCTTAAATGCATCTACAACAATGATAAAAAAAACCATAGGTGCATTTTTTAGTCCAAATGGCATTACCTTGTATGCAAAAGACCCCCATTCTATTTTAAAGTTCATCTTGACTCTATCTTCTTTTGTGATTGGGATCTAATGGTACCCACTAAAACCACTAGTAAAATAATACACCTCATGGCCTATTACCACTTCTAGAATTTCATCAATAAAAGGAATAGGGAAAGGGTCATTAACACATGCCTCATTTAAAAGATGATAGTCACTATAGACTTTGATCTCACTAGTTTTCTTTGTTGGACAAACATAAGGCTCACCCAGTCAGCTTTCTACACATGAAAGATAATTCTTGCCTCTTACATGTGGTCTAGTTAAGCCTTGACCTTTAGCTTCATATTTGGGTTCAAATAGTATGGCCATTTCTTAATTGACCATGTACACTCCTTCAGTTTAATGTGCATCTCCCCTAGAGATGGGTCCACACCCTTGACTTCAATTAATTTGGTTAGAAAGACATCTTGATGATCCCATACAATTATAACAATTTAGATATGTCTTCCTATGACCAGCAATCAATAATATGTGCTAATTAAATAATGGCCTCTATTCCAATGTTAATAGTGTCATCTTTCTTCTTTAGATGATTTTATGACTAGACCTGAAAGTGTCTCAAATTCCTATTATGGTTCAAATAATTCTATGAGGGTCAGGTTATGTTCCTTAGCTGAATCTATTGTCCACTCATCTTTATCTTATATTCTATGACATGGTTAAACAAAGATATTTTCCTTATCCTTCTCTAATTTACAGGCCTATAAGGCTCTATTCAAATCATAGGATACATTGTAGGAGGATGATGAATTAGTTATTCCATCTAAGTCTTCAATCCTTCCATGGCATACAAATACCTTTAGCTTATACAATTTATTGTGTTAGAGGGTTATCATCTTAAAAAATAAAGGTCTAAATAAAATCAATTTAAACTTGTGCCCAATGTTTTATTTCCCTTCTATACTACTGGTGTATGTACCAAGTAGTAAGAAGGGTACCCAGAGTATAGTGGAATACAAGTACCCACTAATTTTTGGTGCTAGCTTCTATATTCTAGACATCAACACACTAGTAAATATGAAGCTTAGGGTAATCTCCTTCATGAAATATTGTTCAGTCCTTTCTGACTACCTCTGGCAACTAGAACTGAGCTAGAAGGATTTTTCATGCTTTATCCCATTACATAAGTGCCTCTTGATGTACAAATCACCAATTCATATCAATACCCTTCAATGCATAGGTGAGAGTGCTAACTCTCTATTTGATATCAAGAACATATTATAGGAATTAAATCATAAATTGACTGACATCCTCGATAGTAAATTAGTGTGGTAATTGGCATTCTATTGCAAAGACCATATGTAGAGGTCATACCTCATGGTAACCCTTTATCCAATTGAGAATATGAGTGTTAGAATATCCATTTACCAAATAATCCCTATTCTAAGGTATAAATCCATCTCTTATTGGTTCTATGTAATCTTGATTTATTTGACCAGCTTGATATACAAAATTTATGTCTAATGGAGTTGGTGACCTTATATACATGGAGTATACACCATATGCCATTAATGGTGGAATATATACACATGGTAACACAAACTTGAGAGGTAATTATTCTAAATTCAATAATACCTTTGGTAGGCTTGTGAAAATGTAGAGAAAGTTACATTCAGTATCTCACAGGACCTGTCATCTATCTTCAACATTCACCTTCATCCAACTATTCTATTTATAGACATAGGGGGAGTTTGGCCCTTTAGGGATGAAATATGCCTTTTTTCCATCCTTATTTAATGGTATCACAAAAATATTATCTCAATGATGAGCTTCCAACTAGTTCCTTACTATATTGATGGTCATTTGACCATCATAGGTCCACTATTTTCAATTAGCATAGGATAGTGCATCTCATCCATCTTCATATCTATGACTTCAAAGTCACCATGTAGGCTCAATCATATGAATTTGATCTCCACATCCTCAAATATTCCAATAGGTTTGACATGCCCATAATCCATAAGACTTAGAGTAATAAGGCTATAACTTAATGTAGGTCAGCCAATAGTGACCCATGTTATCCTGGGAATCATATTGATAATGCTACCAAAATTGAATACTATGTTGGGTAGCTTATAATATGCTATCTAAATGTTCATTATCAAATCAAAATCCCAAGGTTTTTTATTTTTTACATTTTAGATCATCTGAGATGCTCATTGTTGGCCTTTCTACACATACTCTAGTAAATTATGGAACAAATTGGTGATGTTTTGTGAGATGTCCTCATTCTATAATGTACTAAGGAACTTTATCAAGTCTATTAAGAAACACCATTTTGTTGCATAATGTGCACCATTTTTCCATACATTTGTGCATTTTTGGCTATAAATTCATCTTCAATGGTCTCTTGTTGTTGACTCATTTTTAAAATCTATGCTACCTCATGCATTAACCCTTTCTCTGTGATTAGTTCTAGATACTTGTATGGCTATGCTTTCTTAATCTTGTGGCACTATGGTAATTTCAAAGGGGGTAATACCTGATCTATATATTTTTTACATGTGATGGCTTATAAGAATGCATCTTATTGGGATTGTGTGGTTACCATATTTACATTTCTTACAACCTTGTCCTCTCACTATTTTTCCAACACCAGATAATCCTCTGTATCATGTTATTCAAAAACCCTACAACAAGCATAGTAGGATTGATGTTTTTGATTCATAAGGTAATTAATTTATACATGGTTAAACTCCTTATATAAATAACATTAAATTAGAGGTCGTGGTCTACCTCCTTACTATCCTCCTTAGTAACCTCCCTTAGTTCTCCCTTAGTATCGTCCTCTATTCATTTAAAAACTCTAGTTGCTAAATTATTGTGCTCCATAGTTCAAAAAATTCTATTATGGATTCTACCCTTGTCATTTTTGAGTACCCCCATATCTGATGTATTAGGATTGAGTTGGTTGCGATGCCTAATTAGACTAAGTTGGCTATAAAATCATAGGCTTCCATACATTCAAATTCTACATAGCGGCTATCTAGTTATGAATAGGTAGATTCTAACTAGGTATGTCTATAGGTTGATAATTTGGTACCATTGGTGCCAAAGGTGAAATAATAGGATTGATTCTAGGCTTATTTACTTTAGATATGATAATAATCGATGTTTTAGTATTCACTTTCTATGTAGCCACTGCAAAGACATTTTTGGTGATGTCTTTTCTTAGTTTTTGAAGAGCTCAATAGTTCTTCTCATTATGATTATGATCTTTGCAGAAGTTTTAATACAATGTCTATGGGTTCCTCATGTACTATTTTAATAGGTGATGTTGAGATGTCACATGTCCTACTATGTGACATACATCACAAAACTCAGTTTTCATTCTTGGGCACTCATACATATGGTGCCCTTCTTTGCCACACTCCATACACCAAAGATCTAACCTAGGTCTTTACATTGCTTATTATTATTATTATTATTATATTTTTATAAGTACTTGTAAGGTGTTATCTATCTATGAAATAGGAGCCAAAGATCCCCCATAGTCTTCAATATGCTCTACTCAAATTGCAATTGTCCTTGCTTCTACTTTTTTAATAAACTAGGTTTGCATAATAGCAAACCTTATCCTTAGTCACAATCCCTCTATGAACCAAACAACCTTGTCTTTTTATTCCATAAAAAACTCAACTTTGATCATTACATATAAAAATATACAATCATATTCATAGACAGTCTCTTCGGATCCTTGCCAAATTTCCTTGAGATCTTGTATGGTTTTACTAAAGCATTTCTAGACTTTAAATTCTATGATCATCATTGATTTTACTTATTATAGTGTTACTTGGTTGATAACTTTGTATAATATAAAATCTAATGCTCTACTAGCCAATGTTTTAATCTAATTTCACTTCATTGGTGATTCCTTTAGATTTCCATTTCATAGTGCATGCGAGTAGGTAATGTTCTGAGTTTGTAGACACATCATAGGGAGATAGGTGGGTCAGTTCCCCTAATAGTGAGGTTTCCTATAGGTATCATAGTTTATTTTATCACAACTAGCACCCATGATGGTTGTGGTCTTCGGGGTTTTTATGGGGTTTGAGGTGCCTCTTGGGTAGGTGGCAGTTGTGATGTCTCCTCTTATTCTGTTGATGTGGTAGTCATAGAGATATCTACATCATCTCCTTTCACTTATTCTAAAATTTTAATTTGTGTAATTAAATCCTTGGCTTACACAATAATTAAGGGGTCTACCTCTACTGATAGTAATGTTGTTATATTCTTCTTTTGCTAGGCTAAGAAACTTTGAGTAACTTCACGATATTTAGTATTTTGTACTTATAGGGGTTTCGTATGAATCTCCTCTATAAATGTTCCTTACTAATCATTGTCATATAAATATGTTTAGGAATTACTATGATTTTGAAAAAAAGTGGACTTAAGGGATGTGTGATCCCTTGGGAAATGGTCTGCACCTCCAAAGATATATCTCTCAAAACTCAAACATGTGTTATGTCTATGACTTTAGGGAAATATTTATTTTTCTATCTAGAATAACCTTCCTATAAAGTATGAAATTTTAACCATATGATCTACTTATATATTACTTATTTCTTCCTTCATCCATGCTGGATCCTCATCACTTTGCTTGGGATCTTTACTTTTCCTAGGATCCTTGTTTTATCTCTCCTCATCACACACATCTCCTTGTTTTCTCCTCTCTTCAAATCATCAATACTACTAGTATTCCTTCTCCTAATCATAGCTTCCTAAAGTGCACTTTGTTTATTTCATCTCCTCTATTGTTGCAACTCTCTTTCTAACTCTAGAGTCTTCTTTTAGTCCTTCTCTTGATTCTCCATTTTAGACTCAGGTTCAGGATCTACTTTTTCATCTTTTATTCATTATCCCTTATATCACACACACCCCTATGGTGCTTGAAGTGACTACTTCATATATAAGGGGATAGGTACCATCATTTTCTCCACAACTAGCATCTTAATGAGTATAAAAATTTGATGCAAAAAATTTCCTCTTATCCTTCTCATAAATAAATATTTTATCACTTCAAATGCTATGTAGCCTTGTACTATGAATTATGTGGTATACCCATCAATGGTTGAGTCTAACCAATTATTTATCACACAATTTCACTGGTGTCTAAGGTCTAAAGTTTTTTGATCTTTTCCTTAGACCATGCAATATCATTGATCGCATGAGATTTGAAATAATGGTGTTTTAGATGAGCCAACCAATCAACTAGCAATCAAGGTAGTTTGCACCAAAATATCTCATAAATTTCACCATAAATGTGTTCCTAAAAAATCTATTATTCAGATCACCCTATTCTCTGAGCTTATTTTTACATGAACTTGATGATTTTATGATCTATCCAATACTCTATATCTCTTTGTCTAGGTAACCACCTCAACATATCCTCAGACAGTGAGTTCCATACTCATTACACCATTGTTAGCAGAGGTTCCTATGTTCAATAGAACATGCTAATTATAGGGATAAATCCTATGATTTAGGGGAAGAGCTTGTGGGAAAGGATAAATCATTAAAAGTTATTAATATTTATACTAAGATTATAGATGTTTAACATTATCTTATGTAATCATATGAAGTCTACTTAGATATATTCACAATGGCAATACTCAGGTGTGAATGCATAGATGCCGAATCATAGAGCAAAGACCTATTAGTGATCAACTAACATAATAAGTCTTCTAACTATTAGAAGTAGATCATGAAGATTTCCCAAGGAATGATATTATTACATAGAGATTGTATGAAATAACACCTAATAACATAGTAATCTAATTGCATTACATAGAAGATAAAACCCTTTTATGACAATAAATATTGTGAAATAAATAATCTCACAAAAGATATAATCTATTATAAGGAACACAAAATCGTCATATTAATTACCAATTATTGAATCTTACTAACAAATATTTATATTATTAAGGCATTCATTACACTTTCATCTCAGATATCCAAAGTCTACACTCAGTCCTTCATGTGTTCATAGAAAACTTAATCAAAAACGCCATCATACAATATTATCCAACATTATCCAACCCAGTCTACTATAACCCACATGAATATATAATACTAAAAACTATATTGTTGTAACCATGGTGTTTATACTTGGCATTTAGGTCTATCAGCTCGTATTCTATTACTTAATATTCCATGTACATGATCCCAAATGGAAACAAAATATCCTCATAATAATATTTTAGAATAACCATTGAAAAAGAATCCATGGTCCCTATCCATGTGGCATGTTTATATATTCAAGTGGTCAGTGTGCACATTCCCAGGCTAACATACTCATCTAGAGGTTGTAGGTCATGTGATATTAAGTTCAGGTAGTGTTTAGCTATGGAGTGTCTCCATTCTAAGTGATTTTACATGTTTCCTTCCTCCTTATAAAACACTTAAACATGAGGGTTTTTAGATTGTGATTTGTGCATGTTGTTAACTCTTTTATGTTCATTATGTATGCTTAATCAAGTGGAGGGTATCATAATATTCTGATGTATCACCCCTTTTGATTTCAATTTATTTTTTTTACATAATCCTTTTTCCTTTTCCTTGAAAGTGTAGTAGCGTCAGTGTTAGTCTTAGGTGATATATTAGGGGAAGTCAACCTTCTCTAAATGTTCACTCCAACCATAGGTGACCCAAATACTTGGGGTGTTCCCATTATTTTGATTGGGTGAGGAGATGTTAAACACCTACTCAAAGGGTATAACTCAATGTGATAACATCAACCACTATATATGGTTTGTAGATTCAATTGCAACATTATATTTTTTAAATGCATGATAACAAGATAAAAAATGTCATCCATGTCCCTACCATGTCAATAGAAAAATAGTATATTGTATATTCCTTGAGACTATAGTATGTTCTTTGAATTTAAAAATATTAGTGTAGACATAAATATATATCATGCCCCATTTTGATAATTTTTAGAATCTGTAACTGTATGTAGATGCTCATTGTTTGATAACTTTGAAACTTTTTAATTTTTCTCTTTGAAACTAAAATAGGAGTGCATATGCAATGGCATATAACCCCATAATATGTGTTATTAACTAAGTTTTACAAATTTTAAAATGTGATTGTTCCACTAAATGGTTTAATTGAACTTTTATATTGCTTATGTAATTATAATGTGTAGTATTTTTAAAATTTATAATTTGCGATTTATGATTCTGACTATATGCACATGGAAAATTCCCCTATTATTATATCCATATTAAAACCTCTGAGGTTACACTATGATGTGATAAGTATTTGAATATCAATTTTGGATCAATTTTTAAATTTGTGTGACATGTTTACTCCCTTTTGAGGTGAGCAATGAGAGTAGTGAATTGATCAGATTGAAAGACAAAGTTAGTTCGAAACATTTGATCAGTTAGAAATGTTAGAATATTACTTATTATATTGAATATTTTTGTTATATTAATCATAATATATTTTTAATGATAAACTAATGAATATATTAATTTGATTTATTGAGTAGAATTTCCAAAGGTAATGATGTTTATGTCACTAAGTGTAAAATTGGCTCATTTTTGTAGTTGTTGTTGATAAGTGTTTAGCATTATGATGTAGAATAAGATGTCATGTGTATCTTGGTGAAACTTACTAAACATTTTTTAGATGAATATAAATTGAGATATCACTTTCCAAAATTTGGATTTGTTAATAGAATTAATCACATTTGGCATAGTAATTGAGATTGAAAAAATGTCAACTTATAAATAAATCTATTTAGTAGTGATAGTTTGAATAAGGGCGATGCCCAAATTAGTGATTGACATGGATATTCTAAACATGAATATATATATATATACATATATATATATACATATATATATATACATATATATATATATACACACATATATATATATACATATATATATATATATATATACACATATATATATATATATATACATATATTTATATACACATATATATATATATACATATATATACATACACATATATATATATATACATATATATATATACACACATATATATATACATATATATATATATATATATACACATATATATATATATACATATATATATATATATATATATATATATATATATATATATATATATATATACATATATATATATACATATATATATATATATATATATATATACATATATATATATATATACATATATATATATATATATATATATATATATACATAGATATGATATTGTTTCATATTTGGCATTTATATGTGATGTATTTGAATTTTTATGCATTTGATGGTTTTGTAATTTGATGATTATTTATGTATGATGTATGGATGATAAACGTTACATGTTAGTAGTTTGTATCTCTTAGTATCACATATGTGATGTTATTTATCACAACAAAAAGGTTCAAAAACTAGTTGGAAAGTGAAATAACTTAGCATACTCTTGTGTACTTGTCTAACATTGAATAATTTGAAATGGTGTTGATTTTAGGTATTGTAAAAATGTAACATTGAAAAGTGTGTCCTAATTAATTATATAAATATTGAGATGTCTATAATAATCCCCATAAATATTTACAGTAATATTTAGATCCTCTTTTTGAGGTCATTTTAGAGTATTCCCCGTTGTACCTTTCACTTTTGGAAATTCAGAGATTGAAGGTATTTTTTATTGTTCTTACATAATCTATATATGTCCTTCATTTTTGTACTTATGAATTTATTATTTTAGTGCCTCAAAATGATTTATAATGTGGACCATGATCTGATGATAATAATAATATGATGATCCTTCTATATGCACTACCTTACCTCTTGACCTATGCCTATTAAGAGCCAAAGATATCATTTTGTGCTCAAGTCACATATAAATTATTATGTGCAAATCATCTTGTTATACCATGATCTATAAAATATTTTGTGGTGACCTATGTGAAGATTACACATTATCAACATGATGTATCTGTATTTATCCCTTGTAAGGTTGATTTAAAGCTTTTATCTGAGAGGGATGGAATTTTTAGCAAGCATGTACACATTCATATGTTATCTTTACAATGCCTTTATTAGTATTTGATTTTGTATCCTCCAGTGATGTATTTAACTTATATGTACCAAGGCTTTAGGTGTGAATAGATTATGTGAGAGATGCCCAAGTGGATCAAAACTAAACTTGCGTAATTGTTCATCTATCATATCATGAGGAATATCATCATCATCATCATTGTCATAATAATCTAAAACCTTCCATCTTGTTGTTTAAAAATGACCAATAAAAGAAGCTTAAATGTTTGATTTTCTTGGTATTTAATTATTATGGGTTCATTTTGTAATTTTTATTCCCTATTAATTTGTCTTTTTGTTCATTTTCATGCTCCTTATGTGTATTTGTGCATACCTCAAATGTTAGTACATTATGAACATCTTGAGATAAATGATTTATCTTGATTGATTCACCCATCTCATAAGTTGATATATTAGAAAATGTAATAAATTATTTTGGTGGTGCTCTTTGTGGAACCCATTCTATGTTAGAGTGTAACATTTTGCAAATTTTGAAAGGTTCATCATCTGCAGGCATTGTCCATAATGCCCCATCATGTATGAATTTAACACACCGATGTAATCTAAATGGTACAAAATCCATAATGTGTATTCAAGGTCCACCAAGAGTAAATTATAATGAAATGATTGAGACATTACTTGAAATTTAGTTTTTATATTTTTTGGTCCCAATGTCACACCTAATGTGATTTGGCTAGTTGGTGGGTTTCATGAATTATCAAATTCTTTGATATGTATGTATGATTTTTTGAAGATCATTTCTAATGCCCATTATTTTTAAGAATATTGTGTTGTAAATATTTAGACATGTTCCATTATCAAATACTAATCTTTTGATTCATTTTATTATGAGTACTAACTTATATGAATAAAGGTAGATCTTACTCAATGACATCCTTTGAGGGTAAATCTTTGCGGTCAAAAGTGATGAGATTTGCATTGTTGTTGAGTTATTGCATAATATACATAAAATTTTCCATCTCTATATCACTTGGTACTTTCATTTAGTAAAAGGTTTCATATAAGATATCCTTATAAATAGTTGACTATTTCAAAAGATCAAGGATCGCGATCTTAGCATCCATATTACTTAACTATTCAATAATATCATATCCCTTAGATTTTATGAATAGATTAGGCTAAGGAGGAACTTGTTGTATATTAATAGGTGGTTGGACAAGTTAGGAACCATTTCCTTTTCATGTATTGACAACGTGCATCATAGAGTCCATGATAAGTCATGGGTGAATAATGGGAGTGGGTGATGGTAGCTGTCATTTGAATAGGATCTAGGGGATAGAAGGTTAGGAACATGCATTTTAGTTCCTATTGAAGCCAAATAAGGGTTTAATATTATTACAAGAACATATGCAAATATAAATTATATTTTTTTCTTATTTTAAAGTAATATCTTTCTTTTCACCAATTTGTTAACTCAATTTGATTATATCATTTATTGATTTAGTAATGTATGAGAGATAAAAAACAATAGGAAAAGATAAAATTTGCACAATAAGTCTCATAGGTTGAGTTCACCAAATGCCTAACCATTTTTGGATTTTAGGGTCAGGGGGAATAACCTAGTCAATTTTGGAATAAATTATTCTAAAATAGGCTAATTAAATAATTTAGATTTATAATATTCTAATAAATACATTGAATTTAAGAACATGTTAAATATAAAAAAGTAAAATGTTAAACAATATTATATAAGTAACAATGTGAAGGATAAATAACACTTAAATTATGTAGTGATGCATAATCAAATCTAACAGACATAGATGTATAAGAAGATAGTCTAATGATTTGCCTTGATTTATGAGATTATACAAATTAGCTTTCTATCATATGGGACATTAGTGTCAAACTTTGTACACTACTATCAAAACTTTTATCCTTATTCAATCCTTTTGTCTAGATAATCATATAGATCCTTTTTTAAAATAGTCAATTACACATGTTAGGGTTCATCTTTGCCTTATAGTTTATCAGTTTATATTTTTTGCTCAAGTTCTTGAAGTTAGTATTTTGCTCAAAACCCCAGGTACTCTAATTTAGGTATGTCACCTTACAAAATAAGGGTTAGTGAGCTTAAGTGAGTTGAGTGGAACTCAAATACCCCTTTGTCAATGAGCGCTACCTACATATCCATATACTCTAAAGAGGGCCTCAAACCAATGTAGTTATCCTCCTTATGTGGGCTTCTGTGTGAATAATTATGCAATATGCTATATATGAGTTCATTAAGTGATCTAGTTTTTAAATTTATAAATATTTCTCATGGGATACTATTTGAATGCTTTAATCCTATAAGAAGACTACTATTAGGATTAATTTATAAATAGGGAAGAATATCGAAATATAACTTAGTTTTGAAAATGATTTTAAGTAGTGTAGTGTGACTGTGAGAGATTATTTGTAAATAAAAATGAATGGCCTTTTGATTTTTATTTACACCACACCTTTTGAAATAATATAATGGGAGGGTTAAATAAGAAACATATGACAACTCGTACATAATGGGGATATTTTCAATTTTGACCATTTGGAAGGTAGGGACAATGACATCAATTTAGGAAACTAATGTCAATGCTAATGTCCTAATTTAGATGCAAGTGTCATATAGTGTAAAAAGTTGTTGAGGATCTATAACTACCTAGGCAAGATGAAAATCAGGTTTTATGTAGTCTATAGGCTACATGTGGTATGTGTCATCAGAATGTTAGGTTCATACTATAAAATAAGTAATTAGGCACATAAAAATGTCTAACATGAGCCTTTAGACAATGATAAGCTCATAAGTTGAAGGGTTGAGCCATTATTGGTATTTTTCAAGTCTACAAGACTAGTATATCCCATAAAATCATTTTTTAATATCTACAGTGCCCTTTGTTTTAATATTTTTCAATTTTAGTGTGTTTCCCTCCAAAATAGCCATGGTTTTAGGCTTAGAGGATTTGAACCTAATGCTCAAACCTAAATTATCCCAACCCACATGAATTTTAATAAATTTACAAGTTTTTTTACCTTCATAAACATGTTTAAACAAGCAACTTTATTTTTATAAAAAATATTATGAGTTTTTAGAGGGGAGAACATAGTTCTGAATATATAATTTCATTAATTTTAAATTATTACTTAGTTTGTACACAACATACCTCATTATGGTTCATACATATATTATTGCAAATAGTTTTATAAATTTTTGACCGTTAATCAAATTTTTATAAAATTTATATCCTAACGATCTATACATCATTGACTTTGCTTGAATTTTCTCCTTATGAAATTAAAGTCAAAAATTTGTGTCTATATAATTATGATTTTAATTTTCCAAGTTTATTGACTTGTAAAATTAATTTTAAAACATATATTAATTGAAAAATTATTAATTTTTTTTGATAATCCTCAACATTTTATCTATCCACATATGCAATTTTATACAATATTTATTCATTTGCTTCAAAAAGTGTGTTCTTATGCATGTAGTATAGTTATTTTTCATAAAAAAATACTATGTGATTGTCATAAATATATCAATTTTGGATACTTTTATTATCTGAGTATTTAAAAAAATTATATAATAAAAAACTAAATTAAAAATTCTGTAATTTATTGTCTTACATTGTCATAAAAAAAATGTCCAAATATCTCAAAAATTATCTCCAAGTTCAAGTATTTATATTTTATGGGGGAAAAATCACTTTAAGTTTGTCCCCCATTACCCTACATCCACTGTAATGTATTAATTATAATTAGCGTGTTTCTATAATTTTTTTATATTATCCTATATATATTAATAAGAAGGGTAAAAAATTTATTACAAATCAGAAAAGAGCATTACATAACTCAAAGGGCCAAGGCCCTAGGAATCCATAAGAACCAGTAAAACCAAGCTTTAAACAATAGCATCCTTCACCAATACCATTCCCATCCTCAACAAGAATACTCTCCAAGTCATGTTGGAGCTCATGGGGAATCTGACCCCACTCATCAATCATCCAGCCATCTAAATGCTTAGAGGCCCACTTAGCCAAACAATCAACTACCCTATTCCACTCCCTTAGGATATGGACAAAGGACACCATATCCATCAAAGAACTTATCTACAATATCTATTGCACTATCATAACCATCTACCAACTCACGTTAGATACCTTTTATTTATTCAGCACGTTAATCAAAACCTGTGAGTCAGACTCATAGATAACCTTGCACCATCCCAAAGCATAAGCCCTTTCCAAAGTGTAGAGGATCTCCAAACCTTTCATAAGGTTGTTAGTATACACTCCTTCATGAATAGAAAATAAAAAAACCACCGATCTGAAAAAATCCCTGCCAGCCCCACCAATCCCAACAAGGCCAGGATTGCCCCTTAAAGAACCATCAGTATTGAGCTTCAAAATGCCAGCCAGAGGGGGTAGCCAACTCACCACCCTTTGAAATTTATTATTCACCTACCTTCCTCTCCTAACATAAGTAAAAGTTGGAGACAATTGCTGAATACCCAATCTATCCACTAACTCATCATCCCATTTCTCCAAAGGGAACACCACATCACACTTACCTTCCATCGTCTCCTGAATCATACCCATAATTTTGTGCCAAACTTGTTAAAACAACAAATTCTCTCCTCAAAATATTCTTCAATTTATTTCTAACCAAATCTACCAGAGTATGAAATAAGGCCCAACATACCACACATCTTACAAGAAAGAGGCCATAGAAGGAGGTCTACCTAGACTATTCCAAAAAAACTTCAGGGAGGATGCATGAATAAAAGGTCTTTTCCAAACTTCTCACCAATGATGCCAAAGCTGCCAAGTTATGGGACACTGGAAAAACAAGTGAGAGGAGTCCTTCTCTTCACATCCACACAAAACATACATAGAGGGACCTTGAAAACCCCTCTTCTGAAGCTTATCCCATATCAATCACCTATTCCAAGCCAAAGTCCAAATAAAGCAATTACACTTTAGCCAAGAAATCTTATTCCACACTTTATTCCACCAGTGAACCTCTACCCCATCCAGATGGTGAGATAACAACACATGATATCCAAAAGCATAAGTATAGACACCCTTAAGATTAGGAGACCAAGAAAGAACATCCCCTTCCCAGAGGGAACTACAATACCTATGAGAAAGGATACTATGAAGCTTAGCACACTCCTCCATACCAACTATAGGCCACTCATTAGGTTTCTTTGATCTCACCACCACCAACTACCCATGCGAAGAAAAGGACTTGAAGTCACTCACCCTTAAACATCCAACCTCACAGAACCTCTATGATCATAAATTGAGTTCTGATAATGGTTTCAAGTTAGAGTTTCAATAGTGCCACACTGTAGATCTTGTCAAGAGATTTTTGACACTTTTCATGGTTTGCAAAATGGACACTATATGCAAAAGTTATAGGCCACTGAAGTTTTAGTTTGATAGGTAAAAATTTGGTGTCATAAAGTGATGTGGCATTATTTACATGCGACAAGTGGACCAATCAGAGGTTGACATGTGGCATGATTAAGCTCAGAGATAAGCTTGTTGACCAATCCATGTGGCAAGCAAGGTGGTGAGTTTGAAGGAAAGACCGAGTTTGAAGGAGAGACCAAGCAAGTGGCGAGCCAAGTCAAAAGAATCTTAGGTGGCCAAAACCATGTGACAAGTGGGCGGTCAAAGACTCTTTCAAGCATTTCCCTTCCCCATGCGTGTAGCATGTGGGATAAACCCATGGAATAAGTGGAGGTCAAAGGCTATTTTAAGCCTTATTCAAAATGCTCAACCCACACATGTGGGATAACAAGATAAGAAGAATTTAAATGTGCCAAAGGTGGAGGCTGACGGTTTCCAAGGTGCCAAGACAAATTCAAACTCAGTCAAAGCCACTTTTTGAACCCCTCACCTTGTGGAAAAAAGATAGGAGGCTTAGCCACTATGCCATAGGCTTCGAACTAAATATAAAGGCACAAATTTCTATTTGTTTTAGAGAAGTTTCGGACCATGTTTTTTATTTTAAGAGGCCGAGACTTTGTAAAAGCTTATGTAATGGATTTTTATTTATTTTTTGGCCATAATACTCAGTCTTAATACTCTTTTTATCCAATTTTCATATTGGAAGAGTATTTTTAAGCCCATGGAGGAGATTTTTAGGACTTTTAAAGCAACTTTGTAGGTATGAAGACTCACAGAATTCAAAGGTGCTAGGCTTGATTAGCAGTAACGGTGAAGGTGAATTTTTGCATTGAGAGATCAACTTGTAGGAAAGTTGTTTATTGTTTCCAGGTGTTTGAAGTTCCCTTAATGGAAATGGTCCACTCCTTTGGAGAACTTAGAGATGTAGGCATCAATTGTTGAGCCGAACTCCATTATCACGTTTCGTGTTTTTGGTAAATGTCATTTTGATGCATGATTTTGTTTCAATTTACTAATTTGGTTTATTTAGTAAATGAACTCATGCAAGTAATTTTCATTTTGACAATTATAACAAAAGTTATTAAAAAACCAATTCAATAATTGAGAATGTTTTATACCAAAACATTTTGCAAGTTCTTTTGAGTTTTTCAAAAATTTGATAAGTTTTCAAAAATTCAATATTCGTATTTTAAACTTCACTTTGAGTTTATCAGTGGAGTTTATAGATCAAGTTGGTATCAGAGCAGTTAGAATGCAAGGATTGATTCTAGTTGTGTATTGACAATTACTTCCAGAATAGTTGGATTATTGGTTTGCAGATTGATTATATTGCAGTGTGCAGTGTGGAATCAGTTATTTGCAAGAAACCATGGGCAAGTTGTCACAGATTGAGGTCATCAAAGATGAAAATGCAATCTTGAGATGCCAAAAATTTGCACTTGAATTACAAGTGGCAAAGTTAAAATCAGAGCTTGAATCCAAGGATGATCTCTTGATTAGATTGCAATGTGGTGAGTGTGAAAAGGTAAAGCCTTCAACATCAAATGCAGAGACTATGACTGAGTGTAGTGTAAGTTTTTCACCACAAGAATCTTCATCTTCTTCAACCATTTCAGGTTCATATTCTAGTAATATTGTTTTTGGTGATTTTAATATATACACTAAGGGCATAGGATCTAAATTGTTGTTTAAAATGGGTTATAATGGAGGAGGACTTGGTAGAGATAGCCAAGGTATATCTAACCCAATTCAGGTTGAGCATAGACCTCTTCATGCAAGTTTGGGTTATACTAGTGTGCAGGTGGATGATGGAGAAGTTTCTTCCATGGCTAAAGGAAGATGAGCTTCCAATAGTGAAGGTTCTAGGCCACTAGTTCAAAGGTGTAAAGGTAAAAGAGGTATTGAGATTCCACCTCCTGATTCTTACACTAAATCTTTTGATCCAATTGATACTTTTAAGAAGTTTGGATATAATGGATAGAAGATAATGCAATCATTTCCATGTACTTTTTGTGGGATGAATAACCATAGTGCTAAGACTTTTTGGAAATGAAAAGCTTTGTTTAAGCAGATTGCATGTTTGAAAGACCATTCTCATGTTAAATTGGGAATTGGCAAAAGGGGACCCTCACCTAAGAAGGATGTTTGTACTCATTGTAAAGTGAGTGGACATAGGATTGATATATGTTTTAAGCTTCATGCATCTTCACATTCAAGTAATGTTAGAACTAAGATGATTTACAAACCTCTCACTAAGGTTAATGAAGCTAATTCAATCCATAATGCAGTTGACAATACAACCTAGGATAAGGTAAAACCTACAAGTGAAAATCCATTTAAGAGGTTAAGTCAACAATATGCAATTGATAAGGAATCCACTAAGGAAATCAATTTCACTAGGAAGAAAGAAATGGTTAAGTGGATTATCACTACATTCTTTTTTCAAATCATGGTTAAGAATTCACCTAAAGGAATGAACAATATTTGATAGATGTAGATTAGAGTTGGTGGGAACACTTCAAGACAGGTTTACCATATGAAGTTTTTCAATTCTCACTTTTTGATAACTCTAAGTTTTGAATCTCCTATTTATGTTGTGTGAGTTGTCTAGAGGACTTGAACTCATTTGATTAGTTGGAGATAATAACAGAAAGCATATTGTAGGTTGAGTTGATTCCTTGCAACACTTATTTGACTGCTATTTTGAATGTATCTATTTTTGGCACATGGATATTTAGATGCATTTTTTTAAGACCCTTTGGGCATGTTTAGATGTTAGGCAACATACACTTTTGGTTGTTTGCATTTGCTTAGCATATAAGTCCCACACTAGGGCATTGTATTGCAACATGTCCCCAACATTTATTGTATGTTGTCAGCATTATAAACCTGTCATGTAGTTACATTGGGAGTTGTTTCAGTTTTTGGCAATTCACTGCTTTATAGGATGTGACATTTGGGTAGGCAATTTTGTATTTTTTATACCTCTTGCTATGATTGGGTTCTATTTTCATGGATGCAATAGACCAGTTATAAGATTTTAGGGGATATTAGACTTTTGGAGACCAAAAGCCTTCCATTGGGGAGGTGTGATCAGAAATTGAGTTTTGATAATGGTTTTAAGTCAAAGTTTTAATGGTGCCACATTGTATATCTTGTCAAGAGCTTTCTGACGCTTTTTGTGGTTTGAAAAATGGACACCGTATGCAAAAGTTATAAGCCACTGAAGTTTTGGTTCGACAGGTAAAAATTTGGTGTCGTAAAGTGACGTGGCATTATTTACATGCAATAAGTGGACCAATCAGAGGTTGACACGTGGCATGATTAGCTCAAGGATAAACTTGTTGATCAATCCATGTGGAAAGCAAGGTGGTGAGTTTGAAGAAAAGACCAAGTTCGAAGGGGAGACCAAGCAAGTGGCGAGCTGAGTCAAAGGAGTCTTAGGTGGCCAAAACCACGTGACAAGTGGGCGATCAAAGACTCTTTCAAGCATTTCCCTTCCCCAAGCATGCAGCATGTGGGATAAACCCATGGAATAAGTGGTGGTTAAAGGCTATTTTAAGCCTTATTCAAAATGCTCGACCCACACATGTGGGATAACAAGATAAGAAGAATTCAAATGCGCCAAATGTGGAGGCTGATGGTTTCCAAGGTGCCAAGACAAATTCAAACTCAGTCAAAGCCAATTTTTGAACCCCTCACCTTGTGGCAAAAAGATAGGAGGCTTAGCCACTATGCCACAGGCTTCGAACTAAATATAAAGGCACGAATATCTATTTGTTTTAGAGAAGTTCTGGACTGTGTTTTTTATTTTAAGAGGCTAAGACTTTGTAAAAGCTTTGGGAAAGCTTATGTAATGGATTTTTATCCATTTTATGGCCATAATACTTAGTCTTAATACTCCTTTTATCCAATTTTCATATTGGAAGAGTATTTTTAAGCCCATGGAGGAGATTTTTAGGACTTTTAAAGCAACTTTGCAGGTATGAAGACTCACAGAATTCGAAGGTGCCAGGCTTGATTATCAGTCATGGTGAAGGTGAATTTTTGCATTGAGAGATCAACTTGCAAGAAAGTTGTTTATTGTTTTTAGGTGTTTGAAGTGCCCTTAATGGAAATGGTCCACTCCTTTGGAGAACTCGAATATGTAAGCATCAATTGTTGAGCCGAACTCCATTATCACGTTTCGTGTTTTTGGTAAATGTCATTTTGATGCATGATTTTGTTTTAGTTTGCTAATTTGGTTTATTTAGTAAATGGACTCATGCAAGTAATTTTCATTTTGACAATTATAACAAAACATTATTAAAAAACTGGTTCAATAATAGAGAATGTTTTATGCCAAGACATTTTGCATGTTCTTTTGAGTTTTTCAAGAATTTGATAAGTTTTGAGAAATTAAGTATTCATATTTTAAACTTCACTTTGAGTTTATTGGTGGAGTTTACGGATCAAGTTGGTATCAGAGTGGTTAGAATGCAAGGCTTGCTTTTAGTTGTGTATTGACAATTGCTTCCAGAATAGTTGGATTATTGGTTTGCAGATTGATTATATTGTAGTGTGCAGTGTGGAATCAATTATTTTCAGGAAACCATGGGCAAGTTGTCACAAATTGAGGTCACCAAAGATGAAAATGCAATCTTGAGATGCCAAAAATTTGCACTTGAATTGTAAGTGGCAAAGTTAAAATCGGAGCTTGAATCCAAGGATGAGCTCTTGATTAGATTGCAATGTGGTGAGTGTGAAAATGTAAAGCCTTCAACTTCAGATGTAGAGACTATGACTGAGTGCAGTGTAAGTTTTTCACCACAGGAATCTTCATCTTCTTCAACCATTTTAGATTCAGATTCTAGTAATATTATTTTTGGTGATTTTGAAAGATACACTAAGGGCATATGATCTAAATTGTTGTTTAAAATGGGTTATAATGGAGGAGGAATTGGTAGAGATAGCCAAGGTATATCTAACCCAATTCAAGTTGAGCATAGACCTCTTCATGCAGGTTTGGGTTATACTAGTGTGCAGGTGGATGATGGAGAAGTTTCTTCCATGGGTAAAGGAAGACGAGCTTCCAATAGCGAAGGTTCTAGCCACTAGTTCAAAGGTGTAAAGGTAAAAGAGGTATTGAGATTCCATCTCCTGATTCTTACACTAAATAGTTTGATCCACTTGATACTTTTAAAATGTTTAGATATAATGGATAGAAGATAATGCAATCATTTCCATGCACTTTTAGTGGGATGAATAACCATAGTGCTAAGACTTGTTGGAAATGAAAAGCTTTGTTTAAGCAGATTGCATGTTTGAAAGACCATTCTCATGTTAAATTGGGAATTGGCAAAAGGGGACCCTCACCTAAGAAGGATGTTTGTACTCATTGTAAAGTGAGTGGACATAGGATTGATATATGTTTTAAGCTTCATGCATCTTCACATTCAAGTAATGTTAGAACTAAGATGATTTACAAACCTCTCACTAAGTTTAATGAAGCTAATTCAATCCATAATGCAGTTGAAAATACAACCTAGGATAGATAAAACCTACAATTGAAAATCCATTTAAGAGGTTAAGTCAACAATATGCAATTGATAAGGAATCCACTAAGGAAATCAATTTCACTAGGAAGAAAGAAATGGTTAAGTGGATTATCACTACATTCTTTTTTCAAAGCATGGTTAAGAATTCACCTAAGGGAATGAAAAATCTTTGATAGATGTAGATTAGAGTTGGTGGGAACACTTCAAGACAAGTTTAACATATGAAGTTTTTCAATTCTCACTTTTTGATAACTCTAAGTTTTGAATCTCCTATTTATGATATGTGAGTTTTCTAGAGGACTTAAACTCATTTGATCAGTTGGAGGTAATAGTAGAAAGCATGTCGTAGGTTGAGTTGATTCCTTGCAACACTTATTTGACTGCTATTTTGAATGTATCTATTTTTGGCACATGGATGTTTAGATGCATTTTTTTAAGACCCTTTGGGCATGTTTAGATGTTAGGTAGCATACACTTTTGGTTGTTTGCATTTGCTTAGCATATAAGTCCCACACTAGGGCATTGTATTGCAACATGTCCACAACATTTATTGTATGTTGTCGGTATTAAAAACTTGTCATACAGTTACATTGGGAGTTGTTTTAGTTTTTGGCAATTCACCGCTTTACAAGATGTGACATTTGGGTAGGCAATTTTTTGTTATTTATACCTCTTTCTATGATTGGGTTCTATTTTCATGGATGCGGTAGACCAGTTATATGATTTCAAGGGATATTAGACTTTTGGAGACCAAAAGCCTTCTTTTAGGGAGTTGTGATCATAAATTGAGTTTTGATAATGGTTTCAAGTCAAAGTTTCAATGGTGCCACACTATAGATCTTGTCAAGATCTTTTTGACACTTTTTGTGGTTTGAAAAATGGACACCGTATGCAAAAGTTATAGGCCGCTAAAGTTTTGGTTCAACAGGTAAAAATTTGGTGTCGTAAAGTGACGTGGCATTATTTACATGCGACAAGTGGACCAATCAGAGGTTAACACGTGGCATGATTAATCTTAGAGATAAGCTTGTTGACCAATCCATCTGGCAATTAAGGTGGTGAATTTGAAGGAAAGACCGAGTTTGAAGGGGAGACCAAGCAAGTGGTGAGCTGAGTCAAAGGAGTCTTAGGTGGCCAAAACCTCATGACAAGTGGGTGGTCAAAGACTTTTTCAAGCGTTTCCCTTCCCCAAGCACGCAGCATGTGGGATAAACCCATAGAATAAGTGGCGATCAAAGGCTATTTTAAGCCTTATTCAAAATGCTCGACCCACACACGTGGGATAACAAGATAAGAAGAATTCAAATGCACCAAAGGTGGAGGCCGATAGTTTCCAAGGTGCCAAGACAAATTCAAACTTAGTCAAAGCCACTTTTTGAACCCCTCACCTTGTGGCAAAAAGATAGGAGGCTTAGCCACTACGCCATAGGCTTTGAATTGAATATAAAGGCACAAATTTCTATTTCTTTTAGAGAAGTTTTGGAATGTGTTTTTTATTTTAAGAGGCTGAGACTTTGTAAAAGCTTTGGGAAAGCTTATGTAATGGATTTTTATCCATTTTTTGGCCATAATACTCAGTCTTAATACTCTTTTTATCCAATTTGCATATTGGAAGAGTATTTTTAAGCCCATAGAGGAAATTTTTAGGACTTTTAAAGCAACTTTGCAGGTATGAAGACTCATAGAATTTGAAGGTGCTAGGCTTGATTATCAGTCACGGTGAAGGTGAATTTTTTCATTGAGAGATCAACTTGCAGGAAAGTTGCTTATTGTTTCTATATGTTTGAAGTGCCCTTAATGGAAATGGTCCACTCCTTTGGAGAACTTGGAGATGTAGGCATCAATTGTTGAGTTGAACTCCATTATCATGTTTTGTGTTTTTGGTAAATGTCATTTTGATGCATGATTTTGTTTCAGTTTGCTGCTTTGGTTTATTTAGTAAATGAACTCATGCAAGTAATTTTCATTTTGACAATTATAACAAAATGTTATTAAAAAATTGGTTCAATAACTGAGAATGTTTTATGCCAAAACATTTTGCAAGTTCTTTTGAGTTTTTTGAGAATTTGATAAGTTTTGAGAAATTCAGTATTCATATTTTAAACTTCACTTTAAGTTTATTAGTGGATTTTATGGATCACTCTATTATAGAGTTACCAAATTAGGGAACTAAGAAACAATGGGAAGAAAACCATCCCAAGAATCAAACCAAAAATGAGATTTTATCCCTCTTTTAAAAATCCAAAATAAGTTATCCTTAATCAGAGCAACCCCTTTCTTGAGTGTACTCCAAATCATCAATATTTTCCTTACCAGGGGATAATGAGGAATATCAATTTAAGGGACTCTCAAGAAGTATTTTTGAGTTAATACCCTATCATAGATCCCATTCTACTCCACACACCACTGCCAATATAATTTAGTGGCCAATGCCATCCCTAACAATGATGACTGCCTTAACCCAAGGCCGCTAGCTACTTTGGGCTATAAATAGTGTCCCATCTGACAAGGCTCCATTTAGAGGATAATAAGCTACCAGCCCATAAAAACTATCTTGCTAAGGAATCCAACTCCCTAACAAAGCCCAAAGGATCCACCTAAATCATACATCTATAAATGGGGAGAGCCTGCACCACAAATTTGAGCAGTTGAATATGACCCATAGAGGACAACCAATGATGGGTCTAATGATTAACTTTCACATGAAATTTATCCAAAATATTTTGCCAAGACTCCCTAGAAAGTCTTCCAACAGTGATGGGAATACCAAGATAGGTCAAAAGGAGCACCCCAATTTGAAATCTCAAGATATAAGCAATTCTCCTCTGAATGGAGCTTAGAGTATTGAAGAGAAAGATGAAATACTTATCTTCATTATCAATTGGCTTGAGGTTACAAGATAAACATTCAACACCTTGCGTATATTCAAAGCTTCCCTAATTGTAGCCATACCCATCAAAGTAGTGTCATCTACAAACTGCAAGTGAGACTGTGAGGGTAAACCACCTCCCCACCCCCACCTTTGAATGAAACCTAACTCCACATTCCTTCTTATCAAGCATCCCAGACACTCAACAAGAAGAAAAAACAAGGAGAGAGGGGATCACCCTATTGTAGATCTTGAAAGGAACCAAAAAGTTTAGAGTGCTCACTATTTATTAACATAGAGAAGGATACCAAAGTAACACAACTCATAACCCAATAAATCCACTCATCCCCAAAACCAAAAGCACCAAGGACATTTCGAAGAAAGAACCATCGAATGTAGTCATAAGCCTTAGCCATATCAAGCTTGATGAACATTACCTTATCTTTGGAGCTGGCCATAGAGTGAATGGTTTTAGTTGCAATAACAATCCCATCCAGAATATGACATTCCACCAAAAAACCACTTTATTCCTCAAAAATCAGCACTTTAAGCCACTTTTTCAACCTATCAACAATCAACTTAGAGATAATTTTATAAATCACATTGCAAAGAGAGATAGGCCAAAATTGACTTAACCTATCCACCCCCTCATACTTTGGGATGAGAGCAAGGAAGGTAGAATTCAAGGCCCGTAACATCTATTTATTCTTATGAGACTCCTGAACAACCTCCAACAAGTTCAACTTGATAATATCCCAAAATTCTTGAAAGAACTCAATCAGGAAACCATCAGGGCTAGGGGATTTCCCCCTCTAGCTCCTCAATCGAGATATTACTCATAAGATGCTCATTCATCTCCCTAGAAACCAAAAAAGGGATACAAGAAAGAACATGAGATTCCTCATCAGAACCCCCTTGTGAGTCCTCTCTAAATAATGAAGCAAAATATTGCTTAGCTTCACGTGTAATTTCATGAAAAGAAGAAAGAGTTTCACCCTTGTCATTCACTAGAGCAGAAATAGAATTGCCATGTCTCCTGGCTTTCACTGAGTTGAAGGAAAAAGTAGTATTTTGATCCCCTTCTTAAAGCCACTCAATTCAAGCCTTTTATTTCAAAAAAATCTCCTCTCATAACTCACACTCTTCTAGTGCTTTCAAAGCCCTAGTCTCTTCCCACAATAGGTCCTCATTCATTCCATCCTCTCTGATCATCCTCTTAATACCATCCAACTCACCCTAGGCAATAGACTTATCATGGAAAATGTTTCCAAAGCACTGTCGATTCTAATGTTTAAGCTAATACTTGACAAATTAAAGTAACTTAGAAAAAGTTTATATTATAGTACCATAAGCAAGTCTACCATACCTCCACCACTCAACAATATAGTCATTGAGAGAGGAATCACACAACCACATAAGTTGGAACTCGAAAGTAGGGGATCAAGGTACATGAGCTGAAGAAATAGCCAGCTTGATAGGCTAATGATCTGAACCCCTCCAATCCAAAATTTTGGAGATAGAGCACCATAACCCACCAAACCAATAGCAAGAAACTAGAAAGTGGTCAAGTAGTTTTGTAATATAGTTATTCCCAATCCTCCAATTGTTCCAAGTAGACTGACCATTAATGGGCTTAACATCCACAAGATTTAAAAATGAGATATTATCAAGAAGTAGCAATGTAAAAGGATCAAGCCTCGCAATACCACCCCAATTTTCAACCAACTTAGAAATGGTATTAAAGTCTTTAGCCATTATCAATGGATGAAAAGGAACCATGCTTCAGACAAACTAGATATGGGACCACAAAATTTGTTTACCTTGAAGATCAATAGGTGCATAGATATCAGAGAAGAAAGTAAACTCCCCCATCTCAAAATAAGATGCAATCACATAAATAGAATACTAAAAGGATAACCACCAAAGAGGGTAGATATTTCAAGGATTCCATAAACAAGCCACTCCCCCTACAGACCCTTGAACACCAATACACTGGCACTATCCACTCCCCCATAGCTTAGGCACTAAACCAAACATACCCTCCACTAATAACTTAGTCTCCTATAGGAAAAGAACATTAGGAGATTGAATTCTAACCAAATCATGAACATCTTTTTGTCGAGGGCCACTATTCAAGCACCTTATATTCTAGGATAGAACAATCATTTCAAGGGAGTCAAAAAATGAGAATCAAGAGTCTTAATAGACCCTGACTCTACTAAAGTTTCCCCTGTTAATTTAATCTTTTATAAATCTTTTTTTCTACCAATCTTGGAAGACTTCTCCCTTGCCCGTTTTTTTGGATCCTTTTGAAGAAGACCCAAATGAGAAGAAGAAGACTTATTAATCTTCACCCCCTCAGTACTTGTATTTGAAACAAGAGGAGATCCATCCTCACCACCCTCCTTCCCTACTATAATAGGAACTAATTCCACCTAGACTTCCATTTGAACATAGGTGTCCATTTGTAAAACCCTATTATCTTACATACCCTGAGTATCTTCTAAAAGAAGGCCCTCCTATCCTGTATCCAAAGCACCCTGATCCAGATTCATCAAAACTAGATGAGATCATCTAGAACTTCAAATCTATTGAAAGAATCTTCCTCTTACCTTTCCTTCAAATTCCTCTTTTGACCTCAGTTCCTATTTTGAGCCTTGATAAGAATGAAACCATTAGCCCCATCCACATCACCAGGAATGGGTTCCTTCCCCTTTTCAACCCTAGGGGGGTTATGGGGTGGTTGAGAAGGATTCGAATCCATAGGTCTAGCCTTTAGGCATCTTCTCTACAAATTACCATATTCATGACAGAGGGGACACCAAAAAGGAAGAGTTTCATAATCCAACTATTACACCCAAGAGTAAGGACCCACACACATATCCACTGAATCTAGCAAAGGTTTACTTAAATCAATCTCAACAAAGATAAAAGCAAAAGTCATCATCTTTTTACCTTGAGTCTATTTTGAAGTACCAACTAGTTTTCCTAGCATCACAACCAATAAATGTAAAACATCCTCCTACCAACATTCCATAGGAAACCTTAGAAGACAAGCCCACACTGGAACTCAGTTCAGAAGCTCTTCAGTAAGATTGAAGCCCAATCTGGTTATGAAAATAGGGACCTCCTTCAAAGGCCTTGTTGCGGTCCACCAAGTAATTGAATGAAACCACAAAAAATCTATTTGCTAAAATCATAACCTCCATTTATCCCTTAGGCATCCAAGTCTGTTGGGCCTATGATTCAAGAAATTGTAATGAAACTTGCATCCCCATAAACTTTCATAAAAAAGCATGCTTCGAATAATATTCAATATCTTCTGAAATCATATCCAGTGAGATAACTAATTTCGGCCTCACCTCACAATGTTCAAGACAACCATTGATCTTCATAATTTGAGTACCACTAGATAAGCCTGATCCAACCATTACCAGACCTAGTGAGAACAAGTTATTATTATAAACCTTCAAAGCATGCGAAGTAGAGTTTTTCACCAACTACTGCTGAATGATAATCCATCTTGGGACAAGCCCCTGAAGACTCCCAAATCAGCATTGACACTTAGCCAGACTAATGCAAGTAGGCAAGCCTCTAAGGGAAGGAACCAACACTAGGGTTTAACCGATCCACCACCCACCACTACCTTCAAATTGTAAACCAATACAACTAAGGATAACACCCCACCTATAGCCTTCAAACAAGGACAAAACCCTCACGTGCATAGGGAAGGATGCACCAATGCCAATAATTTTTTTTCTTTACTGAAATTGCAGCCCCACCCCACCCCAACATGCATTCACTCCCCACCCAGGTGAGGCCAAGAATATATAGAAGGATTAGACTAGGGCACTATCACCCTAGCTCAACCAACACCCTGCAATAGTGAGTGCCAACCACATCAGACTATAGGGTCACTTATTTTGGCTAACTCTGCATGTTTTCATTTCAAAAATCACCGATCCTATGGCTAAAAAATAATTTAAAGACACATTCCTTATATTATCCTATATAATAACATATTATAATATTATATATTATATTTATATATTTAATATTTTAAGTTTAAAATATGCTAGAATTGTTAAATTGATCTAGGATCTCTAAATGTCATAGATTGCATGAAAACCCTAGGATAGGTGAGAACAAGAATGCAAAGTAAAAGTGAGCTTAATTAATGTTTAATAGGATGATTAGCTAAAAATTACAAAGGAGGTGCATTATATAGTGAGATATTAGGTCACCATAAAGGTAACAACTCAAATCACAATTAGAAAACACATTAAGTGTATGTTACAATAATGAATTTGACAACCCTAAACAAGTTGACTAACAATCATGCAATTAAAAACCAAAGAAGGAAAAAAATTACACTAACACCCACCTTGAACATAGTTTAGTTGGGAAGAATAATTGGGTCCTAGCAACAAGGTTTGATGAGGTACCTAAGCACATTACGACTCCCATAAAGTGGAGAAAAGGAGAAACCCCATAGGATAAAACTCCTCTCCTAAAAGATATAAAAGAAGATAAGGGAGCTAAAAAGACCCACTAAAGTCTACAATTGCCTGAAACCATACAATATCCTATGATAGAGTTCCCAAAGGTGACTATAAATTATAAGTAGATGCAGTGAAGAGTGGATCACCTTAGAATAGAGAATGTGTCCACCAAGAGCCTGATGGATCTTCAACCAAGGTAGTAGGGCCAAATTCTCTCTGCAATGATGGTGTAATAGGAACATGGGAAATGAAAGATTTTTGAATGCCTTAAAACTGTGGTATAGACTGCCTAATGTCTAATGTGTTCCAGATCAGTATACCTATTCCTTATAATGTCTGAAGCAGATAAGAGGTAGGTTGATTAGGAAATAACTCCTAAAAATATGGATGATGATAATGAAATGGTGGATATGTGTCCCCATTACTACTATAGTGATTTTTATTAGAAAAAGAGTCATCAATATTAGAGATGTGCTTAGGCTAAACAATGTCATCAATTTCAAGTGAGTCTGAAGAAGAAGAATTTGAAGGAGAGTCACAAGCAAGGTGTGAGATTTTATAGAGTTGAGTCTGATGATTGACCATTCCCACTACCAATATAGTATCACTATTCAACTCTCTAACATACATTGAATCTAGAATAAATCAACTTATATGCCTGGACCAACATGAGTGATTTGGTAAACTATTAGGATATTAGTTGAAAGTGAGGGAACACTTAGAAAATTATTGAATGTTCCACCACTCACTTCAACATACCCTCTCTTGATAATTTTTTTAAAAGTGTCATAACTCAACTATATAGAGGACATACCACATGGTTCCATGGAACTAAAGTCAATCTGTGAAGAGTTCATGTGATGTGAAGAACCAAAGTCAATGACCCATGTAAGATTTAGAGATATAAAAATAACTAGGGCCTTTCCCTTTGATTCCCCCTTACTATTCCCTTTTTCCTTTTCTTTACCATGGTCATTTACCTTAGAGGATTCATGGGTTGATGAATTTATGAATGGTATAATCAGGGACACTGATGTTGTGCTTCTCAAGTAGCTTAGTCAGTTGGTCAATCTGATTCTTCAAATATTTACTTTCATCATGCTTTCCCAAGTAAAACCCACATTTGATCTAAATTTTCTTAGGCTTAGAATAGGAAGAAGAGGTCTCATAATTGGATCTGTAGGTGGAAGGATTTGCATCCTTTTCTTGATCCTTTTTGTTATGTTTCTTCTCTTTCTCTCTATGGTTTGAAGTCTTCTCTTTCTTAACAAAGAGTGCATGAGATTTTGAAGACTTCACTGTGCCCATTTGTATCAAATTTTCTTGCTCCTAAATTAAGTCAACAATAAAGGTATCTAGAGAAGGCATATTCCATGTAGATCTAAGAGTAATTTTTGTGGCATGGAAAATGGACACAAATATAAAATAATTTGGACCTAGTTTAGAGAGTATCAATAGAACAAGTTATTCATCTTTCTTGTCAATTCTACATTATTTTAATTGCAACCTCAAAAGTATAAACATGGTGAATAATTTCTAGATGGTGTTTTAGTCATCTAGGATCAGAATGATGAGCTCATTCTCAAACTGATGGCCTCTCATAACATTTAATTTCCAAAAGAGCGTGCCCAAAGTGGATTAATCTTGATTAGGTATTTTGGCAGATTCTATGTGAAAGAATAGATCAAAAGAGATGAAAAGACACAATAGTCCATGGAATTTATCACAATGGTTGAACCATTTGATTTTTTATTTTGTTACTATAGTTTAAATCTCAATGCCCATTATAATTTTATGGTAACCCTTGGATTACAAAATGATTGCCATTCTAAATTTCCATTCATGATAATTAAATGGTGTGAGTGGACTTATAAGACTTGAATCCATAATTCAAATAGATTGTTGCATAAAAGAAAGAGAAATATAGAAAAGAATAATACACAACACCACACAATACCCCTTTATAACTATAAGAGTGACACACTCATAATTTTTAATGATGGTAAGGCCGACCTAGAGAACCATCTACAAGATTTACATGTAGCATGTTTGGACTAAATGCCCAATGATTGGCTCCTCACTAAGTTGTTCCATCTGAATTTAAAGGACTATGCATCATAATGGTTTTATGATCTTCCTAATCAATCTATCACAACATTCAATCCACTGGCATATGTATTTTTGGCGCACTTTATAATTAACATCAATGAAAAGGCTTCTAATGCTCAAGTTACACAACTCAAACAAAAATCTAATGAGCCAATAGTTGAATATGCCTTGTAATATAAAACTATACTAGTAAAGATGACTAGTCCCATGGTAGATAGATAAATCTAAGACATATTCAAGTAGAGTTTGATACCAACATTACATGAAGCTATCCTATTCAAGAAGTTTTTATCATTCATAGATATTCATCATACAGAGAAAGAATGGGAATTCAAGCTTCTCTCCATGGAAAAAACAAAGTACACAACTATATCATATTCATCTACTAAGAGTTATAATAAGCCTCCATAAAAGGTAAATTCAAAAGAGAACAAGAATGATTAAAAAATAATAGTTAATATAGGTTTAGATCCACCTCCTCACATGGTTTTATTAGATCCTCCAAGGAGACCTTTTATGACTCTTCCTTAATCACTAGCATGGGTTTTACAATAGCTTTTTGAATGTAATTTAATATCTTTCCCTCTCATCAAATAGGTTGATAGAATTAGGCCTCTTCCTAAGAATTATGATGCCAATGTATTTTATGACTATAACAGGGTACTAGACCATACTACAAATAAATGCATTAGCTTGTGACATAAAATAAAATATTTGATAGAAGTTAACATCATTGATATCAATACTCTTATAAAAGTACATAGACCACAACAAATATAAATAAAAGTATTGAAAAGATTTTTAGATTAATTTATAAAGGATACAACTAATGAGACATCAAGAACTTTAGGTGTTCACTATACTTATTAGGCACATTTACCACCAAAACCCTATCATACACATATGATGGACACACACCCTCTAAATAATATCATTGGTGTGTATCATACTAAATTACCAGTTAGATCTCTCATCACTTTCTCAGAGTAGGAGATAATTGATGATGAATTAGATTTATATTTACTCTTTGTACAAGCCTAAATTAATCATTATCATATTCAAAGTGTCATGATTGATAATGGGTCAAACATTAACATGTGTACCATCACACTTATAAAACACTTGGGTTACTTAGAGTAAGGTATTTCTCAAACAAATATAATTATTCATGGTTTTAGTGGACATGTTTAGAGATTCATCATGGAGATAATACTACCATTATAGGTTGGGTCCACACACATGGCCACTAGATTTATAGTGGTACCTAGTGCCAACACATTAGACATGTTATTGGGTAAGCCCTGGATATAATAGATTCAAGCTATCCTATCTACCACAAACTAATGTCTCAAATATATACATGTTAATCAGGTGGTTATAGTTGAGGGCCTTCCATATGAGTATCCTTTACCTATTCCATATCTAGTTATACATTAGACACTAGTTTTAATTCAACACATAGATTCTATCAACACACCTCAGATGTCCATTAAGCCACTAGTGAAGGTGATGTTTACTCCTACTGTATTACCACATATGCATACTCTCCCATGGAAACCTTTATTAGAGAGACCCCTACATTAGAGACATGTTGTGAATTATAGAGGACCTCTCTCTCTACCACCACACATTAGTGTTACAGTAGAGAGCATCCACACTAATTAAAAATTATACTAGATGGGTTATAAAATGCCCCATAGTTCATTGTCTAGTTTCGTTAACTTCATAGATTTAGATCCCTACTCCATAGTTAGTTTTAACTACAAATCACTCAATACCTCATTGCATAACACACACAATCACTATCCCTCTATTTGATACTAGACACATTGATTGTAAGTCTCTTGTAAGACTCATAGGTTAGTATTATCACTCCTCTTACATTGATCCTTATATATAGTTTCATTTTCATGATTGATTGTACATAGTTTATACTCAAAAAACACAAAAATAATATAATATGTTCAAAATACAAAAAAAATTAGATATTAATAAAAAAACACAAAATTTAGATTGTTTGCATATCCATGTTTACATTATTTATATGCTTTCTAGTTACTACACATGATTACTGTGTTAGTTTAGTTGGTTTTATCATACATAAATGCTTCACTTATTCTTATCGAGTGTTTGCATATTCTTACAAGACTCAAGTCCAACACGTAGATCTAGATTTGCTACTATCTACCCACTAGGAGTACATACACAGATTCATCATTGATATATTCACCCATTAGGGTCATCATATACATAGATTTTGATTTTTTATGCTACATCTTTCTACACTATATATCACATATTTAACATTGATTATATCTTGATATTGATCATTTTATACTACCCATATTTTTTGCCGACTACTACTACTATAAACTCAATTATGTACATCTTTAATCTTATACAAATTTATACACATGTTCATGCATACTTTCATCTCTAGTTTTTATAGTTTAGACTTGATTGTGTCTCTATATTTCTACATCTATTTGAGGGAATTTGAATATGCCATTATTATATAACTCTTCACCTCTTCCTTTCATTGTGTGTATGCTTTGAACATGTGCCCATGTCCTTGTGTGTGCCTTATTGATTGTGTATGCAAACATTTGAACATGTCCTTACATGTGGATCTAAAACAACCTACTTTCTATTTATGTATGTGGACATTTGAACATGTCCTTGTATGTATTGATTTCTCAGATTTTGTGACATGTGCCTATGTCCCTTGTATTGTGGCCCCTTGGCCCACTTTTCATGCCTTATGTGTGTTGTGTGTATGCTTTCATGTATGCATCATGGACATGACACTTGTATCTTAATTTTTAAACTTACACCTATTTTTTGATTCCATGAGTTCCCTTATGCATCTCCCCTTCATTCATGGGTTCCTTGATGGACATCATGCCCCATCCCCCTAAGTAGTTACTCAAATTATTCAATTTAAACATATGCTTACATTGTTATATCTATCTTAAAAACCTTATGAATGCTAAATATAAAATACATCATATATTACTAACTTATGCTCAAATTATCTTAATTTTTAATGTCATGTATACACATTATATTAGTTTATAACGTGGATATCATATGATTTCAGCCTAACACACATCATGCAAAGCTTTTCTTTTGAGGATAGTTATTACATAGGTACAATAACTCCTCTCAAAAGAAGGATAATTCACATGGGTTTTTTACATAGAGTAGGCCATCTGAGTGCACTCAGAGTACAATTTCAAACATGAAAACATAGAATTACAGATCTCAAAATCAAGAAAACATAATGGAAGATAGTCAGACAGAGATCATATTTAGTTTGGTAGGAAAACAACACAGAGGACACTAAAACTACACAAAGGATACTAGCACAATGTGATACTATCCAAGGAATTTTACTACTAGCTAATAGCCTAGAAATAATAAAATACATATTTTATAGAACACAATAGTTATAATCTAGATTTGCATAGTTTATGTCACATATTATTAGATTTGATCAGTTTATGCTTAATTTTACACAAAATCATACCAGGTTTACTTAGATTGGGGGAATTATGCATGGTATGATCACTCCCATTTTAGTTTCATATATACATAGATATAAATTGTTAAAGCTTAGTCTAGAATCCATATGCATAAATATCAAAATTAGGGGCATGTGCATGTCACATTATTTCCACATGATCAATTCTACACTAGTTCATCTCAGATGAAATGATAATTCCATGTCATTCTTTGTATTATATAATTTAGACACCATTTTTACTAGGTTTCACATCATATTGATGACTTATTATATTTGTAGTGGTTGACATTTATATGTAGTCCCTGACCTACATTCTCAAGTGCCTGAGAGGCCCCTTGGCCATTTTATATTTTAAAGTTTTTGAGTGATCCCATAGCCATGTGCTACATAGTTTGAGTTAGATCATATAGTTTTTGTCATAAATTCATATAGTACACATGGGTAGGAAATAATGGAGTTATAACCTACTTGAGTAATTGATCCACCTACATAGGAGGGTTGGATAAACCATCGGTCCAATCCAATTTATTCATAGTGTATGATCCATTGAGAAGGGGTGGGTAATGATGCAGTCAAAAATAAATTGATTGCTTAAGCCATGCACATATGGTGATTGAGTAAGCCATCAACTCAGACTAAGAAATTCACTAGTTGATCACCAACTACACACATAGGATGTCACTAGGTTTTTGCATTGGTTTGCATACCCAGTAAGGTGCATTTTTTATTTTCTTATCTCTTATCTCTTTACTCAATTTTGTATTTGATTTTGATACTCTTTAAGTAAGGAATAATTCATATATATTTCATTTATAAATTACATAGTAGAACACATTTCATACACTCATACCTAGATTCATGGGCTTCACCTCACAGGTAAGTCTAAGTACACTTCTTTTTCTTTTATCCTAGTCATTTCACTTTGCTACTATTTTAACCTTTTAAGAATTAAAAAGTATAAATAATATGTTTGTTAAAGACCTAATTATACTAAATCAAGAAAATAATATGTAATAAATATAGCCAATGATTTGTTACATAATTGACTAGTTTTGACTTTTTTAAAAATAATAATAAATAGTGCAAGTAAAAACTTAGTTGGAAAACACCTGAGACATATGATCTAGAGGTTGGAATTGAGGTAGAAGTTAGTATGATTATTGTAAATAGGATATGAATGTTAGAACCCCTCCTATATAGTATCTCCATAATTGGAAAGTATCATCATTATTGGAAATGTGGTAGTAGTGTCCTCTATGTAGGACTGTCCTGAGCTTCTTGGTGCACTTATGTTTATATATCTAGAGTTTGTTCCTATGTGTATAAGATTTTAAATCTTGTAAGTTTTTTGTCATGAATATTTTTATGAGAAAACCCTAATCCTCTATATAGTTAAGACATCTAGTTGATACAAGCTAAAAAGTGTATTTGTTAGTTGGGTAAGCTAGACATCCTCAACACCCTACTGTGATGAGAGTTACCTACAAACTAATACTCTAAGGAGAGATCAAGCCTAATGTAGTTCTCCCCACCTAAGTGTTGGTGCAAGATCAAGTGAAGCTAGTATGATAGTGGTCTTGAGTTCTTTGAATGTGCATGAAATTAGAAATCTACATAATTTAAGCTTAGGACTACTATAGATGGTAGTATGTAGAAGTAAGGTAGAATAGGAATTGATAACCTTAATTTTGCAAAACTTGTTTTGAGTTTGAATGTGTATTTTGATTTGATTTCCATCTACTAATTAGAAGGCTAAAAGTCATGTATTTTTACTATTCTGATGCTTGTGTGGGTGTTGAAAGAGGTATAATCCAACCCTAAGAGGTTCTAATTTTGATAAGTGTGCCTATGGATTGTACTAAGGTTGGATAAGTGTGATAATAGGCCTTAAGATAGGTCTAGGAATAATATAGGGATAGGTAGTCTCAATTAACACTCTTGAGCACTCAAATACCACTTTTAGATGATTACATTTGGCCCCCTTTATTATAAAAATGCATCACAACAAAATGACTAGGATAAAGGAAAAAGAAGCATACCTGGACTAACTTAAGAGATGAAGCTCGTGAAGATGGGTATGAGTATGTGAAGCATGATCTAGTCTATGTCCTACAAGAAAAACATGCATTAATCAATCTTTAATTAAGAGATACTAAAAGAAAAATATTAAATTGAGTAAAGAAGTAGAACTAAGTAAAATTGGGTAAAGAGATATGAAAGAGGAAAGTAATGAATACACCTCACTAGGTATGTGAACCAATGCATAAACTTGGTGACAACCTATGTGTATGTATGGATATGATGAATAATCAGTGAATAGTTTGGATTGAGTTGATGGATTGCTTAATCCTCATGTGTGGGTGGCTCAAGAACTCAATCTGGTTTTGACTCCATCATTTCCCACCCCTGCTTGGTGGATTATGACCTAAGAATAGCTTGGATTGGGCTGATGGTGTGTCCAACCCTCTCATGTAAGTGGATCAAGAACTCAAGTAGGATATAACTCCATAAATTCACACCCATGTGTAGTAGATTCACCTAAAACTTAAATTGTGTTAAGTAATTGTAAATGTCTAATTAGGTATGTCTAATTGGGTATGCCAGATCTGTGACCACTCAGATACATTAGGCATCTTTGGGACACTCAAGAATGCTAATAACTACATATGGAGTAAGGAATAAAAATAGTGTTTAACCTAGAATATGATGTCAAATGTACATAGCATAGATAATGACATGGCACTTGTCATTTCATCTAATCAACTGGTGTGTAAATGAGCATATGGAAATAATGTGCCGCATACATGCCCCAAAATCTGATATTTGAGCATATGAATTTTGGATTGAGTTGTAATGAAGTGTGTTTGGGTATCTAAAATGAATATGGGAATGGTCATGCCATTCATAATGCCCTTAATATGAGAAAAATGGTATGAATATGAGCTAAACTAGTATGAATATGAGTAAAATTGATAAATATATAATGGAATCTATGTAAACCTATATTGTACCTACTATACTTTTTTAACTAATCTAGGTTTTTATGAAAATGAGGCTACCAGATAGTAGCACCATGTCTTTGAAAATATCACTATTATTGAAAATGTGGCACTAGTGTCCTAATTTGGGAACTAGTGTCCTTTAGGTTTGATTTTTGTGCAACTATATTGCTCTCTATGTCACTATTTTCTCACTGTGTTTACTTGAGTATAATTTTCTATAATTTGATCCTGTGTGCTAAAAATATACTATGAATGCAATATAAGAGCCTGATATTTGTGACAAACATTTGTGAATTCCCCCTATTTTGAAGAGAGTTGTTGAATTTGTGTAAGACCTATCCTCAAAAGAAAAATCTTTGTAAAATGTAATAGCACATATGATAAATGCATAATAATCCAATATAATGTGCATACATAACATCAAAACTTAAGATGTATGTCATGTTTAGAATTCACAAGGGTGAATAGATAGATATAAAAATATATGTAACAACAAATTTGAGTAAAACTACATAGCTACCTAGGGGGTGGGTCATGATGTCCATCAAAAAACCCAAGTAGGAAGGAGATGCATGAGGTCCCTCATGACATAAAAATCTAGAGTATGTAATAATTAAGAGACAAGTGTCATGGCCATGATGCATACAATAAATCATACATAAAAAACACATGAGGCATGCAAATTAGGCCAAGGGGCCATAATACAAGGGACATGGGCACATGCCACTAAATCAGAGAAAACAAGACATACAAGGATATGTTCAAATGCCCACATATGTAAGCAACAAGGAAGTTAGATTGGAGCCACATAGAAGGACATGTTCAAATGTATGCATACACAATTATGAAGGCACACACAAGGACATGGGAACATGTCAAAAGCATACATAATGTAAATAGCAGTGGTATAGAGCTACAAAGTAATGACATATTCAAATGCCTTCAAATAGAAGAAGCATAGAGATAAAATAAAGTCTAAATGAGGAAAGCTAAAAATTAAAGTGTGCATGAGCATGTAATACAAATATATGTAAGATCCAAGATGTACATATGATGATTTTAAAGTAGTGATAACTAAAAAAAATTTGAGTAAGTGTATTGTTAGTCAATTTTGGCTACCATGGGATATAAATATAAAAAAATTTGTCTATCAAAATTTAATATTGTTTTTAGATTCATAGGTAACATTTTACAATGAATTTTATCATACTTTAAGGTAAATTTGAAAATTTTAAGGTAATGGCTCATATTAGTTTGTGCTTGTCTAGTTATGTCATGTCTTAGTCAAGTTGGTTAAAAAAGTTTTCAAGGTCTAGAAAGTCTTGATAGGTCATGTGAAATGTATAAAAGAAAATATTACACTCCCTTGGTTTGTATAAGTGCCAAAAATATTTCAAACACTCCTTATAACATTATAAATTATTTGAAATGCTTTCTTATCCATATTGTAAGGTTATAAGAAGGAATATGGTAAGGTATGGTAGGTAAAAAATAGAGGGAGGATATTGACACATCACCCCACATCCATCTAGTCATGAAAGAGCTCCATGAACACTTATAACATCAGTTTAATCAGGTCTCTAAGTATAATATGATAATTTTCATGTCAAAGGAGAGGTTTTCCAAGGGGTAGTTGTAGGTTTTTACAGCGAAGTTCCTCTCTAGGTAGCTTCATGGCCTCTTACATCTCCATTAGACTTAAACCAAGTATTTAGATGAGATAAAAGTCTTGGAAAAGTATAAAAAACTTAATCTCTCCTAATATAAACCCCTAACATTTATTCATTGATCCAGCCCCACACCTATATGAACCATCCTTAAGAAGACTAGGCACTTAAAACTGCTGTGAAACACTCCTAAGAACTTGAGAAAGTGTGTTTTGATGGTGATAAATTCATGGAGGTTATTCATATGGATAATTTAAATTTTGAGGTGAAGGAGAGGTCCATTTACTTATATCTTGTGGAATTAGACAAAAGGGATAGGTCCTTAACTTTATGAACCACAATTAAGATGGTAAGCATACCTAAACCCTCAAACCTTGAAGATGACCTGATGATTGGGTTCTTATTCAAAATGAATTAAAATTCACATGTTTTTCCTTGGAATGACTTGAATAACATTTTTGGGTTCCTTGGGCATCTTCTAGGGCCTTTTGGTGGTACATGTGAAAGACATGGTGTATGAAATTAGCCTAAAAGTTAAGGTGCAAGCCTAGTTGGAGTATGCAGAGTAGTGGTAAGTCTTCAAATTAGGTATAAATTCTTAGTGAGTCTAGAAAAAGGTTATATATCCATATATGAAATTTCATATACCTATTAAGATGGTACATGAGATTTTCAAGTCACTAATTTGGTTCAAAATAGTGACTGTACTAATATATTGCCTAAAAATCCTAACTATAGACATATGGAGTAATCTTAAAGAGATTCCATTCAATTTATTTAGTTGTATTATGATGGTAAAGTCATTAAAAACCCATCATAAATCATTGAAACCCATTGATTTTCATGAGAATTCACTCTAGTTACCTCTCAAGTTTAAGCATGCACCTAGTCTAGGGTTTTAGCCATTTCTTGGTTCACCCATATATATAAGGTTTCAGATCCTAAAATTTGACTTGGACCATAATTAAGAGGTCTTGAAAGTGAATCAAAATTTTTCTTAGAGTTTCACATGTATCAGGGATGTGTAGAGCCAAATATCAATTTCCTAGGCCTAAAGACCTAATTAAGGGCTAATAGAAAGAAGAATAGGTGGATTAAGTACACCTTAATTGAGTGTTTGATCATGAAATTTTGCATAGAGTAAGAATAGATAAATGGGTACAAAAATCTATGCTTTTTTTTACAAGAGCATCTGTATAATGTTCTAGACAAGGATCTTTATATGTTTTGAGTGCTACAAGGAGATGAAGACAAGTATGGGCCTTAGATGTGAAATGGAGTGTTAGAGAGTGTATAAAGTACCTAAGGGGGTTGATAAATTTTTTTTAAGGTAGAGATAGGTCATTCATGGAGAGAATTTTCATTCATGAAAATTGAAACAAGATTTGGAGCATTTGAGGAAAGGAGATTTACATGTCTACAATATCATTATCAAATCTTTGGTAGTTTGGAGATGTTTGAGTTTAGTTCTCATATTAATTATGTTTAAAGAGACATTGTAATGGCCATAGATGGTATAGACATCCCTCAAGAAGCATGATAAAGGAAGTTAAGTGTCTAAACAAGATTTGTAACTCTTAGAAATAAGAATAGGCAGTTGCATAATGAGGTGGATGAGTCATCAAGAAGGTCAAAAGTTACTCTACGCCACCCTTAGGAAGAAAAGGGTCATATCAAGGACAAACATGTTGATATAACACTTTATAACTACCTAATTACATATTAATCTTAATTTTAACTTGTTTATTTTGAGATGACACTTGTTAGAAGTCTCTCCAACATTCTATTTCTCATTATCTCCCATTCTCTTCTATGTATACATCCTTGTTTGGATTTTTAATGGATCATCCACTTGAGTATGGAAAAGCCTTTCTCATTTGTATGAGTTGGATCAATAAAGAATACTACTTTTTTCTCCTTCTTTGACTATACTTAGTGTGTATGCATGGATAGTTGATCTCATTAAGTGTTTTGTTTGGTCTTCCTTGACATGTTATCATATTCTAACACCTATATGCAGTTTGAAAAGATTTTTTTGTAGGTCATGTGAAGTGTTCAAGTGAAGTTTAAGGGTCAAGTGTGTTTTTGTATTCATTATTACCATTTTAGACCTCTTGATTAATATTCATAGCCTAAACATATATCACAACCTCCACATTGAAATGCCAATGTAATAGATTCAAATTGGGAGTAGTGTATGTTCAGATTATTCTCATGTCTACATGTGAAAATGAAGTTGGTTGGTAGCGATCAATAAATTTGGTATATCAACTCCTTAGTTAAGTTTATTTCATGTTATTCCTCTCCCTTTTATTTACAAGCTAGTAGTGTAGTGTTATGGGCCTAATTGATAAATCAAGGGGATCTATCCCTAAAATCTAGAGGTTTAGTCTATTTAGAGGTCACCCATAATTGAAGACTAATCCCATTGTATAACTCAATTGAAAGGGATTGAAACACCCTCTCAAGGGTACGAATTTTGAGCTATAACATGTAGCATGATCAATATCAAGATATAAAAATTCTAAAGCTATGATGTAGAGTATATAAAGATAAAACCTAGTAATTGAAAACTGTGTATAGGGTGCTCCCAAGTGGATGAATGTGTCAAATGAAAAAGCCATGTATCGGTGTATATACACCTAGTGGGTAGATAATAACAAGTCTAAATTAGTGTATTGGACTTGAGTCTTATAAAAATATGCAAGCACTCAATAAGAACAAGTGAAGCATGTATGTACGATAAAATTAACTATAATAAGATAACTAGCATATGTAGTGTCTAGAAAATATAAGAAGTGTAAACATAAAAATGCATACAAACTATAGTTTTATGTTTTCTAAGTAATTATTTGAATGTTTTTGTGTTTTGGAAATATCATATTGTTTTTATATTTTTGGGATATAAACTATGTATAAGTAACATGAAAATGAACTATGTACAAGAAGCAAGAAAGAAGGAAAGTATATAAAATAAGGGAGTAACATACTAAATGATGAGTTTCATGTGAGACTCATGATCAATGTGGCCTATGTCAAATAAATTAATTGTGATCATGCATGATATATGAAAGGGAAACTATGGTCCCATAATCTACTATACTAAATGATCTATATTTGGCTTTACCTATAAAGTGATTCTAAGAATTTGTGACATTGACTGTGGTGTCCTATGAAATGTAGGGGTATTAGAGACCCATTTTATGGAAGCTGTTTTAGGTGGCATAGGTGCCCTATGATGATAACCTCGACAACTCAATAATACTAATCTCATAAGAAAGTGAGGAGAGGGAATCCCTCTATAATCTATAACATATCTCTGATATAGGGGTATTTCTAATAATGGTCTCCATGGGAGAGTATGCATATGTGGCAACACTATAGGAGTAGACCTCACCTGCATTAATGGCTCTACTAAACTCTATGGTGTACTGATAGGAAATGTGATAGGATTTTTAATTGATAACTATGTTGTAATAAGTAATTGTGCTATAATTGGTAACTATGATGTAATTGGTAACTGTGATGTAACTGTTTGTGGAACAGGTGGAGGATACTCATATGGAAAACCCTCAACTATGACCACCTAGTTTACATGTATATATTTTAGGCATATTTAATCTATGGATGGGATGGATCATCACTAATTTATTCATGGCCTACCCAGTAACATGTCAAATATGCCTGTATTAGGTATTACTAATAATCTTATGGAAATATGTGTTGGTTTAACCTATAGTCTAATTACAATCTCATCGATGGAGCTCTAAACATGTCCACTAAAACCATTGATAGCTATGTCTATAAGAGATATATCCTATTTTTAATACCCTAAATGCTATAGAAGTGTGATAGTACACATGCTATTACTTGACCCATTATTAACCATAATACTCTAGATAGGATGATGATTTATGTAAGCTCATACGAAGAGTGCATATAAATATATATCATCATAAAACATCTCTTTCTCTAAGAAAGTGATGAATAGTCTAGCTATAATGTTAGTGTGGTACACATCAATGATATTTTTTAATGGGTGTGCTTTCTCTATAGTAGTATGATATGATGCTAGTGGTGTATGTGTTTGATATGTGTAGTAAAGACCTGAAGCTCTCCCTACCTAATTTGATGTGTGCTTTGGAAATGGATCTGAGAATATTTTTAACACCTTAGCTTCTTATTATTATACTTTGGGTGCCTTTGTGGGTGTGATCACATCAATAATGTTAGCCTCAATAAAATCTTGTATCTTATGTTTGAGATTGATGCATATATTTGTTTTATGGCTTGGTGCCTTATAATACTCATAAAATACACTGGAATTAGATTATTTGAAATAGGTCATGTTGTATGAACCTCTTTTATGGGAGGGAGGGATATGACATTGAATTCTAAGAGTTGTAAAACATGTGTTGGTAATTATAGAAGGTTGGTAAAACTCTACGTGAAGGAGCTAATAAAACTAGGCAAGGAGTTGGATATGAAGCTAGGTTAACTATAGACTTTGGATCACTCTTATTTTTAGTGGCCCTTACCTTGTATAGAGGATTATTATAACTCTTAGTAGTTGATTCTGATCCACTTGAATATTTTAGTTTACCCATAGAGAGAAACTTGACTTTTATTTCTTTCACTGTGTGGCACAAATCTATAAAGGTTGTAAACTTTTTAAACAAGATATCTTTGTGCAATGTTGGTAGAAGACTTTGTTTGAAGATGTCCTATAGTTATTTATCTACCATGGGGCTAGTCAATTTAGCTAATATAGTCTTCTATCATAAGACATATTCTATAATATGCTCATTTTATTTGTGTTTTAATTATGCAACTTGAGCATATGAGATCTTATCACTGATGTTTATGGAGAAGTGTGATAAAAACATGTCTATCAAAGGATTTAATGCAATGATAAACTGATTTGATAGATCATAAAACCAATGTAAGACATAATCCTTTAAATTACATGGGAATAAATTAGTGAGAAGTCAATCATTGGACACATAGTCCAAACATTCTACATGATAAGCTCAAATATGGTGTTCCAAGTCATCCTTACCATCATATAATGTAAGCTTAGATGCCAAAAATCTAGATGGAAAATGAGTTACTATAATGTGACGTGTTAAAGACATATGTAAGAGAATTTTAGAATCTAGGGCATGCGATGGCCTAGTGGTTCCATTCTCAAGATGTAACTATTGACTAATTTGACCAAAACTCAAATTAGGTCAACCCCCTTTATAGTCAAACTTGTTATATGGGTCTTCTAGGGTGTAAAATGTGTCCCATGGTCTTAATAAGGTCAAATATATGTTTCATCTCTTTGTCATCTTTGTATAGTTTGTATTATGTCATTCTAAGGTCATTTATTGAACTTACACGAGTTTTCCATAGAGGAAAAGTGTTACAAATGTTTATTAAACATCCCACATATTATAATATGTCATAATAACTATTTTAAGACTAATAAAATGTAAGTGTAATGTCAAAACAAGAAGATCAATGGGAAAGTGGTAGTTTTCAATTATTGTACGGCCTACACAATAGCTTTGGCATGTGGGAGGACTTTAATAGTGTCTCCTTAGGTCCCCTCACCTTAATTTAATGCTTGGGAAGCTTTGATATACTTAAAAATGGCAAAAACCATTCTATCTTTCCCATCGCTCTCTTAGATAAGTAGAAAGGTCAATTGGTTTTTGCATGGTATGGCTTGGAGGAGTTGAGTCAAAGTAAGTGCACTTTATGGGTGGTATTAATATTTGTGTACTCTAAATTCATGATAATAGTTAGAATATTGGTGATATATGCTCTATTAATCATTTCTAAGAGTGTTAGCTCTTGTTTTCTGCCTGCACATCCCCATAGCCTTTAGGTTTTTTTTTTTATCTATTTGCATTGATATATATAATTCAAGTTATGTACATGATCTTGAGGATATGATCATAATTATAACATGGATTTTAGCCTAGTTTTCATGTGTGGAGGTTAAGATATAAAGTAGGACTACCTCATTCTACTAGTTGGAGACACCACTGAGGTCTGTAAACATGTTTTCATCAGTATCAGAGTTTCTTCTTCTTGTGTTGGTGTAGATAAAAGGTAAAATATTGTGTTTAATATCCAATTTTATAGTGATTAGTATATTATTTTAGAGGTTTGGTATTAAATAATAGCATTGATCAAGTGGATAATCATATTATACACACATTCAGGTAACCCTGCAACTGCCACCTAGAATCAAGTGTAAAGGAGCCTTGATAAATCATATTAATGAGGCATGAAAGTTTCAAGGTGGTGATAAGTATCATAAGGTCGAAAAAACATGATTAAACTATCCAAAAGGTCAGATATTGATGACAAGTTCTAACTTAGCACACTATCTTATATCTTGCATAACACCTATAGGTAGCTTCATTAATGGTCTCAACAAAGTTGAAATAAAGATGTTTGAACTCACTTAAAACATTCATTGATGTCTAAGAGGATAGAGAAGTTTCATGGTGATAATGGTAAAGTTATTACACTACAGACAAACCTAAATCCTTGTTCACAAGTTTATAATATTTCAATTTGAGACACTTTACCTTAGTTTCTCCAAATCATGTTTTTCCCATATATTATGACATCTCTTGGTGAAATGTATTGAGGTTTGGATAGTTTAAGTGGTTCCAGTCATATAGTTCAAGCCTAGAGACTTGCCTTGACAAAATTAAATGATTTCTTGATCAAGAGATGATGATGTTTGATGGGTTTCTAACTTAGGAAGGTTTTGACCTGCGACACTTAGAAAACATTGTGCTAAGATGACTAAAAGCAACCAAAACTATAATGACCTATAATATAGAGTGAAATTATGGTCTTAATGGCATGAAATGAACTCATTTAGGAATGGAGTGTTTTGATTAACCTCAATAAGGATTATGAAAGGTTAAATATAATGTCAAAGAACATATCATCATCTACAGGAACCCCATGGTTTCTCAAATGGAACATATACAAGCAATATATAGACCCATAATATGTTGATAGTGAGACATAATAAGCATAAACCACAACATAATGAATTTAATTGGTTTGAAATTATATCAATGGATTAAAGAGGATATTAGGGCATGAGCACAATGATTAAAGACACTTATAGGAATTCCATTTTCTTGAGGTGAACACCTACAGTTAGCACAATCTATAGACTAGTCTATACAAATGGAAGATCCAGGTGTGAAGGATAAAAAGAGATGCATGATGGATTAAACATGATAATATTAATCTTATATTGATTATTTATATATCATATGACTCTCAAATAGAAGAGGTAGAGCAAAGATCAAGTTTTTAGATCTCAACCTATAGGTAGTTCAAACCCTATAGACAATACACAGTCACTAAGTTTGAGAAGCCAATCTTGAGAGATTTATGATGCTGAGAGGTATATTGGTGTGATACATACTTTAAATTTAATTTATAATGTCCGCATGACCTAATATAACTTCTCATAGCCTTAGTTTAGCTGATCAAATTGGGGAGATGCCCTCTATTTTTTCTCAAATAGAGGGCACTCCTAGTCATGATGAAACTATAGGCTTGGTGTGTAGATGTTGGAAACATGACATGGAAAGTCTTAGAATAATATATAATGGAAGGTTTTTTTTAACATGGAAAAGTGTGAAGAATCACTCATAGTCTTGAGAAACCACTCAGAGGTGGTCTTAGGCCATAAAACATAGTTAGGCCTATTAGGCCTAGAACTAAACCTAAGCCCTACAAGGGTATATGTCCATTAACACGACCATGGAACATTTAAAATATAGTTTAAGAACTTTAATAAAGAGTTTATAATGAGTTATAATCATTGGTTTGTAGGAAAATACATAGAGGTGTCACTTTTGGCCTAAAACCATCTCAGGGGTGTCTAGAATGCACTCAAGGAGCTCGAGGGCCATTTTAAAACACTAATATGTATGGAATGATTTCATGGTACCTTAATCACTTAGGGATAGTTTAAGGGGGTCCTAAAACCAGACTTTGTGTATTTTTTTCAAAATTTAGACATCCAAATTTTATGAACAATCATTAACAATCTTAAGCATTTAAAACTCTCCTAAAACCCTATCTAGAACCCATTGGAGAAGAAATAGATGAAGATGAACTAAAAATTGTTCAAGTGGCCTGGAAATGGTTTTATACTTGTTGAGGACTCTCTAAGGCTCCATGTCACCCATTTGGTCTATAAAAAAATTGTAAGAACAAGCCTAAAATAGGTTTTTTTGCTAATTTTTATGTGTTCTTCAAGTACAAAAGAGTTTAAATAGATGAGAGTCAATTTATAAGGTATATGGGTACTTTTTGTAACTTAATAAATCCATTTATCACGTTATATAAGCATATGGACATCTCTACAGAGTCATTCATCACATGCAGTCTTGGACATGTAATGAAAAGATAACACGACTGCTAAGTGAGAAGATGAGAAGTCCAATTTTGGATGTTTTTAAGGTCTAATTCAAGGAGTAAAATGAAAGGGGAATTTTAATAGGTTTCATAACATATCTTCTATGGATTACCTTGAGAAATTAAATGCCGATTGGATGACAAGTGTGAAGCTTTAGGCCTAAAGGTTTGGTAAGTGACTACATGAAGTGCATGCAAATGTCATGAAGAAGGATATCAGTTAGGGAAGAATCTAATGATTGTCACACCTTATTTCCAAACCCAAATAATAAAATTCACATGTGTCAATTCTTCTTAATTAAATTTTTAGTAGTCAAGAGGTGCCTCCTCATGAAGGCAATTTCAAGAAGGTAGTTGAAGGGTCCCTATGCTAGTTTAAGGAGTTTTTCATGCTTTAGATGGACACTTATCAAAGAAGACCTTCATGGTCTATTCAATACTTCATTATCCTAAAATTTAAGTAGTCCTCATCAATTTAAACTTGTTACTATTACCCTTAAGCTTCACTTTTTCTCTCTCTTCTTACATGTTTTATAAATGCAAGCCTTCTTAGATTTGTAAAAAAACTCCACACCTAGTATGGTGAAGCCCTGATAGTTTGATACTATATTTTGAATTTGAAATAAAGACTTTAAATATATTTTTGAGTTCAAAAGGTATCTTGTATAATTGTGTGAAGTGGTGTATAATGAAAGGTCAAGTGATTAGTATTTATCCTGGCTTTCTCTTAACTCTTCCATGTTTGATTCAAGTAGTTTCCACTCTAACAAGGCACATGACTTGTAGTCAAGTGCCTTTGTATATCTTTAAGTGTAAATAGTTGCCTTAGTTTTTTAAATTTGACCTTTAGTCCACTCACCTTTAGTATTTCAATGCATATCACCTCCATTTTTGAAATATCAATGGTAGTCTAGTGGAGATATTTATGGTGTATCACCTCATTAGAGTAATTTATTTTCATGCTATTTATATCCATTTTCATCCAAGTAATAAATTAGTTTAGGTGATAATAAAAAAAAGATAAATTTATGGATTTATCCCTTAAACCTAGAGGTTTACCTTTGATATAAGTAAACCAGAGGCCTAAAGGTAATCCCATGTTGCCCAAGTCTTTGAGTAGGCTTGAATAACCATATTTAGGGTGAAAGATTTGGTGATAATAGTAACACCTTATCCTATAGAGTATGAACCTTTTTTATGATATATTTTACATCTAAGGTGGAGGAAATAGCCATAAGAGGTGTAACTATCACTGAAGGTTGTTGAGTTATAATTGGTTGTTGTGCTAGCTAAGTTGGCCCCAATGTAGGTGTAAAATTTTTATTAGCTAGGGGATTTGAATATTGACAATTGTTTGATTTATTTTTAATTTATATTATGGATTTTAATATATATGTATGATTAAGGGGTTTTTCTCAAAGTCTATCTTTGAAGCTCTATAAGATCTCATCGTTATTGACAATTAGGTTTTTATTATTAAGTGAAGGGAGAGTATCCAAATTTATAACTTGTGTATCATCTTGATTATATTTCTCACATTCAAATGCATTATCATTGAAATATAAATAATTAGGGTGTGTAATATCAATGATGGGAGTTACAACTGGTCCTTTATCTGTGGTATAAGCTTGAATAGGAATATGCTCAATATTATTACCACCTAGATTAACACTTATTAATGGAAGAGAGATAGTTTTTTTAGATGGAATATAGTAAACAAATTAAAATAGGGATATTAAAAGAGAATATATTAAACATTAAAAACTTAAAAAAATCAATGAAAATAAGAAAAATAAGGATACAAACCCTAGAAGCATCTAGGGTTAGGGTTTGAGAAATGTTTGAAGTAGGTTAGGTTCACAAAATGTTTTAACCTTATAGTAATTAAGAAGTGTAAATCCTATGTTTTTTAAAGAGCTAAGTATATTGAATTAGGGAAATAATATAAAATAAATACAACCATTTATTTTTTATATAATTGACTAGCTTTGAATTTTTTAAAAATAATAATAAATAGTGTAAGAACTTAGCTGGAAAACCCCTGAGATGGATTATTTGGAGGCTAAAAATTGAGGTAAAAGCTAGTATAAGTTTTTAAAATAGGATCCCAATGTAAAAACCCCTCTTGGATAGTAAAACCATAATCAAATAGTATGGCCATTATTAGAAATGTGGTAATAGTGTCCTAATATTATGGTAGTGTCCTATGTACAGGATTCTCCCAAGCTTCTTAGTGCACCTATGTATGGATATATGGAGTTTTGTTCTTACATGTATGAGTTATAATATCTTGTATATTTCCTATAATGATTGATTTTATGATCAAACCCTAATATTTTATGTAGCTATGGCATTTGATTGATACAAGCTAAAAAGTGTGTTTGTTAGTGGGGTAGACTAGACATCCTCAACACCTCACTATGATGAGAGTTACCTACATAACAATAGTCTAAGTAAGAATCAAGCCTGATGTAGTTCTCCCCACTAGAGTTTTTGTGCAAGTGTAAATGAAGCTTTTAGACACCTAAAATTGGCCACCAATGGATTCAACTGGACTTCAAATTGATTCTTACCAACCATTGCAAATTAAGCCTAAGAATCACCAAACATCCCAAATTTACTTGTGCATCATTAATAAAGGATAAAAATCATGTTGAGACATACCTAATTTGGGTATCCTATCCTAAGCAACAAAAACATCTCTTGAATTCATCTCTAATCATCATGTGGCATCATAACATGTAATTTGGCCTATAGATATATTAAATGGGGCAAGTGCACACATGAAATTAAATCAAATATTGGAAATGATAAAAAGCCTAATCATAATTAATTAAAATTCTAAACCTAATTAAATTCCTAGTTGAATTATCCATGAGAAATTAATGAAATTCTAAAAAAGGAAATTAAAAAATGCAAATATCCTAGCTTTTTCATAATTACCTTTGTGAGTTGGTTGTCAAGCCTTTGAAAATATCTCAAAATATCTCACCCATGCCTATTCATTAAAAATCATGAGTATTTGACACATTTTAACTCTAAAAAGGTTAATTAACTCACTTAATTTAGGTTTAAACTCATTTCATGTTTAAACTACACCTTAACTCACATTGAGTTGGGGTTAGTTCCTAAATCTATAAATACAAGTATTTGCATCTTCATTTGGAGAGCTTGGATAGAGTAAAGTTATAATGATAGTTTTGTAGTAAGATTGAGAGAATTATTTTTATAATGATAAATTCATAAGTTGAGCCATCAAAAAATTATAATCCACAATCCAACCATGGTGCCAAGAGAGAAGGAGATAACCAAGATCCATTACCAAATACTCTTTAAGCACAAGCCAAGCAAACCGCACAACAAATATTTTAAAGCATTCAAGGAAGGTAAGGAATTTGGTATTATTTAAATTTTATTTGTGTCTTTCATTGGTTTTTTCATTATGTTCCCTTTATGATCTAGGCAAGTAAGTGTTAAGCATGCCAGTGTGTTTTTATTCAAGTTTTGTTACTTGTTCTAACACTTGATCTAACCTCCCTTCTTAGATTCATTGTTTACAAATAGCATGCCCAATGGGACTCAAAGCACCCCACATACCAAGGAAACCAAGATGAAACTCATAAATATTCAAATGAATGCTTGAATATCTTTAAAATTGGATTTTTACCTTTATTTTTACCATATTTTTAATTTTTGTGCTAACTCAAAAATACACAGAGATCGACATCAATCAGGCATAATCATCATTGATTCTACCAAACCATCATCATTTCTAGCTAATCAAGCCTAGTTGTAGGTGATTGTTATCAGTCAGGTTGTAGGGTGAAACATAGTTTATAAATCTTGCATTTTGAATCTTTTAAGCACTCATAATTATTATTTCTTGGTTTCATTGATCTTCATTTTTTGTGTCTAACCATATCATTATAGGTTTTAAGGACTTTTAATATAATTTTGATCTAACATTTTTTTAAATCTCATGTTGGTTTTGCCTTTGGGTTCACAAGCAATTGATCTTGATCCTTATTGATTGGTATCGATTATTACCAACCAACATCGGTTCCCTGGTAAATAACATTAGTCATAGGTGACTGATATTAGTCTTTGTGTTTATTTAAATAAACAAGAAACCCAAGAGCTATGTTTTGAAATTTTGTTTGCTCATCATTGAAAGTGCTTCAAAGTAGGAGGAAACTCTCTAACCCTTGCAGGTCTAAGGTGGGAATAGAACATGAATTTGCAAGTTTGGACTCATGAATATTTTATTTTAGGTGTTTAAAATGAATTTATCTAACATTTGAACACTTCATTTTAGTGTTAAATTTTTTTTTATAAATCTTGAACATTTGATTTTAAGTGATTAAAAGGAACCTAGAATGGATAAGTCTTGAACACTTCATTTTGGTGCCTAAAATGAATTTATTAAGTTTTGAACATTTCATTTTTAGTGCTGAAAATGAACATAGGTGTTTTTGATTAAGTTGTTTTGTACAATTTATTTCAAGATTTTGAAATTAAGACAAGGGGCCAAAGAGCTTAATCAAACATCTCAATTTGGTGCAATAAATCAATACTTCACTTAGATTTCAATTTATTGAAAGTGTTTGTTACTTGTTTATTTTTGTAAAATAAAAGGTATGTGTATGCTCTCCCCCATCCCCTATAGAGAAATTGGGTGACCAAAAGTGCCTTTTCACTTGTAATTTGGGCCTATTTCAAGGTGTGAAAAGAATATTATCTATGCTCTCCCTAAAAACCCACATGGTTTGGGTGATCTAAAAATAACCTCTAAAGTCTTTCTACTTAGTCATTTCTTTTCATGTAATGTGGCTTATGAAGGGGAGTTCATAACTTATTCATGATTTCTTTAGGGAAGCATTGACTTGGGGTTTCATCTCTTGGTAGTGTTTCAACCTCATTCCATGGTAGAGTATATAAATTAGGGTACACATAGTGTGAGAGCCAGGGGTTGAGAGACTAACCTCTCATTTTGTAATAAAGGCCCAAGTCAGGTCTGGTTAACTAGAGGATTCCAATAAGAAGTCCATGGATGGAATCACTATGCAAAGGAATAGACCCTTGCATAGTAATTTAACTATATGAACTCAATTAATGTGATGCTTCTCTAATGTTAATCACACTTGGGATTAATCTAGACATTCAAAAACTATAGTTTTAATCAACCCCATTTGACCAACCTTATTAGTTTAGGGCTTAGGATGATTTACTTAGTTGTATTTGGTTTTTTTTCATTTATTTATTGGTATTTTAGTCTAAAACTTTATTTATTTCTACCACATCTAAAATGAGATGTTTGTCCACACTACTCTATTATTTGAGGAAGCATTATGCTATCCATTTGACACCTTGCTTTACCTTAGAATTTTGTGTCAAAAACATTGTGTGTGTCACTTGATTGAAATGGTTAATGTTACGCTACCCAAATCATTTCAAGTTTGTGCCTTGGGGTCTTTAAAACAAACCATTGTTTATACTTCTAGAGAGTGATAACATTGTTACACTACTCAAATAATTTCATAGACTCATCTTACCTTGTGTCTAAGTTTCACATTTGAAACCAAACCATTTATGACTTTGTGGTCTTTATTTAGTGTTGTTATGCCGTTTAATTTTATCTAGTTTGTTTGTTAAAAAATCTTAAGTTTGCCTAAGTTGAGTTTTTAATTAACTTTGACAAGTTCAAATTTAAACATTGATTGATTTCTATTTAGGTCTTGTCTAATTAGAGCTTAGATATCGATATTTATCTTTTGGGCTATGTAACTTAGGTAATTATTTACCCAAATTTGAAATCTATTTGTTTTTACCATCATTTAGGAAAAAATAGTCTATTTCCAAGGGCCTTTTGTTTTGTACCTCATACCAGTTTGACTGAGTTTATGTCTGAAATCAAGTTCCTAGTCTATGCCAAAGTGTTCCAAGTTTATTAAATTAAATCATCTTTTTTTTAAAGTCTAGCTTTTTACATTGTGTTTGGCTAAGATACCTAGCACATATCTTATTTGAGCCTAGCTTTTGATGCTGCATTTGGTTGAAAGACTTATCAACTTTATCTTTCCTAGATTAGACTTATTTAGAACACTTTGTCCCTAGAGTTTGACATTTTATTTTTTGTTCATCTACTTGACCTTGTTTATGTGAGAAATTTAATGTTAAACGTTTGATGTTATACTATTTTATACCAAGTTTTATTACAAACCATTTTGGAGATACAACTTCATTCTTTTGATCCAGTTAGACCTAGTTTGAACCTTTTGTCTTTTTAGACATTATTTTTTAGATTTTGTATAATTCTAACCCATTTGTCATGAAGAATTCACCATAGTTTTGACCATGTCTCACTATAAATGTAGTGGTGTCATGTATAATATAGGATATGGAAATGTGGTCATACAAGAAGATTTTATTCAAAACTCTTATGGAGATGATGTCATTTGTGAGACAAATGCTTATCTACCTTACAACACTCAATTAGGGGAACCAAACCAATATCATTTGGCCTATTATTTAGTCAACACACCTCCATATTCAGAGTAGGACCAATAATATATGTCCTTATATTTGGCTAGCATACCTTTATTTTTAGAACAAGTCCAATAGTAGCCATATTATGTTACACTTCCATCAGCTTATGACCCATACTTTTTTGATTGTCACTTGCTTGAAAATAAGTATGTAGTCTTAATTATAGCCATAGAGGTAGGTGTAGACACCTAAATAGTGTCTAACCCTTGGTCACCTTCCCCCTTGGTTCATTCCTAACCCATTTCTAAAACATGTAATTACTAATTTAAAATAATAAACTTATTTTGAATTAACCCCCCTCCTTGGACACATCACCCATGACACCTCGCCTAGGACACCTCGCCTTGGACTAATTCCCATCCTATGACTCACCCAAGACCTATTCTTACTCCTCTCCAACTGCCTAACCAACTCTCGTGCGTATTTATCTTAACCTTCGACAATTCGTCCACTGACTATGCACTTGGCAGATGGAGAATGGGATTGTTGGCCCTTTTAACCGTTTTCCACCCACCGACGTCGATCAACTATCGACCGATGCCGGTGAGATCGTCAACGTCGGTTTACTTAAACCGTCTTCTGACCCTATCCATGGCTAATCACAAAAATTCACAAATTCTAATCAAATTTTGAATCTCGGGAGCTAATCACAAATCTAGAATCTGGAGTCTTCGACCATCTGTCAATCTGCCAATCTCTCAGCCAAGCCTCTCACTCTCTCCCTCAGGTGCAGCATCAAACTTCTACACTAGCAACAGGTCCTCCACACAGGCTACATCAATAGTAGGTACAGGGACCATCAGCAGCAGCACACCTTCAACAAGGCACGGGTATGTATATTGTTTGTGTTTTCTAGTCATTTGCTCCCAAGTATTATGAATTAGATTCATCACTATCTCCCCCAGACTAAACTGTTCCCAAACCCGAATCCATATTTCCATGTTTCCCTATTGCCTCCATCCTCTGTCAGACCATACACTCTGCCCATTCAACCAGACTCTCAGATCCAGATCCCAGACCATTCAATTAAGCCCAAAACTTTGTCTTAGACCACTCAAATAGACCCAGAGCCTTCCTTGGCCTTGTCCACAGACCAGACTTGACCAGACTCTGTCCATGGACCACAGAAGACCATTTCCCCGATCGACGCCGGCCACTTCCCCAACCGACGTCGGCAGACATCAACAACCGACGTTGGTAGGACCACCGACGCTAGCGACTGTGACCAGTCCAACAGCATCTTTCAGGTAAGCCTTTGCTTCCTTTTCATTTCCATTTTTTATCATTTCAGTCTGTTAACATTCTGATATTTATTAGACACTTCTTTTTATTGATTAGTGGGTTGATATCCCTTAAGGAAGTCTTCATACTTCTGGGATCAAGCTTTCACTTGGCAACCCACCATCTATCCATCTAACGCCTTCTTTTGTCCAAGTCTCTTTTCTTTGCAGGTGTCATTCCTCCATAGCCAAAGAGGAGTCCTCACAGCGTCTGGATTATGGTGCACAGACTACATCTAGGTACACATCAAGCCTTGACCATCTTTTAGTTTTTCATTTTCTCTCCTTTGAATCTGAAAGCAAAATTTGAATAGAAACATTTTGGCACGCCCGGTGGGACACTTAAGGGCCTTCCTTGGGTTCCTTTCCTTCTTTTTTCATATAGGGTGCATTAGGATTCTCCCTTTTCACCTCGTTCTTCTTTTCCAAATGACATCATAAGTAGGAATAAAAAGAACTTTTCTTTTCCTTTCTTGCATTTCTAGACTAGTCAAAAAATCATTTTCTTCAACCCTTTCTCCAACTTGTTTTAATTCCAATTTAACATTTCGATTTGGGGCTTTAAAATATACTGCATTCCATTTCTTGCTTTCTTGCATCTTTTTAGTCCACACTTAGTAATTAACAAACCGCATATTGAATTAATCTAGTCCACTTCATGTTACACAACCTAAACCACTTGCACTAAAACAAACATCAAACTTACCTGAGACAAGGCCCGACTGGGATTTCATCCCCCAGCGGATACCTTACCTATCCCGGTGATCCTACTTGGATTTCATCACCAAGGGGAAAGCCCACTCTGTTCTCTGGCAGAGTCTAAACTATAGGGAAAGTATATTTTGGCTAAGCGAGACCAGCTTACCACTGGAATCGTGAAGTGAGGGGAGCTTGCTCCTTAGCACCAGGCCATGTACGAAACCTAACCCAGACTTCTTGAGCACCTAAACAAAACTTGAAACCATCCATAGACTACCTTTTCTAGGACCCTTCTAACAGCCAACCTCCCAAACATCATTTTAAGGCATAAGCCACAGGATTCTAAAAAGTTGATTCTTAGGATTTAATGCTTAGGGCTTGTCTGTCTCTCTCTCTGTTTTTCTATTCTTATCTAGTTTTTTGAGCTAGTGAGGACGTTCTCTTCCTTTTTTTTTCAAGAATATTCAATTTTTTTTGAGTTTCTAGAAACCACAGTCACCAGCATCAGCTTTTCCACCGACGTCGGCCACCTTCCTCCACCGGCATCAGTTATCTGACCAACGTCGACCATTTCCCTTACTGACATCGGTTTTTAAACTGACATCGGTCACTGTCATAGTCCTTTTTTCCAAAACAACAACTTAAAACCTGACCCCTTTTTCTGCCAAAATCTCATTCTAAATTTCTGAAACTGAAAACACACAGTTTTTGGAACCTGACCCTCTTCTTGAACACGCTCTCTTGTACCTAACCAATCCTATCATGGAGTTCCACTCAGAGACTGAAAGAACTCCTACAGGACCGACCCCAACTCAGACTCCCATCATCCCTGAAGGGGACCAAGATTTCAAAATATTCTTGGACCTCAACGTCACAGCCCTCCAAAACTATCTCACAAGAGACCCAACGCGAGACCTTTCGGGTGAAGCGGTGATGACATTAACACCGTCTGCTACTAGGTCTTTTGCCTCAACCATTGACCCGACCATGGCCAATACGCAAAGTTTGGCCTCCCCATCCATTTTTAGACCAACCTCCATCAGGGTTCCATTACCCCCTCAACCACACGCAATTCAACCAAGTTCTACATCATACCAAAACTTGATTGTCTCGGCCCCTCACACCCTTGCGCCCATGAATGCAGGAGTGCCAACCTATCTTTCTACCAGTGCCATCACGCAACCACCCTTAGCAGTATCTAGTCAACTTATACCCTCGACCTTCATAACTCAACCACTTTTGGCCTCCACTTATGTCCCTATGACTAGTCATCCGTACATTGCCCCCTTACTGGTACAACTGACTACGTCGTATGCCTCCTCTAGCCTCTTTCAAGTGCCCTAAAACCTAGGGGGCACTCCATCTGCCAATCTGTCAGCAGACGTCATTAAAATGCTGATGGATAAAATGTCCAGTCTCGAGACCTCTATCTCTGGTTCATGCAATGCTCTCTCGTATGAGCAAATTTGCAACGAGCCCATTCATCCTTCTGTCCCTATCTGACCATACCCCAACCAATGGGAGATTCCTAAATTCACTCGCTTCTAGAGTAAGGAGGACCCACAACAACATCTATGGGCATTCAAACATGCCTGCTATCTTATTGCCCATGACGATGCGTTACTTTTATGCACATTCCTTAGGTCCCTTTCTGGCTCTGCCCTTGACTGGTATAGCTCTCTTGCCAGACATTCTATCTTTTCATTCATTCAACTTGCCCAATTATTTCTCGATCATTTTTCTATCAACATCACCAAACAAGTCTCAATCACAGACCTTTACTCCATCAAGCAATTCGATGACGAATCAATAATCGATTTTGTCGCCCATTGGAGAGGCTTGATTAACCAGCTCTCTTTCTCCTTACCTCAACCTGAGCTCATCGAGCTCTTTTATCAAGCATGTGCCAAGCACATCTCTTCTACCTTGCGGATTCAGACATTCCACACTTTCGACGAAGCTTTCACCATGGCTCGAAAGCTTAAACTCTGCACCATTGAGGAGGATAAGGTCAAATTGCGTAATACCAACGCAAAAACCAATGACCATTCTTCTTCCAGACCTTCTTCTTCTACCAACTCCAAACCCAAAGGAGTGGCCAACACTATGGTCATTAGATCACCATCTTCGACGACAACTACTTACCCTCAACCTTCTACATCTCCAAGCATCACCAAACAATTCCAACAACGGTACATCCAGCGTTCATACACTCCACTTGGAGAATCATACACTTCCATTTTGGAAAAACTACTCAAGCAGGGGGTCCTCAATCTCCCTCCAATCTGACCACCTCAATTCGACCCTTCAAAAGCCCTCCCTACATGGTATAGGGAGGCCAACTTCTATCACTTTCATCGCATCCACAGCCATGACATCGATAATTGCCGAACCTTCAAGAACATCATCCAAGACATGATCGACAAGGGGGATCTTATTTTAGATAACCTGAACGCCCCACCTAACCAAAACATTGACATCTTCAAACAACCATTTCCAAACCATCCACCTACTCAAAACAACATCCAAATCATGACTAATGACTCTCATGACCATGATATTCACACAATCAACACTATATTTCCTCTTGTCCCTGACCAACCTCCTCCCTCACAAGATGAAGAACTTTCTTCTCCTATTAGTCCTCCATCTACCTTTCTCATACTAGAGGACACCTCGACCATGCCTACGCCATTAGCCTTACCTTCATCTGAAGACCTTACCTTGCCTATTCATCAAGCACAAGCAGAAGGCACGATCATCCCTGCCTTCTTCTCTCTTGAGGAGCCGCACTCTCCTATTTCTTCTCTACCAAGAGAAGACCCAGTCTCTCCACCCAATTTGACCGAAGAAGACCTAGTCACGGTTTCCTCTTGCATTTTTCCTGAGATTGTTACATCTCACTCACCTCCGTCCACATCTAAGCCCAAACCCACACAAGCGCCCACCTTACCAAAAGAGATTGAACCTCTTGGTGTTCGCCCCACATCTAAACTCGCCTCTCGCAATAATGGCCCTCAAACCATATCAAAGAAGGCCACTAGACCACACCGGAGGACTCCTCCCCCACCTTCTTCATTACCTTCAATCTTGGGCCTACATCCATCCACTTTAATAGGAGTTCTTCCTACTCCCATACTTCATAGAGGCAAGTTGCCTCCATTGCTCCCTCAACCCCTTAGACATATATCTCTTCCAAACCATCGACCTATGCCTCTTACGCATCCCAAACCAAAGTCATCAATCCCCACTACGACAAAACATCCAGACCCGTTAGCAGGTTCTTATGCTTTCCTATTACGGCAATTGTTGTAGTCCTCTCGCATCTATCTCCCGCCTCTTAAACCATCTCAATCTCTCGGACCAAAACCGCCCTGGTTCGATGACACTTGCATTTGTGCGTATCATTGCATGCTTGGACACGACACTGAGCATTATTGTGCCCTCAAGGTTGTCGTTCACCAATGTCTGGGAAATGACACCCTTTTTCTCGACCATCTTTTAGTTTCTCATTTTCTCTCCTTTGAATGGCTAAGTGAGACCAGCTTACCACTAGAATCATGAAGTGAGGGGAGCTTGCTCCTTAGCACCACGCCATGTACGAAACCTAACCCAGACTTCTTGAGCACCTAAACAAAACCTGAAACCATCCATAGACTACCTTTTCTAGGACCCTTCTAATAACCAACCTCCCAAACATCATTTTAAGGCATAAGCCACAGGATTCTAAAAAGTTGATTCTTAGGATTTAATGCTTAGGGCCTATCTGTCTCTCTCTCTATTTTTCTGTTCTTATCTAGTTTTTTGAGCTAGTGAGGACGTTCTCTTCCTTTTTTTTCAAGAATCTTCAATTTTTTTTGAGTTTTTGGAAACCATAGTCACCGGCATCGGCTTTTCCACTGACATTGGCCACCTTCCTCCACGCATCGGTTATCTGATCGACGTCAGCCATTTCCCTTACCGACATCAATTTTTAAACTGACGTCGGTCACTGTCACAGTCCTTTTTTCCAAAACAACTTAAAACCCGACCCCTTTTTCTGCCAAAATCTCATTCTAAATTTCTGAAATTGAAAACACATAGTTTATGGAACCTGACCCTCTTCTTGACCACGCTCTCTTGTCCCTAACCAATCCTATCATGGAGTTCCACTCGGAGACTGAAAGAACTCCTACAGGACCGACCCCGACTCAGACTCCCATCATCCCTGAAGGGGACCAAGATTTTGAAAGATTCTTGGACCTCAACGTCACAGCCCTCCAAAACTATCTCACAAGAGACCCAACGCGAGACCTTTCGGGTGAAGCGGTGATGACATTAACACCATCCGCTACCCAGTATTTTGCCTCAACCATTGACTCAACCATGGCCAATACACAAAGTTTGGCCTCCCCATCCATTTTTAGACCAACCTCCATCGGGGTTCTATTACCCCCTCAACCACACGTAATTCAACCAAGTTTTACATCATACCAGAACTTGATTGTCTCGGCCCCTCACACTCTTGCGCACATGAATGCAAGAGTGCCAACCTATCCTTCTACCAGTGCCATCATGCAACCACCCTTGGTGGTATCTAGTCAACTTATACCCTCGACCTTCATAACTCAACCACTTTTGGCCTCCATTTATGTCCCTGCGACTAGTCATCCGTATGTTGCCCCCTTATTAGTACAATCGACTACGTCGTATGCCTCCTCTAGCCTCGTTCAAGCACCCTACAACCTAGGGGGCACTCCATCTGCAAATCTGTCAGTAGACGTCATTAAAATTTTGATGGATAAAATGTCCAGTCTCGAGACCTCTATCTCTGGTTCATGCAATGCTCTCTCGTATGAGCAAATTTGCAACGAGCCCATTCATCCTTCTGTCCCTATTCGACCATACCCAAACCAATGGGAGCTTCCTAAATTCACTCACTTCCAGAGTAAGGAGGACCCACAAGAACATCTACGAGCATTCAGACATGCCTGCTATCTTATTGCCCACGACGATGTGTTACTTTTACGCACGTTCCTTATGTCCCTTTCTGGCTCTGCCCTTGACTGGTATAGCTCTCTTGCCAGACATTCTATCTTTTCATTTATTCAACTTGCCTAATTATTTCTCGATTATTTTTCTATCAACATCACCAAACAAGTCTCAATCACAGACCCTTACTCCATCAGGCAATTCAACGACGAATCAATAGTCGATTTTGTCGCCCATTGGAGAGGCTTGATTAACCAGCTCTCTTTCTCCTTACCTCAACCTGAGCTCATCGAGCTCTTTTCTCGAGCATGTGCCAGGCACATCTCTTCTACCTTGCGGATTTAGACATTCCACACTTTTGATGAAGCTTTCACCATGGCTCGAAAGCTTGAACTCTGTGCCATTGAGGAGGATAAGGTCAAATTGCGTAATACCAATGCAAAAACCAATGACCATTCTTCTTCCAGACCTTCTTCTTCTGCCAACTCCAAACCCAAAGGAGTGGCCAACACTATGGTCATTAGATCACCATCTTCGATGAGAACTAATTACCCTCAACCTTCTACATCTCCAAGCATCACCAAACAATTCTAACAACAGTACATCCAGCGTTCATACACTCCACTTGGAGAATCATATGCCTCCGTTTTGGAAAAACTACTCAAGCAGGGGGTCCTCAATCTCCCTCCAATCCGACCACCTCAATTCGACCCTTCAAAAGTCCTCCCTACATGGTATAGGGAGGCCGACTTCTGTCACTTTCATCGCATCCACGGCCATGACATCGACAATTGCCAAACCTTCAAGAACATCATCCAAGACATGATCAACAAGGGGGATCTTATTTTAGATAACCCAAACACCCCACCCAACCAAAACATCAACATCTTCAAACAACCATTTCCAAACCATAAACCTACTCAAAACAACATCCAAATCACAACTAATGACTCTCATGACCATGATATTCACACAATCAACACTATATTGCCTCTTGTCCCTGACCAACCTCCTCCCTCACAGGATGAAGAACTTTCTTCTCCTATTAGTCCTCCATCTACCTTTCTCATACTAGAGGACACCTCGACCATGCCTATGCCATTAGCCTTACCTTGATCCGAAGACCTTACCTTGCCTATTCCTCAAGCACAAGCAGAAGGCACAATCATCCCTGCCTTCTTCTCTCTTAAGGAGCCGCACTCTCCTATTTCTTCTCTACCAAGAGAAGACCCAGTCTCTCCACCCAATTTGACCGAAGAGGACCCAGTCACGGTTTCCTCTTGCATTTTTCCTGAGATTGTTACATCTCACTCACCTCCGTCCACATCTAAGCCCAAACCCGCACAAACGCCCACCTTACCAAAAGAGATTGAACCTATTGGTGTTTGCCCCACATCTAACCTCATCTCTCGCAATAATGGCCCTCAAACCATATCAAAGAAGGCCACTAGACCACACTGAAGGACTCCTCCCCCACCTTTTCATTACCTTCAATCTTGTACCCGCATCCATCCACTTTAATAGGAGTTCTTCCTACTCCCATACTTCACAGAGGCAAGTTGCCTCCATTACTCCCTTAACCCCTTAGACATATATCTCTTCCAAACCATCAACCTATGCCTCTTACGCATCCCAAACCAAAGTCATCAATCCCCACTGTGACAAAACATCCAGACCCATTAGCAGGTTCTTATGCTTTCCTGTTATGGCAATTGTTGCAGTCCTCTCGCATCTATCTCCCGCCTATTAAACCATATCAATCTCTCAGACCAAAACTGCCCTAGTTCAAAGACACTTGCATTTGTGCATATCATCGCACACTTGGACATGACACTGAGCATTGTTGTGCCCTCAAGGTTGTCATTTGCCAATGTCTGGGAAATGACACCCTTCTTCTCGACCATCTTTTAGTTTCTCATTTTCTCTCCTTTGAATGGCTAAGCGAGACCAGCTTACCATTGGAATCGTGAAGTGAGGGGAGCTTGCTCCTTAGCACCAGGCCATGTACGGAACCTAACCCAGACTTCTTGAGCACCTAAACAAAACCTAAAACCACCCATAGACTACCTTTTCTAGGACCCTTCTAACAGCCAACCTCCCAAACATCATTTTAAGGAATAAGCCACAAGATTCTAAAAAGTTGATTCTTAGGATTTAATGCTTAGGGCCTGTCTGTCTCTCTCTCTATTTTTCTATTCTTATCTAGTTTTTTGAGCTAGTGAGGACGTTCTCTTCCTTTTTTTTCAAAAATCTTCAAATTTTTCTGAGTTTTTGGAAACCACAGTCACCGGCATCGGCTTTTCCACCGACGTCGGCCACCTTCCTCCACCGGCATCAGTTATCTGACCGATGTCGGCCATTTTCCCTTACCGACATCAGTTTTTAAATTGACGTCGGTCACTGTCACAGTCCTTTTTTCCAAAATAGCAACTTAAAACCTGACCCCTTTTTCTGCCAAAACCTCATTCTAAATTTCTGAAACTAAAAACACATAGTTTCTGGAACCTGACCCTCTTCTTGACCATGCTCTCTTGTCCCTAACCAATCCTATCATGGAGTTCCACTCGAAGACTGAAAGAACTCCTACAGGACCGACCCCGAATTAGACTCCCATCATCCCTAAAGGGGACCAAAATTTTGAAAGATTCTTGGACCTCAACGTCACAGCCCTCCAAAACTATCTCACAAGAGACCCAACGCGAGACCTTTCAGGTGAAGCGGTGATGACATTAACACCATCCGCTACCCAGTCTTTTGCCTCAACCATTGACCCGACCATGGCCAACATGCAAAGTTTGGCCTCCCCATCCATTTTTAGACCAACCTCCATCAGGGTTCCATTACCCCCTCAACCACACGCAATTCAACCAAGTTCTACATCATACCAAAACTTGATTGTCTCGGCCCCTCACACTCTTGCACCCATGAATGTAGGAGTGCCAACCTATCCTTCTACTAGTGCCGTCACGAAACCACCCTTGGCAGTATCTAGTCAACTTATACCCTCGACCTTCATAACTCAACCACTTTTGGCCTCCACTTATGTCCCTACGACTAGTCATCCATACGTTGCCCCCTTATTGGTACAACCAACTACGTCGTATGCCTCCTCTAGCCTCTTTCAAGCGCCCTACAACCTAGGGGGCGCTCCATCTGCCAATCCGTTAGCAGATGTCATTAAAATGCTGATGGATAAAATGTCCAGTCTCGAGACCTCTATCTCTGGTTCATGCAATGCTCTCTCGTATGAGCAAATTTGCAACGAGCCCATTCATCCTTCTATCCCTATCCGACCATACCCCAACCAATGGGAGCTTCCTAAATTCACTCACTTCCAGAGTAAGGAGGACCCGCAACAACATCTACGGGCATTCAGACATGCCTGTTATCTTATTGCCCACAACGATGCGTTACTTTTACGCACGTTCCCTATGTCCCTTTCTGGCTCCACCCTTGACTGGTATAGCTCTCTTGCCAGACATTCTATCTTTTCATTTATTCAACTTGCCCAATTATTTCTTGATCATTTTTCTATCAACATCACCAAACAAGTCTCAATCACAGACCTTTACTCCATCAGGCAATTCGACGATGAATCAATAGTCAATTTTGTCACCCGTTGGAGAGGCTTGATTAACCAACTCTCTTTCTCCTTACCTCAACCTAAGCTCATCGAGCTCTTTTCTCAAGCATGTGCCAGGTACATATCTTCTACCTTGTAGATTCAAACATTCTGCACTTTTGACAAAGCTTTCACCATGGCTCGAAAGCTTGAACTCCACGCCATTGAGGAGGATAAGGTCAAATTGCATAATACCAATGCAAAAACCAATGACCATTCTTCTTCTAGACCTTCTTCTTCTGCCAACTCCAAACCCAAAGGAGTGGCCAACACTGTGGTCATTAGATCACCATCTTCGACGACAACTAATTACCCTCAACCTTCTACATCTCCAAGCATCACCAAACAATTCCAACAATGGTACATCCAGCGTTCATACACTCCACTTGGAGAATCATACGCTTCCGTTTTGGAAAAACTACTCAAGCAGGGGGTCCTCAATCTCCCTCCAATTTGACCACCTCAATTCGACCCTTCAAAAGTCCTCCATACATGGTATAGGGAGGCCGACTTCTGTCACTTTCATCGCATCCACGGCCATGACATCGACAATTGCCAAACCTTCAAGAACATCATCCAAGACATGATCGACAAGGGGGATCTTATTTTAGATAACCCGAATGCCCCACCCAACCAAAACATCGACATCTTCAAAAAACCATTTCCAAACCATCCACCTACTCAAAACAACATCCAAATCATGACTAATGACTCTCATGACCATGATATTCACACAATCAACACTATATTGCCTCTTGTCCCTGACCAACCTCCTCCCTCACAGGATGAAGAACTTTCTTCTCTTATTAGTCCTCCATCTACCTTTCTCATACTAGAGGACACCTTGACCATGCCTATGCCATTAGCCTTACCTTCATCTGAAGACCTTACCTTGCCTATTCCTCAAGCACAAGCAGAAGGCACGATCATCCCTACCTTCTTCTCTCTTAAGGAGCCGCACTCTCCTATTTCTTCTCCACCAAGAGAAGACCCAGTCTCTCCACCCAATTTGATCGAAGAAGACCCAGTCATGGTTTCCTCTTGTATTTTGCCTGAGATTGTTACATCTCGCTCACCTCTGTCCACATCTAAGCCCAAACCCACACAAGCACCCACCTTACCAAAAGAGATTGAACCTCTTGGTGTTCACCCCACATCGAACCTCGCCTCTTGAAATAATGGCCCTCAAACCATATCAAAGAAGGCCACTAGACCACACTAGAGGACTCCTCCCCCACCTTCTTCATTACCTTCAATCTTGGGCCCGCATCCATCCACTTTAATAGGAGTTATTCCTACTCCCATACTTCACAGAGGCAAGTTGCCTCCATTACTCCCTCAACCCCTTAGACATATATCTCTTCCAAACCATCGACCTATGCCTCTTACGCATCCCAAACCAAAGTCATCAATCCCCATTGTGACAAAACATCCAGACCCGTTAGCAGGTTCTTATGCTTTCCTGTTACGGCAATTGTTGCAGTCCTCTCGCATCTATCTCTCACCTCTTAAACCATATCAATCTCTCGGACCAAAACTACCCTAGTTCGATGACACTTGCATTTGTGCATATCATTGCATGCTTGGACACGACACTGAGCATTGTTGTGCCCTCAAGGTTGTCGTTTGCCAATGTCTGGGAAATGACACCCTTCTTCTCAACCACATTATCAGCAAACCTTCAACACCACCCCACTCATCAACTCTCGGATCAAGGCCATCTTGGTTCGAAAACTCTAAATTCTATCATTATCATCACACTCCGGGACATGACACTGAGTGTTGTTGCACTCTCAAAGCTATCATTCATCAACAATGGAGAAAGGATTCCCTTCTAATCAAGGACCCTCTTGACCACCTCTTCGACAAATTATCAATACCGACCCATGCCTCTCAAACCTCATCACCTAAATTAGGATCTCCATGCCAGATTATGATCCCTTTGCCACCTTTGACCTCATTATTCGACATCAACACAGTCCATTTAGCCACCAAGCCTCAACCGACCTTGACCAATTTATCCAATATTCTCCCTAAGCGACTGGGGGAATCTAACCTTATCATGACCCCGACCAAACAGTCAACCAAACATTCGACCAACTTTGACTAGACATTCGACCAAACTTCAACCAAGTCTCGACCAACCATCAATCAACCTTCTTATCATGACCTCGACCAGCATCAACCAAACCTCGACCAAACTTCAATTATCAAACATCAACCAATCAAACACCTATCATTTCTTCAAGCTATCATCAATCACCTGACCAATTTGGAAAGAGGCAAATGGGGCAAATTTGCTCCTAATTGACTCAAACCTTAACGCACTAGCATGGTCTAGGGACTTATCAGAACCTGAGCCCTTTTATGCTTTACATCTACGACCATTCTACTGTTAGTCAAGTACTCGCCCACTTGACATTTAACTTGAGCTCGTCCCTTGAGCAATCCTTGTCCTTTTAATCCTCAATCCATTCCACCCTTTTTCCCTTAACAAAATCCTCTACAACCCTTTTATGACGTACGGATGCTTCGTCTTAATAATAGGAAGCCCTTGACCTTCTATAAGTCTTGTCCATGACTCAATATTCTGTTAAAACTAAATCAAGATATCAAAATATCCAAGGTCACAAAACCAAATCAAAAAGCAGACTGCTCCCTCGAAGGATAGCTATTCAAAAGCCCTTAAATCTATAAAGCAAAGTATAGACCACTCCCTCGAAGGATGGCTATGACTAAATCTTGCTACAAATAGCACTTTCTTAGAAGCTTCCCGCATCGATCAGCTTCACAAATGACCACCAAACAAGTGACATCTTTATGTGGACTTCCCGCATTGATCAGTCCGCTCTCCAAAAAAAAAAAAAACTGGGTCATGGACTTGACTTGTAGTTGTCTCAGGGTCTCCTATAAAAAGGGGCAAAGTTATCCATACTCTAAAATGGGTTACCCTTTCCTCCTATCATATTACCTACTCAAGGGATTTCGGGCTCACTTTAATGTCAAAAGTGATTCGATTACCGCTCTAACATAACTATGGTCAATGATGCAACGCATAAATGGGGCTCTTGGTTCTAACAAACCCCTGTCTATGCTATCATTTTGGTCCTTGTCAATAAAAGGGCGCTTATGCCTTTTTACTTTCTCCTTATACTTTGGTCACATCATTTGTCAAAACAACTCAATCCGACTCTTTTCAAACCACTCACATAGCCTAATCATTATGGTTTCCATAGACATCAATACACATGGAAACTATCAACCACACAATTTATGTCAAGCATAAACCATTACTTGCTAAAGCATAAATAGACCTCAATTCATTTTTAGCATACATCCATCACAAATATGGAAAATTGCTAGGGATGAAGAACCCTGACTAATGTTACAGAATACACCATTTGGAAAAGGCTGTAACATCATCTTCTCCTCACCTTGACCTCGACCAAGACCAATTCCATCCCTTTGACCATTCCTCCCTTTTAGGGAGAACTACATTGGCCTAAGGTCCTAATGACAAGGGCTATGTAGGCAGCACTCAGTTGACATGGGGTCTTCTGGGGTTAGCTCGGCCATTCTCTTCGTCACTTTCTTCCATCTCCTTCTCTCGTCACCTGCCAATCACATCACAAACAAGCACATATTTTCATAATCTTTAGCATAACCATTCTCATCATTAGCATTATCATAACACATCATTACATTAATCATCATCACATAATATCAAAACATGCATCATCATCATAATCAAAAATGCCCAATACATTAAACATTAAACAACATCCATAACACATCAATGATCCAAAACCATCATCATATATATATCAAAATATTTTATACAATGACATAATCTGTGCCTCTGTCTCTCTCTCATACATCTCGCATCAACGGATTGCAGGCTGGTATATACATCAAAAATACATCTCCAAGGTCTGTCCTCAAGGCTATGGCTGTGGTGGTGGTGGCGGTGGCTGGGAAGATGCTGTATCCTCTCCCCCCTCTAATCTGTGCCATTTGTGAGACCCAAAAGCTATCACTCGAGACATAGACCTTTGTCGGCTCTACTCTGCCTGCATCTCTGAGTATCACTGTATCTGAGGGAACCCCCTGATGGCCCTCTCATAATAAGTGATCTCATCCAGCGCATCACTGTATCTAACTAGAGATACAGTCTTTGGTGGACCCATCTACCCTGCTGCTGTGCCCTGTCCTGACCCCTGTGGCTATGGCTGACCTAGATGCACCGATACCAATGGTCCTACCCCCTATGGAAATGCTAGCTGCTGAGATGGCTGCTGCAATGGGCCTTGCCCTCCAAAGCTCTGACCTGCCACTGCCTGTGCCTGTGCAACAACCAGCTATCCCTGTAACAGAGTGACCTACCCTGTCAATGCTGCCACCTATCCTGTCATCTCCATCAGCTACCCTATAACCCCTATAGCTATCCCTATAAAATTGTGACCTGGGCCTGAGCCGCATCTCTCTCTTGCCACGTAGTGTCCCTCTCCTCATAGGCTGTATCCCACTCCCTCATAATAGCCTACAGATCCGGTTGGGGACCCACCTGTATGCCTGTGTACTACCCTGCCCACCACGCCGTGTAGGCCTCTGTACAACCTGGGTCAGCCACCCCAGGTCCTGTCGGCAACTCCTCAAAATCTGGGCCCTCTGTCTCCTCTAGAAGTGGGAGCGGCACCTCAATGTCATCTTGTCTGTATGGTGGGAATGCAAGAGGTATATCTTGTAGCAGCCCATACTGGCACCACACTCTCTCTGCCGGGATCCTCTCAAGCTCACCGGCTCGCCTACCTCTGACCCATCGCATGCTCTACATCCTGACCATCTGCTCGCCCTGGTCTCTAAACACTGGATACACCAAGTATGGTCTCCAAATGATATCTTCTGGAATCAGGGCCTCTAGTACCCCTTGGTAGTGATCAATATCCCTGACCACTCCATCCACCCGCGTCTATGCCATCACCTCGCGCCATCATCTAAATCTGACCCTGAAACTGGCTTGGATCACCACTGGGAGGCCGAGAGGTCGGGTAACCACTATATGCTCGTATGCCCAGCAGTGCAGAAGGTGGCCTACACACAGAATGTACCATCGCCACCGACTAATGCCCCATAACTCTCTATACACCTGGGCCAAAAACACTGGTGCCTAGGTGAACACTGTCTGCTACTCTATCATCTCAAGCAAAACTCCAGTCATAGCAACCAGAAACCTACTTCCCTCTGCATCTGGCAATGTGTACACCGTGATGCCTATCATCATCAACACCGCTAGCCAATGTGCGTCATCATCTGTAGCGTATAAAGGCTCATACGCAAAACTCGCTGAGTGGTAGCTCGTCTCCACGACATGCTCTCCAAACAGTGTAACCATATGAATGTCGTGTGCCTCTCTTGAGCATGCATACAGGTCTGCTCCGTGTACTGGCAGCCATAAAATTTGGTACACGTCCTTGACCGTGACCGTCATCTCACCTGTGGTCAGGTGGAAGGTGTTGGTGGCATGGTCCCACCGCTTTATTAATGCCACCATGAGACTCACATCCCTTGCCACTCTGCAGTAGTGTCTCAGACCGCCTAGCCCCATTGCGCTCATCTGTGCCCACTCCTCAACCATCACGCCTCTGCGCATCTACGTCAGCAAGGTCGGGAGGTGATCCCGTAGCATTAGAGTCTGCCTCGCCTGCATCCATCCATAGATAATCTCATGTTAAAATTGTTCCTACTCTTCCTATTTTACCAACTATTCTGACCATCTATGCCTAACCTGACACCCGAGAAGCCTTTGGCGTAGCTTTGACCTTTTGACTTGACCATTTTCACCACTCTTTCTGACTCGGCAGCCACCGACATCAGTTAGCGTGTCAGCGATGGCACTCACCTAACCAACATCGATCACTTAGTGACTAACATCAGTAGGCTAATAACTGATGCCAGTCACTAGTCAGCCGATGCCGGTGAACCCACCGACATCGGCAACTAGTTCAGCCCTAGGGCCGAACGGGGTGAGCCCTAAAAATTAGGGCTTCCCCATTTTTAACCCCTACACCCTCCTAAACCCTCCTAAATCACTCCTAACCTATCCTAGACCCTTTACCCACCTTCCTAGCTACCCTCCCCCCTCAATTTCTGCCTAACTAAACCAAACATTTCAAAAAACTAAATTCAAAAGCAAATCAATCACATAGGGTTCAGAGACCCTCCTACCTCATCTCGGCGTCATCGACATCGTGGCACGATGGGTGCCACTGGTGGTGGACCTTCTACGGGTCCTCTACTCCCCTCTGCCATCTCTTTTGTGCCAATGACTCTACATGCTCCTGTTGGCCCACACGCGTCCCTACAGCATCCAATTGACGCCCTCTCTTCACAAATGTTTCTCTGACCCGTCACACTGCACCTCAGTCAATCTAGTGTCACTTTCACTCACTTAGCTCCAGAGCTCTTTTATCTCAATCAACCAAATCACAAATGACTTTTGGTGGGCCGCCAATCTGATTTTGTCAGATTTGGTAGGCCGCCGATGTCGGCATTATCGTGCCCTAGACCACCGATGTCAGCCGATACACTGCCGATGTCGGTCCCTTTATGTCTCCGATGTCAGTTTTATCACTGACATCAGCAACTTTCAAACCTCTTTTTTTCATCACGTTGTCCCAAACTCATGTCCCAATCAACCAGCCCTGCCAATGTTGAAGTCATTTCTGACTCCTCATGGGGCCCATTTGAGATCACTTATATCTCAACCCGACCAGCGACCATGGAGATCACGCATATCTCTTTAGACCCTGACCACTTTCGAGACAACTCTGTCTTGGTTTTGTTTGCACGCATGTTACTTCATGAATAGATAGTAAAATTATTCGCAGACCTTATTTTTGGACCCTCACAAGTATAGGATCGCAAGCCAGTTGATCCGCACTACTTGTGACTTTTTTCGTGTTTTTGAGAGCACTTCTTAAGCCCAAGATACTGGAACATGACGACCATTTAGAGCTACAACTTAGATTGAATAACTTGATCAGCTACGACTAATGCTAGGGCCTAGTTATTTCAATTTTGGCACTCCTTGACCTTTTGACTGTGACCATTTGACCTACCTGTCCCGTGAAGTGGTATGCGCGCAATCACGACTTTTGTAGCATTCACCCTCACTCTCCTTCTCATCCACCTTTTTTGAAATCAGCACCCGACATCAGGTTCCCTCCCCTCGACTCCCACTTTGAGGGGGAATACCTCATCCATACCTCAGGGCAATCCACATCATCCCAGACTTGGGGCAACCAACTCCTATTTTTGTCTTACAGTTCATCTAGAGCAACCAACAAGACAAAAAGGGGCAAATGTAGACACCTAAATAGTGTCTAACCCTTGGGCACCTTCCCCCTTGGTCCATTCCTAACCCATTTCTAAAACATGTAATTACTAATTTAAAATAATAAACTTATTTTGAATTAACCCCCCTCCTTGGACACATCACCCATGACACCTCGCCTAGGACACCTCGCCTTGGACTAATTCCCATCCTATGACTCACCCAAGACCTATTCTTACTCCTCTCCAACCACCTAACCAACTCTCGTGCATATTTATCTTAACCTTCGACAATTCTTCCACTAACTATGCACTTGGCAGATGGAGAATGGGGTTGTTGGCCCTTTTAACCATTTTCCACCTGCCGACATCGTTCAACTATCAGCCGATGCCAACGAGATCACTGACGTCGATTTACTTAAACCATCTTCTGACCCTATCCATAGCTAATCACAAAAATTCACAAATTCTAATCAAATTCTAAATCTCGAGAGCTAATCATGAATCTAGAATTTGGAGTCTTCGACCATCCATCAATCTGCCAATCTCTCAGCCAAGCCTCTCACTCTCTCCCTCAGGTGCAGCATTAGACTTCTACACTAGCAACAAGTCTTCCACACAGGCTACATCAACAACAGGTATGGGGATCATCAGCAGCAACACACCTTCAACAAGGCACGGGTATGTATATTGTCTGTGTTTTCTTTATGTTTTCTAATCATTTGCTCCCAAGTATTATGAATTAGATTCAACACTATCTCCCCCAGACTAAACTATTCCCAAACCCGAATCCATATTTCCCTGTTTCCCTATTGCCTCCATCCTTTGTTAGACCATACACTCTGCCCATTCAACTAGACTCTCAGACCCAGATCCCAGACCATTCAACCAAGCCCAAAACTTTGTCTTAAACCACTCAAACAGACCCAAAGCCTTCCTTGGCCTTGTCCATAGACCAGACTTGACCAGACTTTGTCCACAGACCATAGAAGACCATTGCCCCGACTGACGCCGACCACTTCCCCAACCGATGTCAGCATACTAACCGATGTCGGCAGACATCAACAATCGACGTTGGTAGGACCACCGACGCTGGTGACTGTGACCAGTTCGATAGCATCTTTCAGGTAAGCCTTTGCTTCCTTTTCATTTCCATTTTTTATCATTTTAGTTTGTTAACATTCTGCTATTTATTAGACACTTCTTTTTATTGATTAGTGGGTTGATATCCCTTAAGGAAGTCTTCATACTTCTGGGATCAAGCTTTCACTTGGCAACCCACCATCTATCCATCTAATGCCTTCTTTTGTCCAAGTCTCTTTTCTTTGTAGGTGTCATTCCTCCACAGCCAAAGAGGATTCCTCACAACGTCTGGATTACGGTGCGCAGACTACATCCAGGTACACATCAAGCCTTGACCACTTTTAGTTTCTCATTTTCTCTCCTTTGAATCTGAAAGTGAAATTTGAATAGAAACAATAGGGGATAAGTTTTCAATATAATTTCCTCATAAAAACTTTCCAAGTCTAGTAAGATGCCTTTCCAACATATCTTATAATCAAAACATTGAACATGCCTCTTCTAGCAACCCTCGTGCCATAGTATCGATGTCATATTAGGACCCTCATATGATTGTCATAAGAAAGGGCCTAATGGAAGATCATTTCATATAGATTCAAATAACATACCAAACATATTTGAACCTAGCACATAACTTTAATAATATGACCATGTCAAACACTCCTCTTATTGAGCTAGCTCCTTCAATGGGGGTTTTAATTGAGTTGACAAGCTAAGAGAATTAGGGTATAGACCTATTTATGTAAATCACTTTGGTTAAAAATATGTTTAATATCCCAACTATCAAAGAAGTGTTTTTTTCTTCCATGAAAATAGTGAGCCAAATATAGTGGATAATGCACAAGTAATGTCCAATCTAGACCAAAGTGTTGTTAGTGTATAAACACATAGTTCACAATAAAATTTGCCTTTAGTTAACACCATGAGTGGTTCATAAATGTAGGGGGGAACTTATACCTACCAAAATCAAACAACTACTTTTAATCCTCAACCACCTACTTCTTCAAGCACACAACAACAAGAATTAAGTAGTTAAGTAATGACCAGTGCCATGCCTCAACAAAATGTGAGGAATGTTACTTCACCATAACAGGTGATGAGTAGCATTCTAAAATAATAGGCACCATCCAATGTATCCATATAGTAGAGATAAAATATTATACCACCTCAATAGGGGGCATGCAATGTTCCACCTCACCAGGTAATGACAAACATACCTCTTTAGTTATATACCAATATGCCAATACAAAACCAAATGATGTCTAACCAACAATGTATGAGTATTGGTTAGTGACAAATGATAAATCTCTAATATGCATCTACTTCCTAACAAGGATTCATACAACCAAGAGGTTCCAATGTTCCATAAGTACCAATTAGTAGATAATTGCCTTTTGTACCCAACATGCCATAGGTTCAATGACAGGGCCTTGGTTCACAAGTTCCCTCCAATTAGTAAGGTTTGACGAGTCAACAACATGTCCTTATTCAACCTCAATAGACATAATACAGTCATATCCCTCCATCTCAATCATAATTTCCCCAAAGCCAAGCCCATATACCTAATCCCAACTAAAATATCTCATAACAATGCATGCAATTTCAATAATCATACCCTAATCTATGTATACATATTCTTGGTCCATTCCCTAACCAAACTAACACTCCCCAACAAATGCCTTCACTATACCTCGATCAAATTAATCCAATTTTAACTGCTCAACCTCCACCTTAAGCCATACTTCCCACTGGTTTTCTCACACAATAACTACAATAAATGAAGGATGAAATTTCCCTCATCCAATCTAGAAATCAAATCAAGAATTTTAAGTTAGATGATGTGTGTTCCTACCCTTTTAACATAGAGTACCTTTAGATACCATTTCCTCTAAGCTACGAGCCACTAAAGTTTGATAAATACAAGGGGAAAAGTGATCGAAAGGCCCATGGAATTATTTTTTGCACACCAAATAGTGGCCTAAAACAATATATAACTTTTACTATTATTTTCAAGGAGCCTAGAAGGGCAAGCATTAGAGTGGTTCCTAAAATTACCCAAGAATTCAGTCTTTGATTTCGGTTATCTTTCATATAAATTTGTGCAGTACTTCTACAATCTCACACATGATATTTCATTGGTAGATTTTATGTAAGACAAATAAAAGGTTGAAGAAATCTTCATAAATTATTTACAGCAATGGAGATACCTTGCAATCTGATTCACCCATAGTCTACCAGAAAAGCAACTAGCCACTATGTTTACCAAAATTCTACACATTGAGATATCCTACCATTTGGAGTTTTAGTGTGCACACACTTTTATTGAAATTATTGACAAGGGTTTGTTGATTGAAATAACCATTATTAACAAATATATCATTAAACTAACCTCATCAAATTTGAGCTAAAATTAAAATTAGAATAATGACCAAAATCAATCAAGTCCAAGTGCAAACATCATAACCAATCTAGGCCAATAATTTTGACAAACCTAAGCAATTAAATCATAACAAGAATGTTGTGGGAAATAGATTAACTGAGTCATGAAATGTCCAAATGGTGAAAACACCATCTACATAGCCCACACTACATATACAAATTACACCTAACCAACAACCCATTCAACAAACATAACAGTCTAGACCAGTATAATAAATGCAACAACCTATGCCTTTGTAAAACCCTCCTCTAAGGAGAAATGTGACTACTTGTCACATCTTTAGTGACCTTGGAGAAACCATTGAATCCATGTTTCAAAAACTCACCATAGCTAATCTAGTTAACTAACCCATTTCAAATCACTATCTTGAGGGCATTGATTATCCAGATTGGTATAGGCAAAATGAGTTCTATGAGTATCATCAGGTTAATGGCCATAATTTGCAACATTATTTATAAATTGAACATTTGATTAATAATATGTTGGAAAACAAATAGATCACATTGGATCATAGAGCCTCCACATCCAATTAGATCCTTGATATATATCATAACCCCTTTCCACAATATAACAACTATTAATAGAAACAGCAGCTAGGATAAAAACAACAACAATATTAATAGCTAAGATAAAACCAATATAGCCAACAAAATTAGTAGTAAAACCAAAAACATCAAATGAATAGATAGAACCAAGGCTAGAATGATGAAAATAACTAATAGACCTACCATGTTTTTGTACATGACTACAACAAGGTTGTAGGGCATTTTACAAGAGGCCACGTTAACACTATCTCCATCAATCCAAGACTAAGTACCAATCAAAAAAGATCATTGATAATCATACCCAATCAACCAACCCATGCCAATGATCCTTCTTTGACCTAGGACCGTATAAAGGTATACCATCGAGTAAGGATTTTGACTTTTAGACCTTATATTGATTACTCATCATTATCCTATGGTCATGTACCAGTGTACCAGCAATTGGGACTTATCCTATATGGTCCCCCTCCACCATCATTTATTAACAAAAATGTTCTTGTATTTAATCCTAATTATGCAATCAAAACTTGATGGTCAAATATTACCATACCAGGCCCATAGCTATTTTCCACTTCACCCATCCAACCAACCATCCTAGCTAGGAACAAGCCACTTCCTAAAGTTAGGGAAAAGATGTTCAATATTGTGGAATAATTACAAAAGACACCCACACAAATATCCATTTTGGATTTGTTGTGTACATCTACAATCCACAATCCATAAGAACATCTTAAGATATTTCCTTATCCAATCCAAAGTTCTTAATGATATATCCCAAGACAAATTCTAAACTTTGGTTGGACATCTAGCTTCAGGCCAATAATTAAACTTTTACCAAAGTGATATGTCATCCCTTAGCTTGTTGCATATTAATCCATTATATATAGAAGTTGTCATAATGAGACACAAAGTGAAACATGTCATCATAGACAATGGATTAGGTCTAAATATTGTGTCTCTAAATCTCATCAAGATTCTTGTGTACATGACAACTGACTTGTAGCTAGAGATGATCACCATCAAGGCCTATGATAATGAAGAATGAGAATCATAAGTAACCATCATATTTCTAGTTATCATTAGGCTCTTGACCCATGATATACTATACCATGTGTTAGACCTTGATTTGTCATATAATATGCTTTTGGGTAGACATTGGATACATGAGATTGATGCAATCCCTTTGACAATGCATAGTGTATCAAGTTTCCTCAATCAGGTATGAAGGTCACTATGCATAGAGATTTACATCCATACAATAATTTTAAGAATTTAGAGGCCAAGTACCAAAGCTATAACTACCATTTTGGTTTAAATATAGTTTCTAATAAGGAAAAAGGGAAGGAAATACTTGTTGATTTACTAGAGGCCAATTGCATTGAACCTGATACCCTTGATTCACTTTCCCACATGTCACCTCTTGAAATTTATAATCATTATATTATCTCAGCTAATGGCATAAGAGAATATTTGACCCATGATACATTCCACATTACCAAGCTTTCACAAAACCCTAAGTCCTTTGGAAGGCCAAAATCCAAACCACCTTGTATGGAATGACAAAGAAAGGGCAAAGCCAAAATACATAGTCCAACACCTAAAATTTTGATACCGTCTACTAAATAAGAAAAGGACCCACTTGAAGGTAAGGAATATTGGTTGTAAAATGACAAACTGGCTGACTGCTACATAAACGCAAAGTATCCTATATCAAATAGAATCATGGAAAAGCATGCCTATGAAGGAGGAGGCCTTGGGATAAATCAATAGGGTCTACTTAAGCTAATTTATGACACTCAATATAAAGGAACATATGGTCTTGTATTTAAATTACCTAGGGGTGACCCCACATACCTTATTCAAGTTCCATCACCAAAGACTAGTGATGATGATGCTGATAGTGAAGTAGAGTTTGATCATAACCCTTTTGATGACATAGCCCTTACTAGTTTGTTTGAAACTAATGCTATTTGTACCCTTAGACCAATTATTTTCCATAATCCACTTCCATTATATTACCCTCAATTGATAGAATAAGACCAATAAGAATCAATAGTGTTGATTGATGAGTTTCAAAATGATGAGGCCTTCTATGATTTTATAGGCCTTAGGGACAATGTTTTGTTGGAAGACCACAAACAAGGGTTCTCAATCAAACTAGATCCTACAACCTATTTTAGAGAGTGGGTGAACACCCTTAGCTAAAAAATAAAAATAAAACATTGAGGTCCTAAAGTGAAAACTTCTTTGAGGCACTTTTGGACTAGGGAAATAATAAAGAGAAAGGCTAGTCTAGTGGTGAAAACCTATTTTATGCATCATTAGATGGGGTGTTCAAACTTTTTAAAATATAGCTAAGGAAACCACCATGATGAACTTATCTATGGGTTTCAGTTTAATCTTGAAGAGAAGTAAGATTTTGATTGAATCATCTAAAAGTTTTTGATATTATTTGTCACATGGCCATCCCTACCATTGGGAGATTTTGATTCATCATGCCTAGGAAAACTTGAGGAGCTAGTCCTAATAGAGGACTATGATATTACAAACCACTTTAAATCTCTATCTACCATTCTAGAAGATGGTTTAACCCTTTTAGTGGAGAACATAATGAAAGTTAACATCGAGACTCTAGATGACTCAAAATGGATCAAATTAGGTACATCCCTCACTAAGGAGGAATGTGAAGTCTTTACATCCATTTTAAGGGAATTTATTGATATATTTTCTTGGGCTTATTCAGACATGCCTAGTGTGGACCCCACCTTGGTTATATACTACCTCATGTTACATCTTGATGCTAATCTTGTGAAATAAAAATTACATAAGATGTATCCTCGCATTGATGTATTAGTGAAGAAATAGTTGGAGAATCTCTTGTAAGTGAGATGTATTCAACTAATTGACTACTCTGAATGGATCTCCAATGTTGTGCCAGTCAGTAAGAAACCTAAAGGAATCATAATATGCATTGATTTTTGAGACATAAACAATTATTTCCCCAAGGATGACTTTCCTCTATCAAACATTGACATGATTATTGACTCCACAATGGGTTATGAAATGCTTTCACTAATAGATGGATTCTTAGGCTACAACTAGATCTAGATTGTGTCAGAAGACTAACATAAAATATCATCCACCACTCCATGGGGAACATTTTATTATGAAGTTATGAAATTTTGTCTCAAAAATGTAGGGGCCACATACCAAAGAGCCATGACCATCATATTTCATGATATGATACATGATATTGTTAAAGACTATGTTGAGAACATACTAGGTAAATCAAAGACTAGGGATAATCATCCAATAGCATTAAGGAGGATATTTTGAGAGATTATGTGAATATAAAGTTAAGTTCAACCCTAAGAAGTGTGTTTTTGGAGTTACTTATATAAATTCTTGCTTCATCGTGTCTTACCAAGACATTGAAGTTGATCTAACCAAAGTACTAGAAATAACACATATGCCACCACTGACTAATTTGAAGTAGCTCTATAGTTTTTAGGGAAAGATACAGTCCATAAGATGCTTCATATCTCAATTGGTTGATAAATATTACCCATTCACACACTTTATAAAGAAAGAGGTAGAATTTCATTGGGATGACAAATTCCAAAATTATTTTAAGCATTTGAAGGATTATCTTATAAATGTACCTATTTTATTGCCTCCAATTCTAGGAAAACCATTCTTATTATACCTATCAACTATTGATAAAGTCTTGGGGTCGCTTCTAGCTCAACATGGTGATAATGGAAAAGAGCATGCCATGTACTATTTAAGCTATACACTAGTTTCATATGAGCATAATTATATGCCCATTGAAAAATCATGTTTAGCTATAGTCTTCATGTATAAAAAACTATGCCATTAAATGTTAAACAATAAGACCATGGTTATTTTCAAAGTTTATTTGCTCAAGTATCTACCATATAAAACAAATTTATAAGGCCATATGGCCAAATGGATCATGCTTCTTATTGAGTTTGAGATAGAATATGTCAACCAAAAAGCCATTAAGGGACAAGTTCTTATAGATTAGCTTGTTGAAGCACCCCTTATAGATATAGAGCCACTAACATTCTACTTCCTAGATGAATCCATTATGACCATCATGGAAACACCTCTTGAAGAAAAATACTAGAAGTTGTATTTTTATGGATCATTCACTACACATGGATCAAGGGTACGCCTTTTATTTATTACACCACAGGGGGAACTAAACCCTAAATCTTTCAAGATCAATTTCCTTGTACCAACAACATGGTTGAATGTGAAGCACTCATCACAAGGCTTCAATAGGTAGTACAATGGAACATATAACGTCTCAAATTTTATGGTGATTCTTAGTTAATCATTAATTAGGTTACAAACTATTTTTAGAGCAAGTATGACAAACTAGTACCATATAAGGCCATGGTCGACACTCTCAAGTAGTAGTTGTCGATGTATAGTTTAAAAATATACCAAGGGTCAGTAATAGAATATCAAATGTCATGGATACTATTAAGTCATTGATTTGACATATAGACATAATCAGGGAATATTATTTTCTTGTATAAAATTTACTAGCACCAGCTCATGAGCCTTCAACTATCATAGTGATATATGATATCATTTGTCCCAAATGATGAGGCCACCAATTACTTTATTTTATATCCTCATCCTTACCTAGTATATATTTTTCTACGTAAATCCCCATAACCATCCATGACTAATGTAAATGAATGAATGATTTTATGTGTGTATTGACATATATATATATATATAATTTGTTATGCTATGTTATGAATTAATGATGATTTTTCTTTGATTAGATTATACTTATGTAATCTTATTTAAAAAACATTTGAAGGGTAAAATAAGAATGTAAGAATATTTTTTGGGCACAAAACTTATAGAGAATCCTATAAAAAAGGGGCATCCACTTGTAGGTTGCCCAAAATAACCATTGGCTCCTATCTATAGGTTTCCCATATCAACTATTGGTCTCCACCTACAAGGTGCCCATAGCAACTATTGGCTTCCACCCATAGGGTGCTCGTATCAACTACAATCTTTCACTGTAGGAGCCTACAACTGTTACACAAAATATAAATATTATTTTGATAAGATGTGATTAGCTCTTAAGGACACATCCAATTATCTCAGGAATTAAGTAGATGATTAAAGAGGATTCTCCATAGTTATTGTATGGAATTCTCACATGTAAAGAATCTTGGATGTGTTACCAAAGATGAATAAGAAAAGGACAATGGAAAGGAGACAAAAAGAAGTAAAATAATAAAATAATATATATTATCTTTAACCCAATCAAGCCTAAAATAAGTAAATTTAGTTACTAACCACTTGAAGCTTGACTAGGGTAGTTCCCAAAGTATTTGTACCTTTTTTAGTTTAGTGTTATTGGTTGGAGCTAATAAATTACCTTATGTATTTAATGGCAAAACCTAGATTAGATTGGTAATAGATAATAACCAAGTAGTAGAATTATAGAAATCATTGCATTTTGAATATTGTAATCTTTTGTATCAATCTTTAATTGCTACATATCTGAGTAATGAGAAGGTTGATTCTATAAGAAGCTTTTGTAAGTCTCCTAGAGAAGGATTGGAACTCAGTTCTAAATGAGGAAGGGCCCCCTTGGAAGCAGTTACAATGAAGATCCTGTCCCTCTTTAGTTTAAGTGTGTTGTGTAAGTAGAATTCATTATTAGTTTGATTATATAAAGTGTGATGTATGTGTGATTCACAAGTGTAAATATTTCTATATTTTTATTATAATAATTTCATAGTATAACTATCTGGTGAATTCAATAAAAGTTCATTATACTAAAACTAGTAAGCAAGATAATCTATGGATAAATAATGCATATATAGTGCTAACATCCTTGAAAAGCCTACGTACTCTAGGTTGATAATTAATGTTAATCAGACTCAAAAATTTGGTATTAACTAGGTAATAAGTATGCACAGTATTTTGGCACCATTGTCAGGGAGGGTGTCATTTATTGCTTTTCAAGATTGATTAATACACTATCCTACCCAGTCAGGCAAGTCGAGTGAGGGTAATATGGTGTTTTATGCCATATGTCTAAGTTCCTAGATGTTGATGGTGCACAACATTTTAGATGCACTGTCCTACCTAACTAGGCAAGTTGAGTGAGGGCACTACAGGTGTCTTATGTTAGATGTCTAAGTTATTGGATGTTGATGGTGTACATATTTGAATGCCTCTTTAAAATCTTGTGATTTACTTAGTTAATGGTTTTTTTTAGAATTTACTTTCCTAAAAGAGTGATTTAATTTCCACAAAGTGTGCCTTTCATTTTCTTCTTTCATTTTTTGCTTTCTAAATTAATTTTCTTACTTTAATTTCCTGCTTTAATTTCTTGCTTTCTAGAGTAATTGTTTTACTTTTAGTAGATAACTTTACTACTTTTTAGAAGTAAAATTTCAATTCTAATCATTTTGATTTTTACACTCTTTTATTTCTTTACATTTTGTTTTTTTCTTATTTTGAACAACCCCCTAAAAAACATGAAAAACAAAAAAAACACTAACCCTATGTAGGAAGAAATAGGATAGCTGAAGGAATGAATCAACATTTATGTAGAGAGAGATTCTCAAGGGAGATTCCTACCAAACTAGCCACGAGTTGCTACCAAGAAAGAACCAAAAGTACTTACAAAAACTAAGAATCCTATTAAAAAATATACCATAAGTTAGAGGGCTCTTGAAGAAGGAAATACTACAAACTAAAGGAGACAGCTTGTAGAAGAATTACTATTGGCTTTGAAAAAGGAAATAAAAGTAGACAAATCATTAGCTGAGTTGGTAAGAATAAATGAGAGAAAAGAACTACACAAAGTAAACACTTTAAAAATTAATATTAGATAAATATTCAAACAATGTTTTCTTAAGTAAATCAAAGAAAGCTCAAGAGAGTCTTCAAACTTTTCATCCAGTAAAAAGATTGTGGATCAGTAGATAAATGTTTACTATCATGCTGATGAAGGAACTGATACATAGTTTGAAGACGCGATCCTAAGTAAATTTGGTATCCATATCACAATAAAATCCATCATGAATAGAGGAGACTTTGTGGATGACAATAGGACTCTAGACATAATTACTTTTGAATTTTCTATTCCAGATGCAACATACGTAACACAAATAAAAAATATCCCATCCTCAGCCTTGTGTAATTTTAGAGGTACATTATTAGAAGACTTGGACACATTTTTATTCAAATTTGATATCCTCTAGAGAAGCTATGACTACAAGTAGGATGCATAGAAATTGAAACTTTGTCCAGCCATCCTCAAAGACTCAACACTTCATTGGTTCATGGGACTAGGTAGTAATGCAATCCACACTTGGGAGGACATGAAAAATAAATCTATAGTTAAGTATCATGAATATAGATGAGGAAGAAATTATAGAATAAATGACATCTTTAGGATGACTCAAGAAGGGGATGAATCTTTGGAAGACTATGTTGAACAATTCATATTCAGTATACAAAAATTCAAGCAAAGTGCACTAGGAGAAGAGCCTCTAAAACTCATCTTCCTAAAAATAGTTAGAGAAGATTGTCTAGAATCCTTAGACCTAATGAGTTGGGGAGATATCTCCCACTTGCCATTTTTATACATTAAGGAGTTGAGCAAGAATTATTCTAGGTCTGCCATAAACAAAGTTAGGGATAATAAGCTTCCACTAGTAGCTGAAAGTGGCCTATCAAAATTTAAAGTTAGTAACCTATTACAAGACATGAAATAGGATATCATTATTCACTTGTCTACCCAATTAGATATCCTAAACTCAAGGAAAAAGCAAGCAGCATTAGATCAAGCTTTGACCATCTATTATTTGAATTGTAAGAAGAAGACAAATTGTAGGTGTCACAAGGTTCGAGTTAAAGTAGCTAACATCATAGATAAAGAACCAAAAATAGTAGAGCTACATGCTATACGAGGAGATGGTGAATAGCTTTTCTATGTTGCATAAAAAAAGACATGGGTTCAACAACCGTCTTATCTAGTTATGGGACAAAATCTACCTTTTACAAATTTTACCTCCTTTAATTCACAATTTGTAAATGCTACTCTCAATTGGACTAGTCTATGGATGAATGTCCCACCTTATAATTATAGTTGGTATCCACCTTAAAAAAGTTACCCCATCACCTCTTGCAACCTCCACAAAATCTATCCCCACCTTGGATACAAGCTTGACAACCACCCCAAGGCCCACCTTTCACAAAATAGTGGTAGCAACCTTGGAGACCTAATAAACCCTAGGGAAACCATCAAGGGGGGTTCCCTCCATAACAATAACCTCCTAATCTTATGCCTAATACATAAGCTACACCCAAGCCTAACCATCTCCCTACCTAACCTATGCAAAATCTTGTAAATAAGTTGGTGTAATTGACATCTAATACTAAACCTGTTTATTACCCATCATACACAATGAACATCCATGAATTTCACCTATGTTTAGGGAAATTTATACCACCCACAACCCCACCCATAATAATGGAGTTAAATCAAAAAATTCTAGAAGATCATGCTAACCCACCTTCACCACCATAAGAACTCTTTTAACCAAAAAATAAATCTATTGATGAAACAAACCCACCATTTACAGAATATCTTAGCCTTTAATGCCAACAATTAAGCCTAAATTTTATTTGATAAGACAATTAAAGAATCTCTATGTTAAAATTTATCTCTTCCAGGCCATCAAGGATGTGCCCATATATTCCAAAGTTATTAGAGACTTATGTCTACATAAAATTGAAAGGAAGAAGAAGGATCCTAATATAGTGCATGTGATTGGCTAGCTGGCATACATTATACTAGGAAATACCTTACCAAATAAATATTTAGATCTAGGATGCCTAGTAGTAACATTCCAGATCCATGACCAGTAGTTGCTTAATACATTGATATACTTGGAGGCTATAATAAATGTAATGATAATTGAAACCATGAACAAAATATAGTTGAATAATATTCATCCCACATCTATAATGTTGTAAATGGCTCATAGGTTTACAATCAGACTAGAAGGAGTCATTAAAGATCTTGTCATTACTATAAATTCTTGGGAGTATCCTATAGATTTCATTGTGCTACAACAAAGTCTAATTTGGGTGGATACCTTCTTATCTTAGGATGACCTTGGCTTACCATAACTAATGCCTTCGTCAGCTGTATATTAGGTAACATGTTGATATCCAAGGGAAACCACACTAAGAATATGTTTCTCTATCCTCCAACACAACTGGCCTTGACACTAGAGCATACATTATGGGTTGAAGAAGATGAGATATACCAACCTCCCTTGATTTTTGTATTCACCATAGACCATGAATGCACCTTGGTTGATTAGTAGGAAGATAAAATTCTCTCTAATATTCTCTATAATAATTACCAAACTCATTCTACCTATTTCAACCACCTATAATGTGTTAAACCCATTTTCAAGCCTTTGGGAAAAAGATAATTTTGATGCATATATATAGGAAATATTTCACCAACTACTACCTTATAGTTGCATCTAAATCAAATCCATTAGAAATATATAAATGATGAAAACACTCATGGAAAATTAAAATCTCTTTAGGAAAAACATTGCTTATTAATACAAGTTGGAGTCAAATGAGGAAAAGCATCTAGTCAACATGTTGCATCAAAACCAACACACTTTTGCATGGGATTATGAGGATATGCAAGGAATCAACCCATAAATATGCACACATCATATCTATATCAAATAAGAGTGTCAACCAATCAGATAACCACAACGTATGTTGAATCTAGCTCTTAGAGAAATAGTCAAAGTGGAATTGTAGAAATTCCTACCACTAGATTTATATATCCCATCTCAGAGAGTGAATGGGTTTTACCATTGGTAATTATACTAAAAATATGGAGAATGGCATGTATGCATAGATTATAGGGAACTTAATACAACAACTAGAAAGGATCACTTTCCTTTACTCTTCATTGATCAGGTGTTGGACACACTAGCAGGAAAGCAATATTTTACCTTTTTAAATAGCTTCAGTGGTTAAAACAAAATTAGAATTGCTCCTAAAGACCAAGAGAAAACCACATTCACTTATCCCTAAGGTACTTATGCTTATGTTGTATTACCTTTTGGGTTATGTAATGCTCTTGTAACATTATAAAGGGCTATCCTAAGTATCTTTACATAAATGGCCCATAAATATGTAGAAATATATATGGATAACTTCACTATTTATGAAAAACATTTGATGAGTGCCTTAAAAATTAGATAAAGTGCTACAACACTAATATAAGAACCCTTTATCTTTAAGTCACAAGAAATTCTACATTCTTATGATAGAAGGCATTGTCTTAGGCCACCATGTATCTATTGAAGGAATTAATGTTGACCCTGCAAAAATCAACATCATAAAAAGCATACCTATTCCTTAGAAACAAAAATATGTCAAGAGTTTTTTAAGACATGTTGGTTACTACAAGAGATTTATCAACAATTTTAGCAAATTAGCAGCACCATTATTCACTCTCCTAACTAAAAATGCTAAATTCATATGGACTCCTGCCTATGATATAACCTTCAAATAATTGAAAGAATTATTAACCACCACCCCTATTCTGTGTGGTCTTAATTGGAAGCTTCCCTTCTATATTCACACAGATGATTCAAATACTACCCTAGGAGTTTTGCTAGGATAAAAACAAGAAGCACTCAATTATTCCATATATTTTATAAGAAAGAACCTATAATTAGTAAAATTAAAATACATGGTCATTGAAAAAGAGTTCTTGATAGTAGTCTATGCTATCAATAAGTTTTCTCACTACATAATAGAGTATCAAGTCTTTATTCATACATACCATGCATCCATTAGGTACCTTATGAACAAACCATCTATCTTAGGCAGAGTCATAAGATGTTTTCTCTTATTACAAGAATTTGATCTAACTATTGTAGATAAACTTGGTAAGGACAATGTCATGGCTAACTTCTTATCATGACTACAATCCCCTCAAGAAAATACCATAGGGGATAACTCATTTCCATATGAGAACCTATTCTCCCTCACCCTTACCACACCTTGATATGATGATATTGATAACTACCTTATAATAGGGTTACTTCCATAACACTTCCTCTCTAAACAAAAAAGATCTTTGATTTAGAAAAGTGATAGGTATTCATGGCTATCCAGATTCCTTTTCTATATTGGTCCTGACTCCATCATCATAAGATGTCTCAGAGAAGACAAAGTTTTAGATATCCTCAAATCTTGCTATGATGAACCCTATAGAGGGCACTTTATAGCCAAACATACAATAGTAAAAATATTAAATACACGATATTATTGTCCCTCACTTCATAAATATGCAATAAGGTATACTACTCATTGTGATAGATGTCAACATATGGGGAGACCCACATGTTTAGATGAGATGCCTTTGTAGCCTCAAATGGTGCTTGAACCATTTGAAAAATAGGGCCTAGACTTTGTAGGACATTTTGATCCAAAATCCAATAACAAAGAGTACATCCTTGTATGTACTAACTATGTCACTAAATGGGTGGAAGTAAAGGCTCTTACACACACTAGGGATGAGAAGGTGGTGACTTTCCTCTATGAATAAATATTCACAAGATATGGTGTGCCATGAGAAATAGTCACTGATCAAGAAACCCAATTTGTTACTAGTTTAATAACTGTCTTGATTCAACAATATGAGATTAGGCATAAAAAATTAACTCCATATCATCTACAATTTAAAGGATAGGTGGAAGTCACCAACATGGAGTTATAAAACATTTTGACCAAGACTCTTAGTATGTCCCATAAGGATTAGGAGGCTAGACTTCTTGAAACTTTTTGGCCTTATAGAATCACATGGAAGACCACTACAAGCTTCACCTCATATGAGTTGGTCTATGGGAAGAAACCTATCTTACCAATTGAATTTAAGCATAAGACCTTGTAGAAAACACTAGAGCTTGGGATGTATATATATGAAGCACGTAAAGAAAGGCTTATGCAATTGAATACCTTAGATGAATACACACAATAAGAATTATAGAACACAAAACTTATACAACAACATCAGATTGGATGGCATGATAGGGCCATTAAGACTAAGTAATTCAATACAAGATATTGGGCCCTTCTTTTTAGGTCAAAATACAAGGATCACAAGGAAATACTCTAGATCAGATGGATTGGTACATTTGAGATTGAGCATGTTTATGAAAATAGAGCAGTGTAAATCCAAACCATTGATCTAATAAGATTCCATATACTGGTCAATGGCTACAGACTAAATTTTTACAAAAATCCACTCACTCAAGAGGAGTTTACCAAGCACATAAATAAGCAATTACAAATTAGATATAATGATGTATTAGATCAACATGATGTCTCACTAGACAAAAGGATAACTAGATAACACATAGATGAAGAAGGGGAGGAAGACATTCTATCCCTCCTCTGGCATGAAGGATGAGACCTTCAAATGGTCCTTGACCAGTCTCCTTCATAGTTGACTTGGAAAGGACCCAAGATAAAAATTCTACTACAGGTAGTAGTTAGAGTAATAAAAAAACACTAACAATAAAAACCATTTTTGGGTGTTGTTGGTAGTTTTTGGGTAGAAAACTAGCCTGCTGCTACCTAAAACTATAAAATGTGCCTAAATAGAAAACCAACTTGCTAGCTATTTATTTAGGGGTAAAAACCAAAATAGAAAATAAATAATCATTCTAAGTAAAACTGTTCATCTTCCTCCAATTGTCATGGGCTACTCTAAAGTTGTTATGGGCACCTTCCTCATAGTTGGGCACAACTTTTCAGTTGATATGGGCTCCACCTATAGTTGTTAAAAGTACATCCTAACACTTATATACATCTCTCTAGTGCATGTGTGTTAGTTCTTTACAAAATCTAAAGCTATGGCTTTGGCTATGAGTTTTTGATCAATACATGATATAAAATGAACAAGTTAGAGGAGAAATGAAGGAATATTAGAGTATAAAATTCAAAACATTACTAAGGAATACCCCTAAATAACAAGGTAAGAGCCACAACAAAGGCATACACTTCCAATCTCTATTTGAAGTGTTGTAGACTAGAATTTATGGCTATAGAGACACATATGAATCACTTTTAGCTTTTGGTCATTTTATAGAGATGATTTCACTATGTTAAATAGTGAGATCTAAGATTTTTTTGAGCACAAGTCCCAAGTTTACAAACCCTATTGGTTGTTAAAGGAAAAGTTCACTAGGCACATAATCCATAGGGAGTAAGACATCATAGAGATAAATCATCAATAGTCTCATGTAGAGGAAGATCAAAAAGAAATAAAACCCTCATGTACCCTCTTCCATGTTCATACAACACCTAAATTAGATAACACAAAGATCCACGGTGACCACCTTGTGGTAGGAGGGAAATAATCTATCATCCCACTACAAGATCCCTACTCTAGTTGCATGTAGGATATCATGATTGTATGCAGGTTACTGAGGGCATCATGGAAGGATAGTATCTTGTGATCTCATTATTACTCAAAGGGACCACTTTAGTCAAGTTATAACTACTAAGATAATCATTACATTTTGACAAACACTCACATGCAACTTTCCTTTATGTAACCCTAGTCAAACTATTAAAAAGGTATGACATATCTTTTGGTCATAGAAAAACATTTATTATTATTAATATAACATGTATTATATTAAAAATCATATTTAATCATTAACAAGTCATTTATTAAGTCTTGTCTCCACTTACACTCATACCCTCATCATGACCCCATCCTCTGTCTTTCCATCCTACTCATTCCACATCACTTGGGGACAAGTGACACCTCACATGGGAGGGGGAGAATGCTATGGGCAATCAATTCCACACACTTTGGGATAGTCCATACATGTAGATTAAACAATCATGATGATACTATATAATTAATATGGAAAATAATCACTTTTATTGTTTTCACTTGTAAGTACAACCCATTCAAACAAATCTAAAACATGATATTACCTAAAACCTACAACTTGCAAGCATAAACCACCATTATTGAAAAAAATTGCATTGCTACATGCATAAATATAGAAACTAAATTAAGTGTGTTGATAATTATCAATTTAAAAGGTTTTTAAAAATCTAAACCTAGCTAAAATGGGAAGGTCAATTATGAGAAGGGAACCCACATATCATAGGCAACTTCAAAGAGACCCAACCAACTAGGCTATCTTCAATAGAGTTAGATGGACCATTTATTTTGAGAAATTGTATAATTTATCAAAAATATTTGCTTGGGAATTTTAAAGGTCCTTTACAGGAGATAAAGCTACTATATATGGCATTAAATTTCCATTTACTGAAGAATAGGTAAGCCAAACAACTAGGCTACAAAGTATAAGAGAAAATTGGGAGGACAAACCTAATGGTTAAGAAGTCAAACAATAGTTTTGTTAGGGAGATGAAAGGCTAATACTGAACAAAGGTGGTATGGAGAGACTCAACCTACCCATAGCCTAGAGGGAAGTAGCCTCATACATCATCATTTATATGACCTATGAAGGAAGGTACTCTCTAATTTATACTCTCTAGTTTAAATTTTTGAATCATTTAAGGTATGATAGGACCATTCATGTTCCAAACCACCTATGGAACATTCTAAAAAAGATGTCCAAAAAATACTAGAAGGGGGTTGAAAAATCCCTATCTCATCATTGCTTGATATGGTTGATAGCTAAACATGGAATAAACACTGTTAGACCTAACCTTAGTTGGGAATAATTTCTAACCCTAGAGACTAACTAACTTTATAAAGAAGATGGAAATAATGAGGAAGAATTTACTAAAAAGTAGGACTAATAGACTACACAAGAAGGTATTATGGGAACTAGTGCTACTGGATAGCCTATAACCACTGAAGGTTCATCTAAAATTGTTATGGGTAAAAGAAAGAGAAGGAAACTAGTTCTACTTCCTTTTGACATGGAGGAGGAAAATCCACCCATATAAACTCAAAAAAATATTCCTTATACCATTATTCCAAATATCTCCTCACCAAGGATTGATTATTCTACCATGGCTCGTTCAAGGGAAGAGGAAGTTATTCCATCAACTATTGCACAAGAAGAATAGGTTCCGACATCCACCCCTCCTAAAAAAAAGAAGAAAACTAAAGAAAAGAAACCCTCTTTATCAATAAGAAAGGGACCTCCTTGTAGGATATATTAGAGAATTAAGAAACATAAGACAACCATAGTCTCCTCACCCATTGACATCAACGAGGATAAAAAGGAAAAGAAAGAGCCCAAGATTTGAAAGACCTCTGATGGGTTCAAGATTGTAAAACGATCTACTGAAGAGGAATCTATCAAGGAAGAAGAAGTATAGTCACCTAATCCACCCAAATTCACTAAGAAAGACATGGATGTCCTTAGACACATTAGGTACATAGAAAAAGAGTTGAAAATGATAGATTAGCCTATAAAATAAGAAGAATTGATTGAAGAAAAGATTGTGGAAGAAGAAACATAACAAGAAGTAGTTCCTCATGACCAGGAGTTCTAAACCTTGAGAAAAACCATGAAATAAATATATAGGTTGAGGAACAAGATAATAGATTTGAAATGAAAAAGAGGCCTAGAAACACTTCTGGGGGTAGAATAATTTATAGAATAATCTATGAAAAAAGAAAGGTTATTGGAGGAACCTGCAACAACTTCCTTTGAAGTGCCTACAATAAATTCATCTACCTTGCCCACAGATAACATTAGTATACCCTTAGAAGCACCTATAGAAGATAATGTTATAGGTTTGGTACCTTTCTAAAATATATTTTCTCCTCCATTGACCACTATAAAAATACCTGTAATAGAGGAAGTAATTGATATGGATCTTTCAATTGTTAGGCTAGTAGAAATCAATGACCTCTTGAATTTTCTTGAGGAAAAATTTAGTGATTATGAAAATTACCACAAGGATTTGGTACAAATATTTAAGGTATATGTTGAAATAAGTGAGAAACAAGATGACTTAAAAGAAGGCCTAAAAAAGGCTGAAACTAGGATCAATTATTTGAAAAAAAAGATTACTAAAATGCATGAAACCACTAAATTGTTAATGGAGTGCATATCACTTTCTAGGGTGTATGTTGTCTAATTAGAAGAAAGATGACTTAAATTCAAATATGATAGGATCTATAATGATTAGTCCTACATGGTTTGTGACCTTAAATCTTTCTTTGAAGTCTATATACATGCTGACCTTGATCTCCAAGTATAGTTGAGTGAGTTTTACATACAACGATATGTTGTACCACATGATACAAATTAGAATCCAAATATATACTTGGGGGATGTATAATTGAATGAATTTATTTCATATACCCTTAATGAAACAAGAAGAAATAAATAGTTGGAAGACTATCAAGAAAAATAAAAAGAAGCTACCCTAATGATTAGGGGTGAATCAACTAATCTAGAAGCTATAATCCACAAGCATGGGTCACAAGGAAACAAGTAGAGGTTTAGAATCACTACTTGAGTCTTATGGAGGGAGATGGAAAATAAATTTTTATTTCTTGTTCTCATAGATGGACAAAACTCTTTGATGCTTTGAAAAGAAAGGAACTTTATTCCCCTCAAAACCTTAGGGAGGCCATACATAGTGTATACATGTATATTGAGCTTATCAGGAGGAGAAGGATAAAATGGTTGGGGTTGATGTTTCAACCATCTATGTCTTGGTTCTCAATTCCTAACTAGGAGGGAGAGGTCTTAGCTAATAGAGAGGTAGAGAAGAAAAGATGTAAGAACATTGATGATGCTAAAGGTTTATATATCTTTGAAAGGAGGGGCTACATTGAGCCCCTATATTTCAAAAAATTCTATGGTTTTAAAATGTAGCCAAGACTTGCTCGAGGTCAAGCAAGAGGTCAAGTAAGGGGTGTGGTGAGGCCACTAATTGATTTATTTTATATCTTCATCCATACCTAGTATATATTTTTTTTATGTAAATCCCCATAACCATCTATGATTCATGTAAATGAATGAATGAATTTATGATTTTATATGTGTATTGATACACACACACACACATTAATGATGCATTATATTTGATTATATTATAACCTTATTTAACAAACATATGAAGGGTAACACACACACACACACACACACACACACACACACACACACACACACACACACACACACACATCATGTTATTAATTAATGATGCTTTCTATAGTTACTACAAGCAACCTATAGGCAAGAGCCAATAGTTGTTGTGGGCAACCTGCTGATGGAAGCCCCTTTTGTTGCAAGATTATTTATAAGTGTTGTGCCCAAACAAGATTCATGTAGTCTTATGTTACCCTTCAAATGTTTTTAAAATGAGGTTAAAATCTAATCAAATAGAAAACATCATTAATTAATAACATATATATATATATATATGTTATGAATTAATGATGCTTTCTATTTGATTATATTATATGTTATGAATTAATGATGCTTTCTATTTGATTAGATTATAACCTTATTTTAAAAAAATTTGAAGGGTAACATAAGACTATAGGAATCTTGTTTGGGCACAACACTTATAGAGAAGCTTGCAACAAAAGGGGCTTCCACCTATAGGTTGCTCACAATAACTGTTGGTTCTGACCTATAGGTTGCCTATAGTAACTTTTGGCCTCTACTAGTAGGGTGCTTGTAGCAACTGTTGGATTCCATCTGTAGGGTGCTTGTAGAAACTACAAGTTTTCACCTACAAGAGCTCACAACCACTATACAAAACAAAACTATTGTTGTGATAAGATGTGATTTTCTCTTAAGAACACATCCAACTATCTTAAGAACCAAGTGGATGATTAAAGATGACCCTCCATAGTTGTTGTACAAACTCTTCACATGTAAATAATCTTAGATGTGCTACCAAAGATAAGTAAGATAAGGATAATGGAAAGGAGACAAAAAGAAATAAAACAAAAAAATAGTATATATTGTCCTTAACCCAATCAGGCCTAAAATAAGTAACTTCAATTACTAACCACCTAAAGGTTGATTGGGGTAGTTTCCAAAGTATTTGTACCTTTCCTAGTTTAGTGTTCTTAGTTGGAGATAATAAATTGCCTTATGTATTTAATGGTAGAACCTAGATTATATTAGTAATAGATAATAATAGAGTAGTAGAATTTTAGAATTTATTGCATCTAAATATTATAATATTCTGTAGCAATCTTTAATTGCTACAGATCTAAGTAATGAGAAGGTTGATTCTATAAGAAGCTTTTGTATGTCTCTCAAAGAAGGATTATAACTCAATTCTGAATGAGGAAGGGCCCCCTCGAAAGGATTTGTAGTGAATATCCTAACCCTATTTAGTTTAAGTGTGTTGTGTAAGTTGATTTCATTATTAGTTTGATTATATAAAGTGTGATGCATGTGTGATTCATAAGTGAAGATTTATAAATTTATATTATAATAATTTCATAATATAACTATTTGGTGAATTCCATATAAGTTAATTATACTACAATTGGTAAGCAAGATAATCTATGGATCAATAATACATATATAGTGATGACATCCTTGAAAAGCCTACATACCTTGGGTTGACAATTAATATTAATTAGACTCAAGAATTTGGTATTAACTAGGTAATAAGTCTACACAACATCAACTCTACTTAGTATTCAGACCTACATTGCTATCTTCATGACTATATAATGATACTAGTCCTATCCTATAAATAATCCAAAGGTTTCATCTACCATGACCACCATTATACCTTACTCAGACTAACCCTATACTACCATAGTTTTGATGAAACTTTACTTTATTGTTTAAATTTGATAGAATCTACATTAGCATTATGGGAATTTCACAAAGGAGTATGTGGATCCCACATAAGTGGGGTAGTCCCAGCCAAAAATCTCTTGCATGTTAGATACTATTGACCAATGCTAGATGCAAATACAACTGCATATGTCAAAAATGTGATAAATGTCAATGACATGTCAATCTGATTCATGCCCCAACCAAGACTTTGAAACCAATGCTTGCACAATGGCCATTTGATACATGGGGCCTCGATCTCATAGGGAAGATAAACCCCACCTCATCTAATGACCATAAACATATCCTTACCACCACTGAATACTTCACTAAGTGGGTTGAAGCTATACCCCTCACTTACGTGACTAGAAAGTAAATTTCCATATTTATCTTTAACCATCTCATTTGCCATTATGGTATCCCCTCTGACATTATATTTGATGATGGTAGATCATTCAAAACAAGGATGTCAAATTTTTATGTATCAAGTATAAAATTAAATAATATTTTTCCATGACATATTACCCATAAGGTAACAACCAAGATGAAACATCTAATAAAACCATTATCAACATCCTCAAAAATATTGTCAATGATGTCGGTAATGATTGACAACATCAAATATTTTATGCCCTCTAAGCATACCATACCAATCATTGTACTCCAATAGGAACCACTTCATACTCACTAGTTTATGGCACTAAAGCCATTATTCCCATTGAGGTCAAGTTACCTTCCTTGCACATCTCTCTAAAGCATGTCTTGGATGATAAAGACTATTGAGTAACTCACCTGAAAGAACTATAGTTACTTGATGAGAATTTCTTGGTCATAGTAAATAAACTTCAAACATACTAGAATCAACTCTGTGGCCACTACAATCAGCATGCAACACAGATAATTTGATCTTGATGATCTTGTACTTAAAGAAAACCAAAAGAATACCATGGCCAATAAGAACTATAAAGGTAAGTTTAAACCCAAATGGGTATGTCCTTTCATCATTATTGTAAACTATGGTTTTGGAGTGTACAAGCTCACTATATCAAATAGGGATGAACTTGATGAGCCAATGAACATTATATATTACAAGTGTTACTTTACTTGAGTGATTTGGTGTGTTGTCTATGAGGACTATTTCAAATGTAGCATAATATTGACTTTCTTGCTTGTACTATACCATTATACCATTCTATCACTTTTTCATTTTACCATTCTATTCTAACATACCTTTCCCATCGACTGAGTTATTTTCACCCTCCCTACCTAGTCCATTTGACCTTGGTTCCATTTCATTGGTTCCATGACAACTTTCAACAAGAAAATTTCAATCAAGTTTTAGTATTTATTTCAAGAATTTCAAACATAGGTTATATATCTTGGAGTAGTATGACAATGGCTTGGTATTTGTATCCTTCATTTCTTATTCTATTTTATACCAAGTTTTCCTGATTATAATTGACTTTGGGAAAATCAGTGTCTCATCATCATGCTACTAATTCTAACCACCTATGGGAAAATCAGTGTCATTAACATATGTCATTGTTTCCTAGTTATAACTGCATATGGTCAAACTAGGGTCCACACTTGTTTATTATGCCTTAAAGTACCACCTTGTCATACCCATATCATACTATGCCATTTTCCAACTCTGCCTATTTTGTTTGAATTGGATACTACACTAGTCAGATTCCTCTGTTGTAAGGTATAACTACAGTAACTTGAGGTCCCATCCTAGGAATATGTAAGTAGCACTTGATTTATGTTGAATTTAGCTCAATCACCCCTTAGCCACGCTCTCGCCATTTTTTGAGAAATCTTGTTTAAGTTTGAATGCTCTCGCTATTTTATGAGATTGATCCATTTAGTGTCTCTTCATTCTCGATCGAGTTGAGATGCTTCAAAAATTTTAAAAACATTTTTAAAACCATTTTCAAAAATCCAAAAACAATGCCCATTGACCACTTCTTTGCCTTAAGTTTTTTTGGAACCTTTAATAAGTTATAAGAAACCACTTGTCATTTAGTTTTCCCATCATTATTGGATTCTAATCCCACTCTCTAACCATTTTGTGAGCTCATTCCCATATTCTTCTATAACATCCATCATGTTTTTCTTCTCATCATTTTCTTCTATCCCATTAAAAACTACATTTGGCCTAAAGTTTTTGTTGGATATTACATCCATGGAACTATGTAGGCAGCTTTCACTTGCCTAGTACATCTAGAGATAGCTCGGCCAACCCCTTCCTTTTCTTCCATTCCCCCATGTTTATTTTTTTAATTGTCTCATATCTTCAAGGGGAAATGATCATTTTTTTAAGAATGAAATATATTGAGAGGGGGGTGAATCAGTATATTATATATCTTTTTATTTAATCAAATTTATTTTTCTTTAACCACTTAACCACACATTCAATATATGCAATAAAACTAAAACAATAATATGCACCACACAAGAGAGAGAGAGAGAGAGAGAGAGAGAGAGAGAGAGAGAGAGAGAGAGAGAGAGAGAGAGAGAGAGAGAGAGAGAGAGAGAGAGAGAGAGAGAGAGAGAGAGAGAGAGAGAGAGAGACACTAAATTTTTATGTGGAAACCCAAAGTGGGAAAAAATATGGAGAATAATCTCAAGTATATAAATGAGAACCAACTCAAATTACAAAGTTTCCAAGCACTAACTTGCAGGAGCACTAACACCAAAACTATTTATGAGCACTAACCCATAGGAGCACCAACCCCTCTTGTGTATAAAAAACAACTATATCTCAATGTTACTTACTCCACAAATGATAAAACTCTACAATATCTCTTTATTTTCTCTCTTTGAAAACAAATACAAACCATGCACTCTCTTGCATATTAAAAATGGCTTCTCAAGCCTTTATTTATAGCTTTCCAAAAGACCTTTGGCATTTACCCTTTGTGATCCTTCAATCCTCATGGAAAATGGTGCCAAACTTGCATGACCCTTTGTATCATTGCATTTGAAAAGTCATATGGTGACCCTTCATAAGAAAATGCATCTTTTCCTCTTTTGTCTTTGTCTTGGTGACTTTTTATATTCCTCAAAGTGTCCCTTCATGGAAAAATGTGCCATACTCTTGGAATTCCTCAAGATGACTCGTCATGAAAAAATGCATCCCATTCCTCTTTTGTCTTTACCTCATGACTCTTTGAATTTTTCATGGGCCCTCTTTTGACTTATATGCAACTAAAAATATATTCGTTAATATTAAATAAATATTAATACACATAACAAAAGATATGAATATTAAAAACACCATTAAATGCTAAGGGGCCTTTATCACCAATAATGCTAGACCTTTAACATCAATGATAATATTTTCAACACATTTTTTTTGTGTCATTCTGTTTGTACTAACATTATGATTAACTATTGTTTGTTTATTTTATTTTATTTATCTTTTTCTATATTTTATTAATGTTTTATTTGCTTGTTTGTTTGCCTATTTGTTTGATTTCTTTTTATGACTTGATTCAGTCTAGGTATGTTCATTGGGTGATTCCTTGTGCATTATTCTTGAATCTATCCATATTTATCTATCAATAGTTTCATCATGGTTTTTATCATTGGTGCACTATTTTCAATTGAGTATTTGATCATGTGTTAGTCTTTATGCATATTTTGGCCAAGTCCTCATGGTTATTTATCATGATGTCTACCATCACATGATATAAAGAAATCATCTCTAGGAGTCTACACGTTAATTCAATAATGATATATCTCCTTGGTACTAGCAACATCCCTAACCTAATATAAATTATATCCTACATAAAGTAGTAAAACCATGAAAGAATTTTCTCCCTTGCATTCGGATGAACATCTCCTAATTAACATGTTTCACAAATTCATCTTTATTTTTTGTACTAATTTTCCATCATTTTATATATCATGTTTACCATAATTGAGGTATAATGATTATAATCATTGTATAGCATCCCACTTGCATTACCAATGATTCTAATGACCTTTGGGAAAATCATTATGTTTCCATCCATTTAAGGGTTGATTATCATAACCACCTTTGGGAAAATCATTATATCTTTTTGACCCAACTGACATTTTCATTGTGATAATGCTTATCTCTATCTACCCAATTGGGGCATGTTTTTATCTTACAATGATTATAACTACCTTTAGGCAAATCATTATTTTCCTTTTTACTGATTATAACCACCTTTGGGAAAATCAATCTCTTGTTACCCTATGCCTTTTTTGATTATTATAACCACCTTTAGGCAAATCATTACCTTTTTTTATCTCGCCTATGCTGATGATTATAACTTCCTATGGGCAAATCATCCTATTTTTTTGCCCTCACTATGGAAGCTCCATATGCCACTAATTATAACTGCCTATGGAAAAATCAATCCCTTCTACCCAATTTCATATGTTTGGTCCACTTGTTTCCTTTTTTTGAGGGACCGATTGCTGACCCCTTTTCCAATTACTCCCTCAAGGGGGAACCTATAGTTCATCCATTGCCTTTAAAGTTGTAAGCATATAAAACCTTTTCATTCTTTGAGAATACATTACTATGATTAAAACTTACAATGCCTTCCCAAATAGGGACAAATTGTAGACACCTAAAATTGGCCACTAATAGCTTTAATCAGACTTCAGACCAATTATTACTAACCAATACAAATTAAGATTAAGAATCATTGAATATCCTAAATTTACTTGTGCATCATTCATCAAGGCTCAACATCACATTGAGATATCCCTAATTGGGGTATCCTACTGTAAACAATAAAAACCTCTCACAGATTCATCTCTAATCATCATGTAACATCATAACATGTAATTTGGCCTATATACCTATTAAATGGGGCAAGTGCACACATGAAATTAAATCAAATCTTGGAAATGATGAAAATCCTAATCAAAATTAATTAAAATGCTAAACCTAATTAAATTCCTAGATGAATTATCCATTAAAAATTAATGAAATTCTAAAAAAGAAATTAAAAAATGCAAATATCCTTGCTTTTTCAAAATTACCTTTTGTGAGTTGTCAAGTCTTTGAAAATATCTCAAAATATCTCACCCATGCCTATTCATTAAAAATCATGAGGGTTTGATGCCTTTTAACTCTACTAGGGTTAATTATCTCAATTAAGTTAGGTTTTAACCTATTTCATGTTTAAACTACACCTTAACTCACCTTGAATTGGGGTTAGTTCCTAAACTTAAAAATACAAGCATTTGCCTCTTCATTTGGAGAGCTTGGATAGAGCAAAGTTATAATGCTAGTTTTATAACAAGATTGAGACCAATAGTTTTATAATGTCAAAATAATTATCCAATACATTAAGCAAGCATAATCCATAAGCCAACCATGGTGCTAAAGAGATAAGGAGATAGCCAAACTCTATTGCCAAAGACTCTTTGAGCACAAGCCAAGCAAGCCACACAACAAATATTTTGGAGCATTCAAGGAAGGTAAGGAATTTGGTATTATTTGCATTTTACTTGTGTTTTCCATTGGTTTTGTTCATTATTCCCCCCTTATGATCTAGACAAGTAAGTATCAAGCATGTTAGTGTGTTTTTATTCAAGTTTTGTTACTTGATCTAACCTCCCTTCTTGGATTCCTTGATCACAAAGCTAGTATGATAGTTGATTTGAGTTCCTTGGATGTGATTGAGACTAAAAATATGGATAATTTGAGCTTAGGAATACTCTATATGGTAGTATGTAGAAGTAGGGTAGAATATGGGTTGATAACCTTAATTGTGCAAAACTTATTATGAGTTGGAATGTGTATTATGCATCTAATTTTCATCTATCAGTTAGAGGGATAAAAGTCATATATTTATACTATTGTGATGTTTATACAGGTACTAAAAGAGGTCTATGTCAACACTAGGAGGTTATAGTTTTGAAAAGATATACATTTGGATAAAAGATAGGGAAAGAATATTAATGCCATTTTTGGGACACTAACACCATGTGGTGCTAGTGTCCTTATTATGGTGCTAGTGTCCAAGTTGTACAATACTAGGCATTAAGAAATGAGGGACTAAGACTACTTAGGGATGACTAAGGATGTATGTGGCCCACATGAAGGTTGGATAAGTGTGATAATAGGCTCTAGGATAGGTCTAGGGTTAAGCTAGGGAAATGTAATCTCAAGTAGTAATATTTTAAACTCAAATACCAATTTTAGGTGATTAAAATAGAATTTATAGAATAAATAGGGGGAAAATATAGTCATATAAAATGTCACTTTAGTGAAATGAGAGTCACTTGAGACCATTAGTCCCTAGCTTAGTCCTATACCTATATTAAGACCTATTTCAACCCTTTTACAACCTTCATATGGGTATAACACATTCCTAGATATTCCAAATTTAGTCCTAGACCTTCCCTAGGGATCTAGGCCCCTAGTGCTCTAGGTTATGCCACCTTGACACTAGTGTATCTCTTTAGACATTAATGCACTGCACTAGTGACCAAGGGACCACACTAGTGTCCCTTTCCTAATTTCAACCCCAATAAATATATTTTCAATTATTAACACATTTAAGGTTAGACTAGACCTATTTTACATTACACACAAGCACCAGATTAGTATATATACATGAATTTTATCCATTTATCCACTAGATGGAAATTAGATACAAAATACACAAACAAACAAGTAGTAAATAATCAATATTATTGATCCATGTTTTTCCTTGCTTTTGCATAAATTCACCTATAACCACCCTAAGCTCAAAATACACAAATTTCTAATCTAAAGACTCATTCAAATCACTCAAATCAACACTCATTATAACATTCACTTGTACTTTCACCAACACTTAGATTGAGAGAACTACATTAGGCTTGATCCCCTCTTAAGGTGTTGGTATGTAGGAAACTCTTAACACAATGAGGTGTTGAGGATGTCCAACCTACCTAGCTAACTTTTTATACTTGTGCCACTCAAATACCATAATAATATGGAGATATAGGGTTTGCTCATAAATTAATCCAAAATAGGTCAAAAATAGTGAATCAAGTTTTATCTACATAGGAACAAGCTTATTAAACTCGGACACAATTTTTCCCAAAAGTTCACATCAATCCTTGCACAAGGAAATTAGATTGAAATTAGGACACTAGCATGGTGCACTACTATCCAAGGTATCACACTATTGTCTAGGAGGGTTTCTGACACTTGGAACCTATTCATGACACCTTAATCAAATTTTATTCCTATTTTTAGCCTCCATATCATTTGTCTTAGTAAGTTTACAACTAAGTACTTATTTGTATCATTCATTTATATTTTTAGAAGTATCAAATTAGGTAAATTATTACACAAATCAGTGGCTATATTTATTTCATATCTCTTCCCTATTTTATTTTACTTATACCCTTTAACAACCTAGGGTTTAAACTACATAATCCCTTAAAATTTAAATTAGATCCATAAAATCAAGATTGGATTTAATGGAACTATATCTTAAAATACAAACTACTACAAAGATGATGAGAGCCATGTAATTTATATTGGATTTCATGGATATAGATTTCTCAAAATGGAGTTGAAATAAAGATGATTTATAATTATGATGCTAAGGAGAAACTTGAAGTCAAACCATGATAATTTGAAGAACTTAAAGCTAAAGAAAAATATATTGTGTTCTCTCTCTAAAATATGAGACAAGTCAAAGATTAAACACCCTAATTTTTTATTGGATTATAGAGCTAGAATAATATTTTAAGTATAAGCAGACATAGGTACCAAAAAGAGTTGAATTTCCATGCACCAAGTTTAAGTTTAATGTTGATTTTTGGAGGAAAAATGTATAGTTAAAAAGAAATGGAAGGAGTAAAGGGAAAAAACATGCAATAAGATAGTTTCAAAATTCAAGGAATTTGGTTTTACTTATTATTATTATTATTATTATTATTATTATTATTATTATTATTATTATTATTATTATTATTATTATTATTATTATTATTATTATTATTATTATTATTTGAGTTTACTCAAGAAGTTATATAAACTGAAATTGAGTTATTTGAATGTAGAAGATTACATAGAGAAGTTTTTGTTGGGACCACAAAAAAATGTAAACAGAAGAATATTTGACTTGATAAATATTTATTTCAATTGTAAAATTTTAGTTAATAATATTTGCAATGAACCAAAGCTTTATAATCTTACAAAGGTATTTTTATTATGGGACTCAATTACCTTACGATTTCAACCTATAAAACAACTAACATCTTTATTTTATTAGTTAACAATTTTGTAATTTACTAACACTAACATATTACCCTAACTTACTTAAGGGGGTGTATTTAATGATATGCATTCCCTTATACAAAAATTTGGATAAAATGACCCCAAACCCCCCTTGATATAAAGGGGTATAAAATATGATCCAGAGCATATGATTGTGAAGTCATTATTAATATCTGCCATACCTGTAACTGACACACTGTATATCATGGACTGATCAACCAATGTTGATTCACATAGAATCCCTCTAACCTACTATTTGTGGTAGGAGTGAAAAACATCTAGATAGGCATGCTCATCCCATTTGACCATTTATAAACATAATCAAGTTTTGCTCAACTATGTTGAGTTATGGAAGGAATGAAGAACATCTTGATGGGCATGTTCATCCAATCTAACCATTATGTAACACATTAAAATATAAACGTGATTAAGGTTTTCTCTGATACATCAATGCAAATAAAGTTTCACATAGAAACCCATCCAATTATTATCATATTCTATGTATGAAACATCTCCCTGATGCTCAATGACACTAATGAACTTTTGAAAAACACTATTGGTGCTAGGAACTCACTTATCAACTCATACAATCACTAATGACTAATCAAAAGCTAATCTTCTTCCTATCTAGAGAGAGGTGAAGACTCCATGCAATAAAAAAACATATGAAAACAACTATGTCTACTCCTCATCAATGAAATAAAAGAATAAAATATCAAAATAAGATAGAAAATAATGAAATCTAAACCAAGATTGTTACTATAGCAGAACCCTATCATTGGGTTAATAGCTCATTTAATATGGGTGCAACAATGTGTACTCAAAACATGGATCCATGTCCATTTAAACCACATGCCTTGGCCATGTAGGAAGCTTCTTGGTTAAATGATATGTTGGAATATTCAAAATAACTTAAGTATACAAAATATATTCCACTAAAATGAGTAATATAATGTGCTTCTTCCATCCTTGTATGTTTGTGTTTTTTAATTTTAGAAAGACATACATTTACAATGTGTCTATTACCACCATAATTATATTATTATGGATGTGTTATGTGTTTATGATAAGTGGAAGTGTTACTTGAGTAACCATAAGAATGATAAGAATTATTATGCTTATTTTTGTGTTTGGAAGATTATGGAGAATGCCTTGGAGAATGTCTTAGAGAATACGTCAAAGAATGCTTTAGAGAATGTTTCAAATAATATTTCCAAAAATGCTTAGTTTTATCATGTCTATTCTCTATTTTTTATCTTCTTGTCTTTTTATAGTAAACATCTTGTGTAGGCTTACTAATCTTCTTCTTGGTAAATTGTCGCTCTTGATGATTAAGTAACTCACATATGGAATCAAATGTTTCATTATTGATTTTATCACTAAGTTGAAATATTTATAGAAATTTTAAATATTTTAAGCTAATTCCATTCAAAATAATGGAGATAATCATATCATCATCTACTTTCCTTCGTGGAGTATAATATTCTTATTTCAAGTTCTTCATTTCTAAAATTTAATCAAACACATCATCATCATTAAGATTATTATTTTAACAACTACATCAAGAGATCCATATTCTTATATGCTAGTTGTTTTTCATACAAATCTTTTAATTCTTTCCAATATTTATACTTTATGGATTCTATATGAATAAGAAATTGTGTAGAATAAGAAGATTTTATTAATGTGAGTGCACATTTGTCAAATTTTTGAAATTCAAATAGTTCTACAACATTTGTAGGTAGTATAGGTTATTTTTCAATTATTTCCCATGAGTCATTATGAATCAGTGTGTTTTCCATATTCATGTTCAATTATTTAGAGATTTTAGGTGTCAGTCTTCCAGTTTTGGATATTAGACTTATGATTTTTTTCATAATGAAATCAATAAAAAAATTAATAGGTAGATTACTAGGGCTTTGTCTCAACCCTCAAGTGACACCAAATTATAATACTTGGATTCTAAGACCTATCAATCTTTACATGTGAAAGTTGAAAAAGTCATAAGTCGTAAAAATTACACCTTTATGTCTTCAAAATCATTCCTTTTGTAAGCACTTTAATAATTACATAATAAAAAAAACATTTCAAAAATATTCCCTAACAAACTAATTTTCACCAAAAAGTTTGTTTGGTGGGTTTTGAACCTTGAACATCTTTCTTGAAAGTGTCTTACAAAATATATTTAAGCAACTCTTATACAAGTATTTGTGACACATAAAATAAATATATACTATTTGAACTATATTTTTCTAGTTTGCATAGTAAAAAAATATGTGTGCATGTAAAAATTAATCACCTGTGAATCTTTTCAATGTGAATAATTATTGTCAATTGAACTTATATGGAACCCACTTTTACACATCTAATTTTAAAATCATAAAGTTCAAATACTACAAACAACTTCTCTACACCATACCATTTAAATTCATGCCCTTCTACATCAAACAAAGCCATACTACCATATTGGATTTAATTTGGTTTGCTCAGAAATCTATACACATTAGATTTTGAAGGGGTTTAAAAGGATCCAAGGCCATACAAAAGTAATCAGAGAGTCAACATCATTTTTTATTAGAAATACACCATAATTTTTCTTACTTGGGTTGTAAAAATGATTCAAGAAGGGTTTTGGGTAGTATAAGGACATACAAATAACAAATATATGCTTGAAATTTTATTTGAGGTCATATAAATTTGGTCTTGGCCATACAAAATGTGCTACATCTTGACCTATCCTTAATAGATAAAACTTGTTTTAAATAGATAATTAGATTATTGATTAGTTATATTACTAATTTATGTATTTGTATTTATGTAAATGTAAATACTAAAGTCTTACTTGTTTTAAATAGATAATTAGATGTATTCTATTGTGATTGTTTTATTTGGATTGTTGTATTTTAAATTATAAATCTCTATCTTCAACATATTTATTTAGTATAAAATGTATAGTTGAGGATAATTTTATGAATTTTTCCATGGATGATACATTAGTATTTATATCATTTATCATAGTTAGTTTCTATCTTTATTGATATAAATAGACTAATTGAATTCTCCATGTTTGAGGTGGATGCAAGATAATTTTACCCATACATAGTAGTACAACGGGATAACATAGGGGATGGGATGACATATTTTGATAACTGGGAGTACACAAATCCTACCAATAATCATCACACACACATTAGTTTTCTACCTTTGATTATTTATATTTCTTTTTAGACCCATATTGGTATCGTAGTGGTGTACATTTATTATATGAGATATTTGTTTGATCATGAGAATAATAGATGTTAATTGGTACTATAGTGAGTATTTAACCCTCTTACATGGTGAGTATTATTTTTCATGTTTTTTAGAGTTAGAATTAAATAAATTATAAATGTTTGTGACAATGTCATTTCTTGTTTCTGCTAGTTGTTTTAGTAGTTTTATTATCTATCTTTGACTACATGTGTGAGGATGTCTTTGAAATGTTTTTTTTTCAATTGTCATACACTTATTTTATTTCACCCATGACATTATTATGAAACTCCATGAGAATATATATAAATAAGTATATGAAACTCCATGAGCATAGATATAAATAAGTATATTACTAATGCTTATAAAATTTGTGAGTTCTAATGTGTTTTTATTATTTACCAACCTTTTGGTGGCACACGTAAGCGATAATAAGTTTATTCAAAACACATTTTGGTGATGTTCATGGTTTGATTACATTAACCTTGGGTAAGATGGATGTGGTAAAAGGTAATGAGTAAAAAGGAATAGGATTAGGTTTTCATTCAACATGAAAAGTTAATAAAGTTGGGGTGGATATTTTGTGGTGGAATAATGAGTGAAACCCTAGTTTTGAAACTCAAATATATTGTTCAAGCCCATTTTTTGGGGTATCAAAAGAGTTTACATGAAGAGGTAATGACCAATTATGGAGTGGAACTAGGAGTAGATTGTGGGATTTTTAAAATGAAAAAGAAAAAGAAAAGGAAAACTCAAAAATATGGGGGGATAATAAAATAAAAGGGGAGAAAAAGGACTAGAGGTGGATGATATATAGGGGAAAATCTTGTTGTTTCATTGATTATACTGGCAAGTATCAAATACCCTTTTGTCTGGTTTGGAAAAAATAATTTATTGATGATTAAAGGTTATGATACTATTGTTTTAAAATAAAAATAGTTTGAGTTAGGATAAACTATAATATGTTTTTCTTGGAGGTGTAAAAAAATAGACCCTAGTATCTATATGAAGATGAATATACATGTTAAATTCCTTGAACTGTGGTTTTCATTTAATATAGTTATAACTACATATTACTGGCCTAATGAGAGAAGTTGATTAAATTGATTTTATTGGGTTTTATTACCAAGTTAAGTACAAACCTTAGTATGCTGTAAATACATTTACATTTGTTAAATTGTAAGACTTTAAAGTGGCTACATATGTTATTTTGTATTTATGTAGTGGATACCACCATTTTTGGAAAAACATGACATTGATTAGTGGATGTATAATGAGTTTTTGATAAAACCATTATCAGTAAAACATGACACTAATTAGTGGCTATATAATTTGTTTTTGATAAAACCATTTTGGGAAAAATGTGACACTATTTAATGGTTGTATAATGTGTTTAGGATATCACCGTTTTGGGTAAAATGTGACATTATTTAGTGGTTATGCTGTCACTAAATTTTTCACCCTTGGATAAGTATTTCAAGCCTTTTCTAAATTGAGTGGAACATGGGATTACCCTTAGGCCTGTGGGTTTCTATAGTAGGAGTAAACCTCTAGATTAAAGGGATAACTCCCTAGATTTGTCTTGATCGCTCATCACCTATGCTAATAGCTCATTTAGATGAAAGGAGAGGGAGAAAACATTAAGTAAACATATCCTAGTGAGGTGATGCACCAATTTTAACCTGACCACTTCCAACCAATTATAATTAAAATTCAAACAAAATCCCAATATGTACATAACACTAATCCAAATCTGCCTATTGCATTAGTATTTCTCATGGAGATTTGTGAAGCAAGATTGAGATAAGAGGACTAAACACCTAGTGGGAAGAAAACTCACTAAAATCATAAATAATTCATTAGAAAACTTTAAGATACCTAAAAAATACTTTCAAAACTAAACATTAATGCAAACAAGGACAACATGCTAAGGAAGATAATCTATCACTTAACAAGATCAACTAGTCTAACATATACATTAAATAGTCCATGAAGAAGGTAGAATAGATTATTATTTATTGATTAAAGGTTTAAAATGAGTAGGGTTTCACCATACTCAGTTGGAGGATGATTATAGCTTAGCCAAAAGGCTACTTATATATATATATAGAGAGAGAGAGAGAGAGAGAGAGAGAGAGAGAGAGAGAGAGAGAGAGAGAGAGAGAGAGAGAGAGAGAGAGAGAGAGAGAGAGAGAGAGAGAGAGAGAGAGAGAGAGAGAGAGAGAGAGAGAGAGAGAGAGAGAGAGAGAGAGAGTAGATAAGTGTCTATGAGTTACAACAAGAAGAGGTGTTATATAATTGAATAAATAGGTACAATATTATATGTATATCTATTTTCAATATTCTCTAACTCTCCAAGTGGTATGGGAGTTGAAATGCTTACTTGACACCTTGACTAACTCTTTGAAAGTACCATTTACTTTTGCATGTTGAAGGATAAATGGCCTTCTTGATGGTCAAATCAAGTTATCTTAAATTTTTTCTCTACTATTGACACCTATCAACTCACACCATTAGGTTCTCTTTGAAACATCACCTATCTATCTTGAAAGGTGTCTAGAGGACTCTTCATCTCCTTAGGCCAACTTTTCACACAAGTGTCAAAACTTGGATTTGTCTTCATCAGATCATCAAAGCTTCATGGATGTCTTATTAAAATCATATTAGACCTACAAAAATCCATTTTAAGGTATAAAACTATCCCCAAAAATTTGTTCTCTACCAAAAGCCTCAATTAGGCCTCATTCCTTGTATCCATAAAATCATACAAAACACATTTTGTAAATAGTTGTATGGATGATGATAATATTTTAAAGGCATATTCTAGTTCCAAATATGTCCTTATATCTCCATGTTCAATTTTAGGATCATAAAGTGAGTGGAGATGTCTGTTTCTATTACTTTTCTTTCCTAACTAGGCCTTAATTAAACCTCCCTGCCAAGAGACTAAAAAATGGCTCTAAAAGATCCCCACACATGAAAAATAAAAAATAAGCATGAAAGTCACTTATAAAACCTCCTTATTTTCCATGCCAATTTTGAAGCTTTGACAACTTGTACAAACTTGTCAAATATTAAAAATCAATCTTTTGGGGCCTATTCCATATAATCATATACCTTCAAGTATGGTCTAATGGCATTGGGTGATGATAAGGGGAGTTTTGAACATGGTTTAGGTCATTTAGAATTTTTTCTAGCCCATCTAGAGGAATATAAGTTGATTTCTCTCTCATTGGGTCCTTATAGCTTTCCTAGGTGGCCTAAAAGTGATTTGAGTTATTAACGATGGTTCATACATCTCAAAGAATGAAACCACTAAAAAATTCCAAAAAATTTAATTTCACTAGGGTATTTAACTTCCCATTGGAGCCCAAGGTCCCATACAACTCCTCTATTCCATACTGATCAATGAAAGGTAGCTTCTCAGGTTGATAGTAAACATTATGTGAGGTCAGAGTAAATTAGGTTCTATGAGTGGTGATTTTATATTGGTACTTATTTTATAATAGTCTCAAAATTTTTGAGACATCTGCCTTAGATATTTCAATTGATTTCAAGCCACCTTCCTTCATCAAACTCTCTAATTATCTCACTAGCTCAGGCCTAGGATTATTAAACAAAGTTGACCATCATATCCTAGTTGTTTGTGTTTAACTATTTATATTTGTCAAATGTTTGAGCATCATTAAATGTTTATATGTGTTTCTCACCATCTTATAATGATCTCCAAAGTTAATCTTAGCCCTAACTATCCATCATATCTCCATGACTACCTATGTAGGTCTGAGAATGCACTTAGGCTTGCTAGACCTGAACAGGGTTTCCATGATTTTTTTTGCTTCCTTTCAAGCTTGGATATAAGTTATTCATGAATTATTTTTGAATATTACTCAAAAAATATTTAGGGTCTCAAATTACTCAACTCACTTCCAACTAGCATTCCCCAACTAACTACTACAAGTAGGTCTATGTATGCACTCAAGACTATACTTATATTGAATAGGATATATTAATATGCTGTCTCATTTTTGGTTGAGTATGAAACTATGATGGGATAATTTAAACATCTATAAATCATATTCCAACATCATACACTCCCTCAGTCATCCCAATCTTGCAAACAAGCAACTGCTCCTATGAGCTTAAGCATGACTATGTATGTGACCACTATTTGATCAGTTCATTTACTCCTTTATTAGAAATTATGTGATATTAAATTTTTTAGGAACATATATTTTATTCCTATATTTCAAAATACACACACCCACTTTCTTAGGTTTTTAAGGGATCTTGAGTGAACTAAACAAACCTAAAGGTCTATGTATTTGCCTGCACATATGTATTTGGAATGTGTCTATCAACTTGGTGTTATAATAGCTTATTTAAAAATTGAAACATTAAAAATCTTTTTATTCCATTGAATTTTTTATTACCTCATCTCAACCCTTGAACTCTGTGCTTCTACCACTATCTCTAAATAGTCTTTAGACTATTAGCTGTAGGTGGTTGTTTTGAGTGTTTGACTAAGTATGGAAAGTTGAGATTGAACTTGATTTATAAAGATAATATTCAAGGAATTCAATTTATTTTATCTATTTCATGTTTTTTTCATCCTGATACCTTCTTAATTCCTTAGACTCTAAACATGACCAACATCACCATCAATACAAATTTTCAATCGGTTGTAGGTGGTTGTTTGAGAGGATTTGACTGTGTATGTTTTGAGTACACCTTATCAAGTATGCCATGCCATATTACAATGGAAAAATATATTTTAAGTATATTTAATAATTTATACAATATTAAAAAATTCCTTTCAAAACATCTTCAAACTTTGATCCTCTGCCTTCACTATTCACATATAGTCTTGTATGTGTATATTTGGTCTTGCTAGTTTGTCATTCAACTCTTTTAATTTTAGATGCATTTGGAAACCTCCATTGGTCCACTAACCTCTTAAAATTTAATATAAAACAATTTTTCATGCTTAGATAACCTTAATTAGACATTGATACCATGCATTTTCTTGGAGTTGTAGACCTATAGGCCTATAGATGATGGTCTACAAATCTTATGTTTTGAAGCTTTAAAAAGTGAAAATATGAATGTTACACACTAAAATACCATGTTTTAAATAATAAACACATATAAATATGAATTTATAACTCTCCAACACTTTGTAAATGTACATACAAACTCACCCAACTCAACTATTATGTAAGCACATAGACACAATCTACAGGGTGCATGGAAATGTGACCATTTAGAACTTGTATGCAATGTTTAGATGATTATAAGGCCATGAATTTATTTTTAGGAAATTATAGGACCATATAGAACCATTCAAATATATTATACTAGCTAGAGAACTTAGACACAAAAAAATCACTAGTCACCTCAAACTATGCACAAGAGAGACTTTGCTTGCCAAAATACCATCTACATGTGCCAAAATGATAAGTGAATGTGTGTGGGAAATTTGAAGACCTATGAGAACTCACTCCAACTATTTTCATGTAGCCATGGGCTCATATTTTTCATTGAAGTTACACCGAATTCAGCCTATAGGGATTTAAGCCTTCAAAAAGTAGTTTAGATTCTTAGAGATTATTCATAAATATAAGGACACCAATAAAATAAAAAATTCCAAGAATTATAAGAAAATATGGGTAAAAAAATTTGTACAAAATATTTTCCCCCAACTCTACTTGTATAACCTATACCATCTAATTAAATTTGGCCTTCACTAGCTTATGAATGGAGCAATGGAAGAGAGAGATGTCTTTTTGAAACTATGGAGTTTTAAAATTATTATAATGCTTGTTTATAGCCTATATAATCTCAAAGGACAATTTTCAACTCTTTTCACCTACAAGTGAATTCCAAAAATATGTACAACTTCTTTAGCTCCTCAAGATGGTGTTGAAACTCAATAATCTAACATTTATTTTACATGTTGATAAGTGTGGAAGTTGTGTGACTAATATAATATCTTTGTAAGGTTTTTTTTAATGTATTTTTCACTTATGAAACTTTGAAATTCACTTGAGTTATCCAAAAATCACATTTTCATGTATTTTTACCACCTTAAAGTTTGCAAATGAACCTTAGACATTCCAAAACTTCATGAAATATTATTACAAAGTGGTTAAATAGTAAAATGATGTTAATAAACCCCTAATAACTTATGACATAAATTTACCATTACTTATCCCTTCATGACATGCCTAGATCACTATATGACCAAAACATGACATTACCTTAACTTCTCCAAACTAACCTTAAAAATGCTAACAAGGTTATATGAATACTCTTGGAGACTACATAAGGCATGAAAAGAATAAAAGAAATATTATGAAAGTTTGAAATTAGAGGGGGGTGACCAGTTTGATTTGGGGTCAAACTTGGTCAATATTCTTGGTGATTCATAGGGGTAACATGCTTGTAATGCTAAAAGGACCAGTAACCTTGTATGTTCATTGGGAAATGGATTCTCTTACACTCAATTAAAACCTTAATATACTTTGACCATGAATCAACAAATTTATTGACTATAAAAACACACAAAAAAATAAAACAAGACATAAAGCAAAGAATAAGACACACACATGTGCTATTAAGCACTTAGGTAACACAATAACAACATAAGAAAACTAAACTATACACAACTAGCCTAAAGAGAGCTCCTTCCTCTTGGATAAAAGTGGAAGCCTACACCATCTCTTTCTCTATGAGATGAAATATGATATGAAACAAATTTTCTTTTGAACCTTTTTTTTGGTGTCTTCAACACCTTCATGCTTGACACTCCTCTTGGCATGATTTTAAATGCAACAATAACAACTACAAACATATCACCTATGAAGGAAAATTCCTATTGCAATTCAATAACATTCTCATGATGCTCCTTAGCTATAACTTTGTCCCATGATGATGCATATAAACATGCTTATTTGACCTTCATAGCATCTTGAATGACATCAAATTTATCACCAACTATGACAAGCTCATCAAGCTCTTCCAATCATCTTTGTTTTCTTTTTTTACAAGAAGCATGTTTTCTTTGACCAACTAATATAATCTGATTATGAGCATGATCTTCAACCTTGAAAAGGCCTTCAATCTCTTGAATGAGTTCAATATGTTGCTTCCAATCATCTTTGTTTTCTTTTTTTACAAGAATGATAACTTATTCACTTTCATCTTCTTGGTCATTATGTACTTCATCAACTTTAACTTGCTCACTTGAAGAGTCTTCAACTTCAAGGTTGACTACAAATTTAACAAGTTTGGATGGCATATGATCTTCTTTTTGGAACACAATATCAAAAGGCAAGGCATAATTAAGAGTCTTTTCAAATTGACCAATAAGAGGTGTGGCTCTTGAAGGGCCTTAAATTCTTCACAAATCACATTGAACTTCTATCATAAGTCATCTTGTTCCATGGAGTCATCAAAAACTTCATATTTTATTATTTTTTTAGATTTAACCTCTTGATCATGTTCATGAGTCTCAACCAACTCAACTATTATGATGTTCCTCTTCAAATCTTCCTCTTCCATATCTTGATCAATCTCTTCATGAGTATCTACAACTTCATATTAAACATCTATTTCTTCACTCAAGAATATTTATTTGTGTTTATCTTCACTAATTGGAGTACCTATAGTGAACTCTTCATCATAGACACTTGAGTCATCTTTGTTATCATCTAAAAATTTAGCTTGATCTTTTCCACTTATCTCCCATACGATGGGTTCTCTTTCAATAAGGTATGTGGTGGGAGGGTGATGGATGGGTTCTGTTAGGGTGTGTGGAGCTAAAAGCTTCACCAAGGAGCAAACTCAAATAGTTCAGGTCTACATAGACACCGGCGTCGGTCAGGAGTGACCGATGTCGGTCAGTTGCAGTTACAGAGGCACCGACGTCGGTAGTAGGGTCAGCCGGCGACGGTCACAGGCGAACAGGCAAGAACTGACGTCGGTTACCTGTGTGTCCAAAAAGTGATTTTCGAGGATAGAAGCGAGTGTTTACATGATGAGTTTGAGTTGTAGACTCAAGCTTGTGTCTCTATTATTAGCAATATTATTTTTAGAGCCCTTGTTGAAGTGGCTTAACTGTTTGTTGTAAGAGCATGCTCAAGTTTCCTATTTCTATAAGTAGGAAAGATCTTCTTAGCTTAGAGTGTGGAACTGTATGAGTAGAACATTGTGAATGTTTGAAGGACAGTACTGAGTTACATCAATCCAAGTTGTTGGATTTGAGTGTACTTGAGAGAGAGCTCTTGAGGAATAGAGATCTAGTGAGAGATCTTGTGTGCATCTGAGAGAGGTGTGGAAGAATGAAGTTTCTTCAATTGTATTCCTATTGTAAAGAGTTTTAATACAAGTTTTCAGGGTGTTTTCTTGTATATCTTGTTCTGTGCTATTTATCATTTCAGTTACTTATCTATCTGATTTATTTCCATGTTTATTGCTTTCACAAGTGTAATCCATTGTTGGTTGATCCCCAACAAGTGGTATCAGAGCTCAGGTTCACTAACAGGTGGTTCAGATCTGTGTAGTGTGTTTGGATTACAGGTTGCTCACAGGGGTTTCTGCAGGGATTTCTATTTGAGTGGGAGAAGCAATGGTAGAAGAAAGTAAGTTGAGAATGGAAAAGTTTAATGGCAAGAACTATCAACACTGGAGAATGCAGATAGAGGACTATCTGTATCAGAAGGATCTTTACTTACCGTTAGGTGGGATAGCAAAGAAGCCCAAGGACATGGAGGATGAAGAATGGGAAGTTCTTGACAGAAAGGCTCTTGGGTCTATAAGACTGAGTCTGGCCTCCACTGTGATATCTAATTTGTCACAGGCAAAAACTATGGTAGAGTTAATGACTACGCTAGAAAATTTGTATGAAAAACCCTCATCTTCAAATAAGGTATATTTAATGAAGCAGTTATTTAATTTGCATATGCAAGAAGGTGGATCTGTTTCTAATCACCTGAATGATTTCCATGGTATTGTTAACCAATTAAGTTCAGTCAATATTGTATTTGAAGATGAAATAAAAGCTCTTTTAATATTATGTTCTTTGCCTGAAAGCTAGCATGGCTTGGTAATGGCAGTTTCTAATACTGCTTCTGCTTCGAATATTTTAAAAGTAGAGGATGTGGTTAGTGTTATCTTGAATGAGGAAATTCGCAGGAAAAGCACAGAAGAGACATCTGGGAACGCTTTAAATCTCGAGAGCAGGGGAAGGCAAAAAGAAAAGAGCAAGAAGAGATCAAGATCTAAGTCTAAGGGAAGAGGCAGATCCAAATCCAGGAATGGCAGAAGGCCACAATATTGGAACTGTGGAAAGTTGGGGCACATAAGCAGAGATTGCTGGTCAAAGCCTAAGGAGGAGAATTAGCACGAAGGAAAGGAAGAGACAAAGGTTGCAGGTATTGCACAGGATGCTCTTATTTTCTCTTTGCATAATAATATAGAATCTTGGGTATTAGATTCTGGTGCATCTTTCCATGCTACCCCTAACAGAGAATATTTCAGTGACTATATCCATGGAGACTTTGAAATAGTGTACTTAGGGGATGATGAGCCTTGTAAGATTATTGGCAAAGGTAAAGTGAAGCTGAAGATGCAGAATGGCAACACATGGGTGTTGAGAGATGTGATGCATGTTCCTAGTTTGAAGAGAAATTTGATTTCTGTAGGTAAGCTAGGTGATGAGGGTTGTACAGTAACTCTCACAGCAGATTCTTGGAAGGTGACCAAGGGTGCACTTGTTATGGCCATAGGTAAGAGAGAAGGTACTCTCTATTTGTGTAATTGTGTTACTAACAAATCTCCTTCAGTTTTATCTACTTCAGATGTGGATGCTAAATTGTGGCACTCAAGGCTTGGCCACATGAGTGAGAAGGGGATGTCAATTCTTAAGTCTAAAGGTATGCTTTCAGATTTGAAAAGTATGGATCTAGAATTTTGTGAGCATTGTGTATTTGGAAAACAGAAAAGGGTTAGTTTTCTCAAGACTGGGTCTACTAAGAAAAGGCAGAAGTTGCAGCTTGTTCACACAGACGTGTGGGGACCGGCTCAGGTAGCCTCTATTGGCAGATCACGGTACTATGTTACATTCATAGATGATGCTACAAGGAAGGTATGGATCTACTGTATTAAAAATAAATATGATGTTTTTGAGACTTTTAAGATTTGGAAAGCTATGGTTGAGAATGAAACAGGCAGAAGATTAAAGTGCTTGAGATCTGATAATGGCGGTGAGTTTTGTAGTCTTAAGTTTAACTGGTATTGTTACACTCATGGAATCTGAAGACAAAGGATGGTTCCAAGGACACCTCAGTAGAATGGTATTGCTGAAAGGATGAACATAACTATTATGGAGCGTGCAAGATGTATGAGATTGCATGCAGGGTTGCCCTTAGAGTTTTGGGCAGAAGCAGTTGACACCGCAGTGTACTTGATTAACAGAGGACCCTCTACAGCCCTGGATGGTGGAATTCCAGAAGAGGCATGGATAGGTAAAAAGGTAGATCTCTCATATCTCAAAGTTTTTGGTTGTGAAGCCTTTGTGCACATAGATAAGGAAAATAGAAAGAAGCTTGATGCTAAGTCTATGAGGTGCACTTTTATTGGCTATGGCTCAGATGATTTTGGTTTCAGATTTTGGAATCTAGGAACTAACAAGGTAATCAGGAGCCGTGATGTTGTTTTCAATGAAAGAGTGATGTATAGTGATCAGATGAGGAAGCTAGATCAATCTGGGCAGAGCAATGGTGAATTGGATGAAGTAATGGTCCAAAATGAGCTCATGGGAAAAAGAAATAATCACTTATAGGAAAACACAAAGACCGACATCAACAGGTTAGGAACTGGCATCGGCAGTATAGAAACTGATGTCGGTCATACAGAGACCGACGTCGGCAGACCAGGCATCGACATCGGCCAGGAAGAACCGGCGTCGGCCAGTAACAAGTCTACAGGTGGCCGAGGTCGGTCACTATCAAAAAATTTGGGTGGACAGCATGTTGAGAATGAGTCCAAGACACCCATCAGGAGGTCTGAAAGGGTAAGTAAGCCTCCAATTAGATATTCTCCTTCCTTATATTATTTATTGCTAACTGATGGTGGAGAACCAGAGAGTTTTGAAGAAGCATTACAGGTGGAGTCTAGGAGTAAGTGGGAGCGTGGCATGGTTGAGGAGATGGAGTCCTTAAGAGAGAACCAAACATGGGATTTGGTTGAATTACCAGCTGGTAAGAGAACACTGAAGAACAGATGGACCTATAGGTTGAAGGAAGGTGAGGATGGATAGATGAGATATAAGGCCAGATTGGTAGTTAAAGGATTTGCACAAAAACTAGGTATCGACTTTGGTGAGATTTTTTCTCCTGTTGTTAAGATGACTTCTATAAGGGTTGTATTGTCTTTGGTTGCTTTTGAGGATTTGCATCTTGAGCAGCTAGATGTTAAGACAGCATTTCTTCATGGAGACTTGGATGAGGAAATATACATGGAATAGCCAGAAGGTTTTGAGGTCAAGGGTAAGGAGAAGTTAGTGTGCAGGTTGAAGAAAAGCTTGTATGGCCTCAAGCAAGCTCCTAGGCAATGGTATTTGAAATTTGACAGGTTTATGACTGAGCATGGCTACAGTAGATGTCAATCTAACCATTGTGTATATTTTAAGAGATTTGATAACGGTAGATATATTATTCTATTGTTGTATGTAGATGATATGCTAGTTGTAGGATCTCACATGCAGGATATCTCTGAGCTTAAGGTGAAATTAGCTCACACGTTTTCTATGAAGGATTTGGGAGCAGCAAAGAAAATCCTTGGCATGAGCATTAAGAGGGACAGGAAAAATCATAGGTTGATATTGTCTCAAGAAGATTATGTGGACAAGGTGTTGAAATGGTTCAATATGCAGGATGCTAAACCGGTAAGCACACCTTTGGCTGGACATTTTGAGTTGAGTAAAGAACAATGTCCTAATTCACATGATGAGGTAGAGTACATGAGTAAGGTTCCATATTCTTCCGCAGTAAGAAGTTTGATGTATGCAATGGTGTGTACTAGACCGGATATTGCCCAAGCAGTGGGAGTAGTAAGTAAGTATATGGCCAATCCAGGAAAGGAACATTGGAAAGCAGTTCAATGGATCCTTAGATATCTGAGAGGAACCAGCAGTAGGCACTTGTGCTATGGAGGTTCAGATACTTCTCTACATGGTTATGTAGATTCAGATATGGCAGGTGATTTGGATGGCAGGAGGGGCACCACAGGTTATGTTTTTACTGTAGGTGGAATGGCAGTTAGCTGGATATCTAAGTTGTAGAAGGTTGTTGCCTTGTCAACTACAAAAGCAGAGTATATTGCAGCCACAAAAGCTAGCAAGGAGATGATATGGATGACACGGTTCATGGAAGAGCTTGGAAGGGAGCATGGAAGTTACAGATTGTATAGTGATAGTCAGAGTGCAATCCATTTGGCTAAGAACTCAACTTTTCACTCAAGAACCAAGCACATACAGCTAAGGTACCATTTCATATGGTAGGTATTAGAAGATGGTGAGTTGAAGCTGGAGAAGATCCATACAGACAAGAATCCTACTGATATGCTAACTAAGCCGGTTACTAAGGAGAAGTTGAATCTTCATTCAACTTCTATTGGTCTTCATGAATGAGTTGAAGATGGAGGAGCAAGAAGATGTTGCTGTACAGGTACTGGTGCAGCTGGTTTATCTCCAAGTGGGAGATTGTTAGGGTGTGTGGAGCTAAAAGCTTCACCAAGGAGCAAACTCAAATAGTTCAGGTCTACACAGACATCGGCGTCGGTCAGGAGCGACCAACGTTGGTCAGTTGCAGTTACAGAGGCACTGACGTCGGCAGTAGGGTCGGCCGGCGACGGTCACAGGCGAACAGGTAGGAACCGACGTCGGTTACCTGTGTGTCCAGAAAGCGATTTCTAAGGACAGAAGCGAGTGTTTACATGATGAGTTTGAGTTGTAGACTCAAGCTCGCATCTCTATTATTAGCAATATTATTTTTAGAGCCCTTGTTGAAGTGGCTTAACTGTTTGTTGTAAGAGCATGCTCAAGTTTCCTATTTCTATATGTAGGAAAGATCTTCTTATCTTAGAGTGTGGAACTGTATGAGTAAAACATTGTGAATGTTTGAAGGACAGTACTGAGTTGCATCAATCCAGGTTGTTGGATTTGAGTGTACTTGAGAGAGAGCTCTTGAGGAATAGAGATCTAGTGAGATATCTTGTGTGCATCTGAGAGAGGTGTGGAAGAACGAAGTTTCTTCAATTGTATTCCTATTGTAAAGAGTTTTAATACAAGTTTTCAGGGTGTTTTCTTGTATATCTTGTTCTGTGCTATTTATCATTTCAGTTACTTATCTATCTGATTTATTTCCATGTTTATTGCTTTCACAAGTGTAATCCATTGTTGGTTGATCCCCAACAGGTTCTTGGATTAGACATGGAGTATGAGATGTGATGGATGGCTCATGAATGGGCTTGGGAATGTAGACTTATTGAAAATACTCTTGGAGAGATAACAAGTTGGGTTGAGCAATGGAAGAGACATCTTCTTCAATAAGAACCTCATTATCCTCATAACCTTCTCAAGGCTCTTCAACAAATGAAAATTTATTCTCACCCTCTTGATTATCCCACATTTATAATATATTTATCTATCATTAGATACATTTTATTTCCAAATACAACTCCTCATTGATATCATATTGGGTTTTCTCTTCAACTAACATCCACATATTCATCAATTTTTGAATTAAATCTTTCAACCACTCTGTGAGATGAATAGGGATCACATAAAGCTCTTCATACCATATTATAATCTCCTCTTCATGATCTATAAAATTTTCATGAGTGCCAAAAAAGATTTAGCTTGAGATGGAATTGAAGTAGGAGGAGGAAGGGAGGAGTATGACTATTATAAATCATGGTGAGGTTGATATGAATCATAAGGATGATAGGAGTCATGTTAAGGCTGATAAAAAGACACTTCTTGATAACCTTCCTCATAGGATTATTGATAAGGCTACTCAATAGCATCATGGTCATATAAAGGGGGATTAGGATGACCATAGGACTATTATGATTCATAAGGAGGGTAACAAGCTTGATATAGTTATTGAGGCACATAGTTGGAGTAATGACAAAGCTGATAAGGAGGTGTATAGTATAAGTTCTTATCATACCCATCCATTCTAAATTCATGATTAAAAATAATGTAAGATATTAGAAAATTATTTTCACAATAAGTACCTAGGATTCTATAACCATCTAATTACATTCGAATTCACCGATGGTATTTGTTGAATGCCTCCAAAGACTGATATGAAGAAAAACACACTAAGAATTCTTCCACTCTTTTGGACCTTAGTCCTACCGAGCATGATATAAATATTGTCACTCAATTTTTCACCCTTGTAGATTTAATCGATACCTATCCAAATTGAGTGGAACATGGGATTACCCCTAGGCCTGTGGGTTGCCTATAGTAGGGGTAAACCTCTAGATTAAAGGGTTAGCTCCCTAGATTTTTCTTGATCATTCATCACCTATACTACTAGCTCATTTGGATGAAAAAGGAGATATAAAACATAAAGTAAACCTATCCTAGTGAGGTGATTCACCAATTTTAAACTTACCATTGCTAACTAATTGATATTATACTTCAAACAAAAGCCTAATCTACACATAACACTAATCCAAATATAACTACTACATTAGTATTTCTCATGGAATTTTGTGAATCAAGATTGAGCTAGAAGGACTAAACACAAGGTCATGACATGACACTAGTGGAGATAAAACTCACTAAACTCATAAATACTTCATTGGAACACTTCAAGAGACCTACAAAAGACTTTCAAAACTAAACATGAATGCAAATAAGGATAACATGCCAAGGAAGATAATCTATCCTTATCAAGATCAACTAGTCTAACATACACATTAAATAGTCCATGGAAAAGGTAAACAATATTCTTATTTTTTAATTTAAGGATGAAAATGAGTAGGGATTCATCATACTCATGTGGAGGATGCTTATAACTTAGCTAAAAGGCTACTTTCATAGAGAAAGTGAGAGAGATGAGAAGGGTGCAAGAGAGAGATAATAGATAAGTGTCCATGAGTTACAATAAGAAGACAAGTTATATAATTGAATAAAAAGGTCCAATATGCCATGTGTATGTCCTATGAATATGATCTAACTCTCTAAGTGGTGCGGGAGTTGAAATGCTTACTTGACACCTTGACTAACTCCTTAAAACTGCCCTTTGCTTTAGCATGTTGAAGGATAAGTGGCTATCTTGATGGTTAGATCAGATTATCTTACATATCTACTATTCTATTGACACATCTCAACTTACCCCATCAATTTCTCTTTGATGCCTTAGCTCTTTCTCTTACAAGGTGTTTAGAGGAGTCTTCATCTCCTTAGGCCAACTTTGCACACAAGTGTCAAAACTTGGATTTTTCTTCATAATATCATCTAAACTTCATATATGGACTATTTAACTCATATTAGACCTAAAAAAATCCATTTTTATGTCTCAAACTAGCCCCAAAAATTCATTCTCTACCAAAATCCTCAATTAGGCCTCATTCCTTGTAGCCCTAAAATCATATAAAACATCTTTATATAGAGATTTGTACAAATTATGATAAGAATATGAGGTATATTCTAGTACCCAGTATGTCCTTACATCTCCATGTTTAATTTTAGGATCATAAAGTGAGTGGAGATGTCATTTTCTTTTGTTTCTCTCTCCTAACTAGGCCTCAATTAGGCCTCCTTGCCAAGAGACTAAAAAATGGATCTACAAGATCCCCACACATTCCAAAACCCAAATAATCATGTGATTAACTTATATAACCTCCTCCTTGTTCTCCATGGCAATTTTGAAACTTTGACAACTTGTACAAACTTGTCAAATAGCAAAAATCAATCTTTTAGGGACTATTCTATATAGTCTTGTACCTACAAGTATGGTCCAATGACATGGGGTGATGATCAGGGGAGTATTGAACATAAATAGGTTATTTTTAATTTTTTTAGATCCATCTAGAGGTATAGAAGTTGATTTCTCTTTCATTAGGTCCTTATATCTCTTTTAGGCATCTTGAAAGTGCTTAGATTCATTAATGATGGTTCTTATAGCTCAGGGCATGAAAAAACAGCCAATTACAAAAAATGGAAGTTCACTAGGGTAGTTAACTTTCACTATGATCCCAAGGTCCCATGCAAGTACTCTATTCCATACCGAACAATGAAAGGTAGCCTTTCAGGTTGGAAATAAGCATTATGTGAGGTCTGAGAGTAAATTGGGTTTTGTGAGTGGTGATTTTAGATTGGTACTAAGTTTACAATAGTATAAAAATGTTTGAGATATCCAATTTAGCTATTTTTATGGATTTATAACCACCATCATTCATCAAACTCTCTAAATATCTCACTAACTCAGGCTAATGTTCTTAAACCAAGTTGACTATCATACCCTCGTTGTCTGTGTTTAACTATTTCTCTCTATCAGATGTCTAAGCATAATAAATGTTTTTATGTGTTTCTCACCATCTCAATAGGATCTCCAAATTTCATCTTAACCCCAACTAGCCATCATCTATCCATGACTGCCTATGTAAATCTGAGTATGCACTTAGGCTTGCTAGGCCTGAACAGGGTTTCCATGATTTTGTTTGATTCATTTCAATATTTGATATAAGTTATTTATGTATATTCCTCATAATCTCCTAATGGTCTCAAATTAATTAACTCACTTCCAAATGGCATTTCCTAACTGACTACTATAATTAGGTCTATGCATACACTCATGACTATACTTATCTTGAGTAGGGTCTTTTAACATGTTGTCTCATTGTTTCTTGAATACGAAACTATGGTGGTATAATATCAACATCTCTCAATCATATTACAACATCTTACTCTCCCTTAGTCATCCCAATTTTCCAAAAAAATAACTATTTATATGAGCTTATGCAGGACTATGTATGTGACCAGCCTTGTGACCACTATTTGATCACTTATTCTATTCCTTGATTAGGAATTTTATGATCTCAAATGTTTTGGGAACATTTATTTTCTTACTAGATTTCAAAACACACACACATCATTTTCTTAAGTTTTTGAGGGATATTGAGTCACCTAAACAAACCTATAGGTCTATGTATCTACTTACACATATGTGTTTATAATGTGTCTATCAAATTGATGTTATAATAGATTATTTCAACATTGAAACCTTAAAAATCTTTTTGTTCCATTGAATATCTAATTACCTCATCTAAGCCCTTAAAATTTGTGCTTCTACAACTTTCTCAAGATAGTCTTCAAACTATTGGTTGTAGGTTATTGTTTTGAGTGTCTGACTAAGTATGGTAAGTTGAGATTGAACTTGATTTCCAAATATAATATTAAATCACTTCAAATGATTTTATATATTTAATTTTATTGTTATCTTGAGACCTTCTTAATTCTTTAGACTCCAAACATTACAAACCTCATTGTTAAGATAAATTCTCAACTGGTTGTAGGTAGTTATTTGAGATGATTTGACTGGGTATGGTTTGAGTAGACCTTTTAATTTATGCCATGACATATTATGGTGGCTAAATATATTTTAAGTATAGTTCATACTTTCTATAATATTCAAAAATTCCTTTCAAAATATCTTCAAACTTTTATCATCTGCCTTCACTGTCCACATACAGTCCTATATGTGTATATTTGGTCTTGTTAGTTTGTCATTCAACTCTTTGAATTTTAGATGCCTTTGGAGACATATATTTCTCCATTTACCTCTTAAAATTAAATCCAATATAATTTTTCATGCTTATATAACCTTCATCATATATTGACACCGTGAATTTTCTTAGAGTTGCAAACTTACAGGCTTGTAGGTGATTGTCTGCAAATCTTCTATTTTGAAGCGTTAGAAAGTGAAAATATGAATGATATGGAATTAAAGACCATATTTTCACTATATAAACACATATAACCATTAATTTTCAAATATCTAACACTTTTTAAATTCACATTCAAACTCACTCAACTCAACTGTTATGTAAGCACACAAACACAATCCATAAGGTATATGAAAATATAACCATTTAGAACTTGTACAAAATGTCTAGCTGATTAAAATGCCATGAAAGGATTATGAGGATAGTAGAGGATCATAGAAAACCAATAAAATTCATTATACCATCTAGATAACTTAGAAACATATAAAAATTATCATTCACCTCAAATTATGCACAAGAGAAACTTTGCTTGCCAAAAGACCATCCACATGTGCCAAAATGATGAGTGAATGTGTATGGAACATATAAAAACCTATGATAACTCACTCCAAATATTTTAATGCAGCCATGAGCTCATACTTACACCAAATTTATCTTTTAGGGGTTTAAGACTTAAAAAATTAGTCGGGCTTCTTAGCGATTATTCATAAAGCTAAGGGCACCAATCCAACAACCAATGCCACAAATTGTAAGCCCATATGGGTCTCAAAATTTGGATAAAATATTATCCCCCAAGTCTAATTGTATAGCCTATACCATATAATTGAATTTGGCCTTCACTATCTTATGAATAGAGTGATGGAAGAGAGAGATGGTTTTTGGTAATTGTGGAGCTTGAAACTTCTTCCAATGCTTGTTTATGACTTTTAGAAACTCAAAAGACACTTTACAACTCTTTTCACCCAAAAGTGACTTCCAAAAGTTCATAAAACGTCCTTAGCTCCTCAAGATGGCACTGAAACTCAAGAATTTGGCATTTCTCTGACATGTTGATAGGTGTGGTAATTGTGTAACTTCTCCAATATCTTTGTAATTTGTGTGGTATGTATTTTTAACTTAGGAAACTTTGACATACACTTGAGTTAGCCAAAAATCACATTTTCATGTATTTTCACCACCTTAAAGTTTTCAAATGAACCTTATACATTCAAAAACTTCATGAAATGTTATTACAAAGTGGTTAAGGCATAAAATTACCTTAATAAACCCCTAATCACCCATGACACAACTTGACCATGCCTTATCCATTCATGACATGCTAGACCACTATATGACCAAAACATGACATTACCTTAACTTCTCAAAAATAACCTTAAACAATTATAATAAGGTTATATGAAGACTCTTTGGGACCATATAAGGCATAAAAAGACTACAAAATAATCCTATGAAATTTTCAAATAGGAGCGGGGTGACCAATTTGACTTGGGGTCAAATTTGGTCAACAGGTTGTATAATTTATTTTGTATCTATGAAGTTGATACCTCCATTTGGGAAAAATATGTTATGGTTGAATGAATATATACTTTGTGCCATGATTCATTGTTGGTATCTTCTTTTTATAGCTGAGACATTTTGGGTAGCCTTACGCTTCATTTTTATTATGTGTCCATAATTGGTGGAAGTTTGGCTCTTTTATTTGTGAATGTGACATCCAATTAAGATATACACTTAGTTATTTTGGTTTTAATTTTTTTTTAAAACAATATATTTTTTTTCTTCATTATAATATGTTGATATGGAAACATTCTCTACATGGCTGAAGGCCACCCTGTTAAAAAAGATAAATTATATCAAACCATAATGTTTTTTTCATATTATTTATTGGAGTTACTTGTATTTATCTTAGATTTTATTTATTTGTATTTGGGATATATAAAATATGAATTTATGCAATAGTGATTGTACTTTCACATGTGGTTTTTTTATGGTTCCAAATATTTGCATCATCATTATCTTCCCCTTCATGAAGGGAAGGGATACTCCTAATGGGGAGGTGTACGTGAGACCATTAGTCTATGGTTGGAGGTAAAACACCTATATGATGCTCTCCTTCTCTAAAATTAAATATGAACCAATTATGATACATACTCATGATTATTACATTGAGTTCTTGAGGTGTTTTCATTGAATCTCTATTATATTGTTGTACTTTTGATAATATTGCACAAAATTGGATTACACAGTTGTGGTTGTTGGTAATCATTTACATTCATTATTTATCATGTTGTATCTTAAAAATGGTTGTATATTATGATTATTTATGGTTTGGTATAATTTGACATTCAATTATTTTTGTGTTGTGCCTTTATTTGTAAATAATGAACTATTGCATACTCTTATAGTTTCTACATCATTGAGACACCTTTTATGGGCTAAAATAATAATTGGTTAAATGCTTAATTAGTGGATTATTGTGTAAAGTGAAATTGGTGTATTTAGTAGTTTTTAGCTTACTATTATTAGAATAAAAAGTATGAATAGTTTATAAACTATAAGATTATGATAAAATGCAAATAGTTAATCTTAATTACTTAAAAAAAAACATAATTTCTAGTTGAACCTAGTAGAGGTCTTTTTTTTTTTTTTTTTTTTTTTTTTTTTTTTAAATGGAAGGTTTGAGCCATACAAAATGGATTTTTGGAAGCTTCAAATGCCTTGATCATATCTTCATACTCCCATAAAATATTTATTTCTCTTCAAAACATGTTGATTTGGGCCTGCCTTCACATTCACCTTGAGAACATGGTTCTAATACCAATGTTGGGACCACAAAATAAAGGTTAAAAAACAACATTGACTTGAAAAAGCTTTAATTCAAGTGTAAAATCTCAGGTAATCATACAATGAATCAAATATATATAAGCTTACAAAGGTATTTTTTCATACGAGACTCAACTAATTTATAGGTTCAACTTGTAGAACAACTAACCTCTTTATTTTACTAATAAATTTATAATTTACTAAAACTAACATATTACCCTATCTTACTAACAAAATAATTAATGCCAGTACATAATATCTACCTAAGGGGATGTCTCTCATGAGATGCATTCCCATGTATAATAATTTAGATCAAAGAACCTGGCAGTTTTAGGAGTTTACCATCTGATATGGTCACATAGGGGATGATGTAGACAAAATAATTAGGTATATAAACAAGCTATGACCTTTTTTTAACATGAAATGAGTATGATTAAGTTACATTATTTAAAGGAATATTATCATATGGATTAGAGGTTATAATAAAATTTAAAAGGAAGTAAACAAAGTGTAAGAGAAAGAGAGAAGGGAGGTGAAAAGAAAATTGTTGATAGAGGAAAATAAGAATATGAAGCAACAAAATCAATCTTGCACCATAAAGTCATATAGGCAACTCTTATAAGGAAGAGGCCATGTTATAAAGGAATATGTTTTTGCTGTGGCCAACTTGGCCATTAGGCATATGAATTTCCAAAAGCAGAGTAGGAAAATATAAGTGATACAAGTGCTCATGTAGGTTAAGCAAAAAATAAGCTACCACATGAATAAAATACTATCCTAGTTGATGTTGATAAAGGTGAGAATTTTGTGTTGTGGGGGAGTGTTGGTGAAGCTAGAGAGTAATGCGGACAACCAATGGTAGGAGAGGTATATTTTTAAAACCAAGTCTATAACTAAAGGCAAATGTTACAAGTTGATTATTGTTGTTGGAATTAATGATAATTTGGTTTTGACATAGATGGTGCAATAATCAGGCCTAGAATTTAACCCACTCACAAATCCATGGAAGGTTACATGGTATAATAAATCTCATCAGACAATGGTGGATGAGTAGTGCATGGTAAGTGTTAAAATTTCAAATTATCTAGATGAAGTAGTGGATGGTGTGATATCCATAAATGCATGCCAAATGTTGGGAAAACCTTGGTAGTGTGACATGCATAATGTATAATAGGGGAAAGAAAATTTAAAAATTAGCCAAGGATGGAAAGAATACAAGTTTTTTCCCATCTTAGATGTGAAATAAAGAAACAAGTTAATGTCAATTTCAATAAAACAATTCCTACATGAAGTTAAAAAGTGAGAGGGAAGTTACAAGCAAGAGTCTAAAGTGTAGAAAGGCTCTAGTAAAAATTAAATTATTGGTGGGATTGAGAACATTAATGGGTGAAAATAAGAAATTTAAAAAATATATATATGGAGTGATCAAAAAAGGATATGAGCGAGAGTTTGTCCTTCCTTTTAAGTGGTTTTATTAAGGACTCACTTAGGATTAAAAAACCTTTAAAGCCATAATGGAATGGCTTAACCAAAAGTGTGTTACAATAGTCATTTGTGATACACTTAGTATAATAACTAGTGGATTTATGTTCAACTTAAAAGAAGCATGGAATTTAAATCAAAATCAAAGTGCATATCAAAATTTCATGAGAAATTGAATAATACAAAATATTTTATTGAAGGAAAATGAAACTGATAAAGTTAAGGTATCCGAAATCAAAGATTCAAAATTGATCTATTTGAGGAAAGAGAATTATCAAAATTATAATTGTGTGAATCATGCTCACAATATAATTAATTGCAAGTATTAAAATCAAGGAGTAGGTCAAAGTGTGAAATATTATACCATGGAGTTTTATAGGCTACCCATGCTCACAGGCTTAGATTTGGAATATGATGACAACTTGACCAAGTGTTTGGGAGGTATCCATTCATACCTAAGGATATCACTTTTAGGAGGTTCAAATATCTTCTACCTAACATTGGTTTGTATATTAAATCCATTTTTCAGAGTAATGAAATGAATAAACAAATTTATGAGTTTTTAAAACAAGGCATCATACTCTCAAGTACTTCACCATGTGTGTTACCCATTTTGATGGTACAAAAGGAAGAAAACTCTTAGAAAATGTGTATAGACTATATAGCCTTGAATAATATCACCAAGAAGAATAGATATCCACTCCCATGTATTAATGACTTGTTGGACCAACTTCAACATGTTAAGTATTTCACAAAGTTGGATCTCAATAAGGTTACCATGAAGTTTGCACAGAGGAGGAGTATATATGGAAGATAGTATTCAAGATAAAATAAACTTTTTATTAATGATTGGTACTTTCATTTGGTTTATGTAATGCACCTACTCCATTCATGATATTAATTAATGATGTATTAAGGCATCTCTTAAATAAATGTGTCATAGTGTATCTAGATGATATTTTGATTTTTATTACTACATGGGAAGAACATCTAACTCATTAGAACTAAATATAGTAGTTGTTGAAATAAAAGAAACAATTATGAAATATGAAGAAATATGAGTTTTAAAAATAATCACATGTCTATTTGGGGTATGTTTTTAGAGGAGGATAACCTCTATGGAATCAAAAAAATATTGAAGCTATCATGAATTAGCCCACATCTAAGAGTGCCACCAAGAGTAAAAGCTTTGTGGGAGTAGTTGAATACACAAGGAAGTTTATTTTAGATTTATCTACAATAGCAACACCTTTATATTGAGTTCTAACTAGGGATAATAAATTTCCTTGGGATAAGGAACATAGTAGTGCATTTAATTCATTGAAATATAAAATTAGCCATGCATTGGTCTTTGCTCTTCCTAATTTAGAGAAACCATTTAAAGCTAAAACAAATGCAAGTGTGTATGCTTTGGGAGTAATTTTATTTCAAGGAAGTAATCCCATTTTTTATTAATTAAAGGTGTTTTATTCATAGTAATGGGGTATCTTATTTATTCTTCAAAAATATTCAATATTTGAAAGCAGAAAATAAATTGTTGTAAGACATTAGAACTAGATTGGATTTATTTAAAAATTCCATTTAGAGGTCACGTACAATAAGGGTAACACTAATTTAGTGGCATATATGTTATCTAGGCTACCATTAAATCAAGTTTCATCTTTGGAAACATTCTCACAACTTGAGCATTTCACGAAAGATCCTTATCAAAAAACATATGCATAGGATGCATACTTTGGGGAAACATTCCAAAAATTAGAGGCCAGGAATGTTGATGATGAAGGCGAAGATGGATGCTCCCTCAAGAATAGGATACTCTAAAATCTGGATAAATGATATATGTAGAAGGAAGAAAGAATCATCTTGATGAGGGATGCACATATTTCAAAGGTCTCAGTGACTTTGGTATTGGTAAGACCATGGCTTATTTGCAAAGGTATGTGTATTAGCCCAACATGCAGGATGAAGTATTTAAATTCATTAGAGGATGTAAACTCAAACATGGTGTAAAATATGTTGTACATGCAAGTTTAAGGTTAGGAAATAAGGATTATACATGCGACTACCTATACCTTTTAGGCCATGGGAAAACATTTCTATGGATTTTTTAGGAGGATTACCTATGTCCAAACATGGCAATGACTACCTATATGTTTTAGTAGTCAATTCAACAAAATATATGTTTTAAAAACATGTAAAGAAATAATGAAATTACATGAGAAAGCTTAATTTTTTTTCCAATGTTTGGATGCATTTTGGATGAACTAAGTCCATTGTGATATTTTTTAGGTTTTCATGATGTATGTGATCTAAAAAAATATTCTATGGATCAAACCCACATTTTGAAAATTTTGGGCAGTTAACTTTTCATCATGGATGTGCTTGGTGAGTTGGGTAGATTAGTATCAACCTCTTCTTTCTTGGGTTCCCCTTTTTATTTTTGGTTAAGTCTTGGCTCCTTTTTCTAGTGCCACATAGCACCCCCACACTCATTATTTGCAAAAGAGTTTTTGACTTGCCTAGGAGTAGTGTTGACTCACCATGTGGCATCACATCACTCCTCGAGAGTGAAGGGTTCTTTTTTTAGATCTTTAAGGTGCACCATTGGTTGATGAAATAATAGGTAGGTCCCGCTATACAAGTATTACTAGAAGTAAACCTTCCATGTGGTGTCATGGCACTTATTTAAGGTAGGTTTCTTTTGCCAGAGCCTTGAATTATGTCATTGGTTGAAGGAGGTGGGCCCCATTTCCAACAATAATTCTAGAGGTAGCTTAGAGGGAGACATGCATCACCACAACATTTATTTTAAGTATCATGGGTGTCATGAGGCATTGAGGTTGCACCATATCTAGGATTTAAAGACCATTTGCATTCATGAGCTGAATCTCCCCTTTTCAATTACAATGGCCTCATCATGAATGTGAGTACCAAGCTCAAGGTGTCAATTCCTTTTAACTCAAATGCTATATTGTGCTAAGGCCACTATGCCTATATATTTTTGGGCTTATTTCCTTTTTAAGGGCTGGAAGTTAGATAATAGTTGTTTTGTTTTATGACTACTATTAGAGAGAATAACCATTGTAATAGTTTTAGTTTTTTAATATAAATAGTAGTACTTATCATTTTTCATTTTCAAGACCTTCGCAGATGCCCCTCATGGGAAGGATTGAATATTTTATACTATGCCTTTGGCCTTTTGTATTTTGTTCTCTACCCAACAATGAATAATATGTGGTATTTTGTGTCAAATTATGTGGAATCAATTACTATCTATTATTTATGTTCTCTACTCTATAGTGTTGGATTTTATTTATATTACATACTTTAAATCATGCATATGCCCTTTTAAATTATCTGTAATGTTTTAAAGAGTTCAATATATTTTATGTAATATTAGGAATGGATACATAATAATTATAGTGCATCACCTTAGATAGTGTTATTTTAGTTTTATTTACACTTCCTTCTTCCCCTTTTCCTTCTTAACTATTCAAAGAACCAACTTTTATAATCCTAGAAGTCACTTCACAGATTGTAATTTTTGTCTCACATTTATAAAGCTTCCCATAGGGGTGATTTACTAAGAATGAAAGTGTTAGGCATCAATAGTTCCCTTTTATGGCATGCTGGGTGGGACCAATCTATCTGATTAGAAGTTAGAGTTTATGACCTAGAGACTCGTTACAAGGTCACTAATATGTAGAATCCAAGATTACTACTACCACCTTTGGTATTTTTAATTTTATAAAGGACCATAGGGTCTATCACAACATAACAACCAAAAAATATGGTTGTCCAAGGAGTACCAAAGAACTTTGTAGCATAGAAAAGTGGTAGCCCACTCATCCCTCCAGTATCCCCTACTACATGGGATCTTATTCTTGATAAAACCTTGAAGGCACTTCCTAAATTCATAAGGGAGGATTTCAAAATCATGGAAAAACATCTTCAATATGTTGCCAATGTTTGTATCATGCATTATGTTATACATCAAAACGTAGCCATAAGACTACTGGTCACCTATTTCAAAGGGTGAACTCTCAACTAGTATCAGTCCTTATCACCCGACTCCATCACCATTAGGATGAACTAGGTAGCTAATTCTTTCATAGATTAAATGAGAATGGAGACTGATCATCTCTCCTATAATAGATAATCACTCTTAAAATATCCCCATAAGAGGCTACCATCAATTTTAATATTAGGTTAGATAAAACCTAGAAAAGAATCCTAGTATTGGCTTGACCACACATGGGTATGGTCATTATATTTTACTTTAAGGCCTTGAACTCAAATATAACTATTATGATTCAGTCTCTTGGAGGACAAACAATATTAGATGTATATGAATAAGCAATTAGATCATAAAATAATTTGATAGATGTTGGGAAAATCCCCCATGACCATCAATGCCTATGTTCTTAGAACTATCAATGTCACTAAAATAGGAAGTACCAATCACATCTTAAACACATCCTTCCATGTATGTATATCTAGTTATTCAAATGAGTGCATCTATTTCATCCATGCTAGTTAAGGAGATGAATGAAATGAATAACATCTTTCAAAACTTATCAAATGAGATCATAAACCTTAAGAGGCATCAAGCTATGACCCTAAATCCCCCTTTCCAAAATTACCAAATCATAAGAACACTATATTAGCATAACTAGTACCAGGGAGGGTAGAGGTTGAATCATCAGGTACAACCTACAAATCAAATCATCATGATTCCTAATCCTTTGCAAATGGTCCTATCAAACTCAAATAGAGAATTGATCATTGGCCAAAAAAACTTGGTGGATGGCTCAAATTCATGGTGATTTACATGTAATGATGCACACATACCCCAAAATTTCCCAAGAGGTAATCTACAACAAAATGTGGATGAACAATGAAGACACAGGAACACACCTGATTTAGATACTTATGGATACCAATCCCCAAACATTAAAAATGATATCCTAATGGATCAAATGCAATAGATGTCCTTGTAGAAATAGGAATAAATAGCCTCAAAACATTCACTTTTCTCTTGGGTGAAAGGCAAATATGTAGTTTATGTAAGTGAGATCCCCATGTTGAAAGCCCTAAAAATCCAATAAGAATACTACAATCAATCTAAGAAGAAACTGATTAAGACCTTAGAGGATTTTAAAATACCTAAAGTGACTTTAGGAAAAATTTTAAGACCCTAACCATCACCCCTAACATATCAAAAATAGGGTGAAAGAGCATATAACAAGATAAAGGACCCCAAAGTCTGACCTCAAGGGTCATTCAATATGGTGGTCCCCAACCAATGTTTCTCTTTAGTATGTCTTATCTATTCCCAAGTAAAAATATTTGATATGAGAAGCATTGGAAAACTAAGAGAAGCTTTTGAAATCTAACCTAGCTATGAAGCCAATACAAACCAAGGGAAAGGAAGATAGTAGTAATGCACAACCCCATGTGCCATCTGCATTCATCAACTCCAAAGTAGGGGTATGTAAAATAAAAACCACCCCATTTTATTTAAATCTCATTATGGGGGGTAAGATGTTGTATAATTCTATGATTGATTCTAGTACCAACACCATAGTAATTCCTAAATAGATTACATATGCACTAAAACTTAAATATGAACCTTTAGATAAAAGGGTAATGTAATTAGATGGGAAGAAAATTTTAAACCATAGGTGTTATCAAGGCCCTTACCCTAATATTGTATTCTTATCCTAATATTATATTCACTAGATAAGTTGTGGTAATAGACATTCCACCACTCTTTGGGTTATGTTTATTAAGATATTTCACAACCAAGATAGGTAGATACTTATCTTTAGATTGGTCTCACTTATTCTTAAGTACCAAAAATAGCTCAGAATTTAAGGTGTTATTCAAGCCATTGCATCCAAAACACATAGTTGATGATGCTATGATGAATTTTAAAGAAACACACACTTCTTTCTCTAATAAAGAGATGTATTACATAGAAATTCTTGAGGAAGAAAGAGTGGTAAAAAATAGAAGCTTGAAGGAAGAAGTCTTCGTTAATGAATTCATCAAGAATGACCTATTCACAAACTTTGATGCCACTAGCCTTGATACTTTTGTAATCTATGATGAAGATCAAGCCATCCTTAAAGTCATGAAGAAAAGAGAGGATTAGAGAAAGGAACCTAAAAAAGACACCAATATTTGGACTCTACATTTTGATGGTGAAAAATGCAAGACCAATTCCAAAGATGGTATCTAATTGATGTCTCCATCTAGAAAAGAGACCCTTAGGGCCTTCTAATTCTAGTTTATCTACACAAATAATGAAGCTGAGTATGAAGCCCTAGTATATAGCCTCAACCTTAATGAGTGCATGGGTGTGAAGCAGTTAAAGGTGTTTAAATAGTTTGAACTAGAGTAAAACACATAAGAGCATCTACAACTATATATAATGTCTGCATGAGGTCTTACCACCATCAAATATGAGATTTGATTAAAGTGTTTGAAGAATTTAATATTCAAATCATTCTTAGGTATATGAACATAAAGGTAGACATAATGGTAGTAATTGGATCCTAGTTTGATCTGGTAACTAAATTATTAACTAACGAACAGGTGGTGTGAGTGATTATTAGACGTGTTATCCTAGATAATGATTAAAACTAGTAGGTATTTGAGAGTGATGCCCAAATCACCATGTTTCTTCAACAATCATGTGAATTTGTAGAATAGTTTCAGCCATATATTGAAGAAGCCTATGGAGATAAAATCATACAACTAAAGTCTAATAAACTCCAAAAAGTATTGATCACTTTAGAGAATCTATTTGATTTTAATGATGTAAGGAATGAAAAATGAAATTTTATCACAAAAAAAGTGACTACTCTGAGCTTGATGTAGGATATGGAAGGAAATTAAAGGTGGGGAAAGAAGTTTCTAAAAAATATAAGGATTTATTGGTATCTTTATGCAATAATTATGAATGGGTTATGGACTAGACCTATGATGACCTGAAGGGGTATGATCATGAGGTGATCTAGCACACCATAGATCTAATCAAATGATCCAAGCTAATATGCCAAAAGAAAATATAGGTAAACCTAAAATTGAGTCTCTCATAGCTTAAGAATTGAGGAAATTAATCAACTCAAGGATTATATACCTAATCAAGCATTCAACTTAGGTATCCAACCTGGTTCTGATAAGAAAGAAAAATAGATAAATTAGACTATACATAGACTTCATAGAATTGAGCAAAGCATCTCTAAAATATCATTACCCCCTTCCTTCGATGGAATAGATCCTCCAAATAGTATCAAGCACAAAAAATTTCTCTCTCCTAGATGGGTTATTAGGTTATAACTAGGTATGGGTTAATGAGGAGGATAAACATAAAACCACTTTCACTACAAAGTGGAAAACCTTCGCATATGCAAAAATGCCCTTCAATCTCTCTAATAAAGTAGCTACTTTTTGATGGGCCATGGATATAGCTTTTAAATCCTTGATTAAAAATATCATCCTCATCTATTTATATGATCTGATAGTGTTCTCTAAGAAATATAAAAATCATTTTGATCATTTGCAAAAGATTTTTCAAAAGTGCCAAAAGTTCAAGGTATCCCTTAAAGCCAAACATTACATCTTCAACATCCTGTAAGGCAAGTTACTAGGATACGTGCCATTGAAATAAGGTATCTTTATTTATCAAGATAGAGTGAAGGCTATTAGGGACTTAACCTTACCAATTAATAAGAAAGGAGTCTATTCTTTCCTAGGAAAAAATCAATTTCATTAGTCGATTCATATCTGCCTTCATAGGGCTAGTAGGGTCAATCGCATTGATGTTAAAGAAAGACTATACCTTCAAATGGACTGATAAAGGAAGAATAAAATTTGATAAAATAAATAAGGTAATATACACCAATCTTGTGCTATTCAATCTTGACTTCTCTAAATATTTTGTCATGTATGTTTATGAGAATGAACATAGCTTTGTGGTTGTGTTAACTTAGAAAGAAGATGAAAGGAAAGGTGAGAATACTATTAAATTATATTCAATAACACTATATGGATATGATACTAATTATATATTCATTTAGAATTAGGCTTTCACCATCATTAAAGGTCTCAAGAAATTTAAACACCTGATGGTGGGAAGTAAGATAATGATATATGTGGTGTATTCCAACATCAGAGAATACATCATGAAGGGATAAATCTCTGAGAAAAGAGCCAATTAGATCAGTAAGATCCTATAATATGATTTTAAATTCAAATTTACCAATATTATCTAAGGGAGAGGAATTTTTAAGTATTTTACCCAATGCACAGACTCCCCAACATATGAGCAGGATACACTAGAAATAGTTTTAGTGAGTCAGCATGAAACTGGCAAGTCCTGTGTTATTGATAGAACCCACTTTATGTAAACTAGATGATATCTAGAGGATCTCACCATGAAAAATATTATATTCTATAGGTTATAAGGAGTTAATTACACACCAATCTAGGGAGTCCTTTTCAAAAGAAACTTTGACGAGGAGCTACTCAGGTGTGTTGACAACCACCAAGATGGCAAAATACTATAAGATATGCATTTTAACCCTCTAGGTGGATATTTATTAGTAAAAATGACTATAAATAAGATCATGTTATTGGATATTAATGGATGATAATGTTTTTATATTTCCATTAGGCAGTGAAAAAATACCAATAATGCCAATTTTTTGTAGGCAAGTGAAAGAATTCAGCCATGCTGCTGAACCTGATTGTGACTGATGATATTTTTGCATAGTGGGGACTATATTTCATTGGGATGATCAATACCATATCTAGTGAAATCCATAAGTGGATACTCATGACCACATACTACTTCACAAGATGGACTAAAGTAGCTCCTTTGAAAGAGACAATAGAAAATGTGATACTTAACTTCCTAAAGGAACTGGTAGTAAGGTTTGGCCCTCCTAAAACAATCATATCTAATAATTCAAAGGTCTTCCCAAATTCAAATATTTAGGAATTTTCTCTCAAGAATGGCATTTTCCTTAAAACTTCATCCAACTACTACCCTTAGGGGAATGGGTTGGCTGAATCGACCAACAAAAACCTCATAAGGTTGATTAAGAGAATGGGCACTAATCAATAGAGGGAGTGGTATATGCATTTGAAAACATATTTTTGGGCTGATCAAATTACTCATAAGCAAATTTTAAAAACATCACTGTATGAATTAGTATATGGGAAAGAAGTGGTCATGCCCATTTTAATGGAGATTCCCTTTTTATAGTTATTAGAAGCTATCAATATAGAGGAAAATGGAATAATAGAGGCTAGGTTAGCATAATTGCTCAGTATTTAAGAAGTAAGAGAAAAAGCCAGTGATGTTAAGATTAACTGATAGTAGGTAGTTAAGAGATGGTTTGATAAGAAGGCATCCAACCCAAGTTTAAACTAAGAAACTTGGTTCTAAAATATGATGAAAGGGCTACAAAGCTAGGTTAGCATGTAAATTTTGATTCCCTATGGATAGGACCCTTTCACATCATTTGTAATAGGTAGGGCAATGCATTTGAGTTAGAAGATGAAGAAGATAATGCCTTATATATTTCATTTAATATAATCCACTTGAAACACTTTAACTGATTTATTGGCTTCACCTTGTACATGGTTAATTCCCCTTTTTGTTACTATTTCCATTCACAAATAAGTACCATTGGAACAAGTTGATGATATTCCATCACTAAGTATCTATGCCTTGGTTCTCCTCATTTTGAATCCTCTCTAATATATGATTATCTACCCCACTACCCCTATAGTTAATGTTTATGTGCCCCCTATTGAAAAATCTCCTATAAGGATCACTACAAATCTTTTATGAATGGCTCTTCAAGCATGTGTGACACCCTTCTCATTTATTGGTGCCCAAATTCAAAAAGGCTACATGATGATTATGCTAGGAGTGTTAGCCTATAAATATCCATCTCTTGATTGAATAAAATATTTAAATTTCATAAGAGTTTATGAGATTACAAAGCTAAGAAGAGAGTCTTTAGAAAATAATTATGTGCAAAATTGTGAGTAAAATCCAATAGCTAGTGTTTTCCTAGAGTTTATATAGGATTATTGAGAAGAATTACAAGATGGAACCCTATGGATACTCATCCAGTATCAAACATCCTAAAAATCAAAGATCTTTTGGATCAAGTGGTCACAAATACCTTCCCCCATAATTCGTAGGGAGAAAATCATATGCTTTCACCCCTACATAGCCTAAGCCGACAATACCAAACATGAAGAGTGTCACCAAGGGACATTGTAGGGAACCCACATTGGTCTTCAATTATGTAGATGGGATCTTTGATCCTAAATTGACAAAGAACATAAATAATCTAAGGGAGAGAACTCATGCACACATGATCATAAAGGTTTGAAATAATGACTTTGAGTCATTTAGATTTAGGATATGGAGCTCTACCATAGCATAATATATGGTGCCTCTTGTGCACCCATGCCCAGAGATTATTTCTCTATGTGTATAAAGATACGATGCCAACACTATAATTATCATGAGCCACCACCTAAATGTGATGATCAGTGCTATAGAAGTGAGGGAGATGCTCTAGCTCTCTAATGATCCCAATGTAGACATATATGATATGGAGAGCTTGAAAAATTTATCAGACACTCATGTCCAAAGTCTAAAGTTATTAAACTCAACTCTCCATAGCAATTATGAAAAAGCACTACCTCTACCCATCACTCTCTTGATCCTTATAACACAAGATATGAAAGATGCCCTCTTTATGATGGAATTCATCTTTGGAATGGACTCAAACATCAATGTCCTTGATTTCTAATTGGGTGTAGTCTTCCATTTAAATATGGTGAGAAGGGAGAAGGCATACAAAATAGACTTCATAGATGCCATTATTGATGCCATTCATAATCAGTTGATAAACTTTTTGGCTCAGAATACCTTCAGGTATTCTTCCTTCCTCCTCCACCTGATCTTTTACTAGAGCACCAAGTTATTTTCACCATATTTCATCATCAATTATATCAATATGGGAAAATATCCCTCTATGATGATCCCCATATCTGTATGGACCCACATCCTTTTGGCCACATAGGTTTATCATGATTTTGTATAGTGCTTCCTATATTCAATCCTAATTGACCTCAATCAAGAAGCCATTATCTTCTAAATGATAGACTATTAGAGAGTGTGGCTCATTATATATAAAATTCCACGTGATTGGTTCTTTGGATCTCACTTTACATTCATCAGGGTTTATATATTCAAGGAGGATATATTTTGACTCTTGTGCATGCTCAAAGATAGGACCTTGGCCCTAGAGTTACCCCACCAACTCAACATGGTAGATTTAGTGTATGACATGGGCCAAAAAAAATACCTATATGATGTCCCATTTTTAATATGGGGTATTATAGTTATGAGGAGGTCACATGAGCATCTGCTTACACTTAAATTGGTAGAGCTTGACTAAGATTAGATTAATGATCAATGAAATTATGACCTAGTTGGCCACATAACTACTTTCATGACTATTTCCCTCTTCAACCATGAGCCCTAGCCATAATTTAAATAGTGGAAGTCATCAATGGAAGATGAAATTAAACACTATTTTGATCTATCAAATATCCCCTTAAAAACCCACCAATCATGGGAGTCTTTTTATAAACCAGTTTGAGATTTTGATCCCATAAATCTGATGACCAAGGTCTAAGAGCATAAATCATCTATAGGAGATAAAGTAAGGAAAAAATGGAAGCCTATTATAAATATAGGAAATAAATTCACCAAAGGGAGCTCAAGTTTGAAGATCTAGATTCTGATGAGTAGTTTGAAAACAATTGGGATGAACACCATGAAGAAGATGTTTAGGTAAAAGAAGAGGTTTTGGTTGAAGAAGAAGAAGAGGATGCCCCCTCAAGAAAAGAGGAGGAATTTTTCATAATTTAGAGGCCTCTTTCCTATCCCCCTCCTCTATATTCATCTCCCCAATAGTAGGGGTAGGACACTCTAGGGCAATCCAAAGTAGGGGTGGCTTACCCTAGATTCTAGGCACAAACTTATATCCCTCCTCTCAAGCCTAAGAAAAAGAAGGTACACTTTTCTCACCCTCTCCTATCCACTTCTTCTTTATTATTTGCTTCATATTCACCTTCTACCATTTCCACCATGAGTTTGCTACTTTCCACTACTTAGACACTCACCATGCTTGCACCACTTTTCAATCATCTACCTTCATCCACCACAAGTATATCCATCATGGAAAAATCATCCACCACCCCTCTCTATGGCCTCCCACCTTTCTTTCCTTCTACATTAACCATTCACCTGCTCATCCTCAAGGGAACAATGTCTACTACTTCACAACAAAAAATGACAATTCCTTTTAGATTACCATAAGGATCCCCCTTCATAAGGGATATAATTCAATCATAAGAGTAATTTAACTAGTAGTTGGAGATTGCAAGAAAATCATAAGAATCCTATGTAGAGAAAAAAAGATGAAAAGTGGCCAAGGCCCTAATGACACCACACATGCAATCATTCTTTGACCTTGCACATCAATATTTGATGATTACACACATGATGTTAATAGTGATCAATCCCCAAGAACATATGCAATCAGGGGATTAATCAATCCACGCCATCAGCTTTAGCCTTGGCTAGGCCAGACCACATAACAGGGTTGAGCTAATGGAGGAGACCCAAAAGTTCATGACAACAAACTACCTTAAGGTGGGCCATTGACTAGAGAAGAAAGAACATGAAATTAAAAAAGTTAAACCACTGTAGATCTCCTAAATTTAGAGGCCAAGGCCAAATATATAGATCTCACAAAGATGAGGTCCAACCTACAAAGTTGTGTCACATTGGAGAACTTCCAATTAGAAGTTAACTAAAGAGCCCAACTATAAATCCTAGTAATAGAGTTAAAGGCCAAAGTAGATGGACTGAAAATGGAAAAGGAGGTCATAAAGAACAAGATATAGGAAAAGGAAATAGAGATATCATAGAATCATAATAGTTTCTTGGACTCTAAAAGTGTACAATAATATATGTAGCAATAAATGCAACAATAAATCCCAGGCCAAGGACCAATAGATCTAACAATTGAAGAAAGACCTCACCACTCACTCCTAGACCACAAACATCCTCCTAATGATCTAGTAATTATATGTTTCATATTGGGAGAGGATAAATAATGTGGCCTCAAACTTGAAGCTAATGCTTCGGTTCATTGTAGACTCACAATGATTAAGTGCATAAGTGAGTGCATCTGTGGATCAAGTCTTCACCTTTGTAACCCCCAAGGTCCAAGATTCATAGCTCTTAGTCTAAAAGCTATATAGTGTGATGGATGGGACACTCAAAGTAGAATGGGTGGATAATATAAGGTATATGATGGTCAAGGTTAATGAGTTCTTAACCTAGATCAAAGTTACATCAAAATACAAGGCATTCTTGAATGCCTTAGAGAAAGTGGTTTAGGATATGAAGGGACACATTGAAAAACTAGTCTAATTAGGACTCCCCTCCCCATTCCTCATAGATAATAGAATATTTTTAGAGGATAAGATAAAAAAGTTGTTGATCATAAATTAGAATGACTAGACCATTTTTGCAGCCCTAGGTTAAGCACTAAGCATCTCAAAAGTGGAGACCATTTTGTAGCCTCTTACCCAACTTGAATTTTAGATGTGGGTGGTTGTACAGGGTTTGAGAAATAAATCATTCAAGGAGATAATTGATCTAGAAAGGGCCTTTGAGGCTCTGAAAAAGAAGACTCAACCTACAAAGGAAGAGTGGACACCTTTGAAGGTAGCTCTTCAGAATTTATAAGTTTGTGGGCCTTACCTTTTTATAGTTTTGCTTCAATTGGTTTGTGAAACCAAAAATTTTGGGTTCTTCCATCTATAAGTAGACTCCCCTACAAGTCATAAGGAAATATGGATTAAACCCACATTTTAAATATTTTGGGTAGTTATCTTTTCATCATGGATGTGCTTAGTGAGTTGGACAGATTAGTATCAACCTTCTCTTTCTCAGTTTCCCCTTTTATTTTTGGCTAACTCTCAACTCCTTCCACTGGTGCCACATGGTACCCCCACACTCATTCTTTACAAAAGATTTCTTGACTTCCTCAGGAATAGAATCATCTCACCATGTGGCATCATAGTGCTCCTTGAGAGTGAGGGGTTCTTTTGTTAGAGCTTTAAGGTGCACCATTAGTTGATGAAATAATAGGTGGGCCCCACTATGTATGTATGACTAAAAGGAAGTGAAACTTCCATGTGGCATCACAATGCTGATTTAAGGTAGGTTTCTTTAATCATAGCATTGAGTAATGCCATTGGTTGAAAGAAGTGGGCCCCATTTCCAAAAATAATTATAGAGGTAGTTTGGAGGGAGACATACATCACCACAATGCTTCATCTAATCATTGTGGGAATCATGAGACATTGAGGTTACACCATATATAGGATTTGAAGACCATATACACTCATGAGTCAAAGCTCCATTTTTTAGTTATAACAGCCTCATCATGAATGTGAGTGTTAGGATCTAGGTGTAGATTCCTTTTATCTCAAACACTCTATCATGCCAAGGCCATTGTGCCTATATATACTGGGCTTCTTCATTTTATAAGGTATGGATGTTAGATAATAGCTATTTTGTTTTATGACTATTATTAGAGAGAACAACCATTGTAATAGTTTTAGTTTTTGAATAAAAGTAGCAACAAATTTTGTTTTTCATTTTCAAGACCTTATTAGATGCCCCTCATGGGAAGAATTGAATATTTCATACTATACCTTTCGACCTTTTGTATTTTTTTCTCTACCCAAAAATGAAGAGGATGTTGTGTTATGTGTCAAATTATGTAAAATCAATTGTTATATGTCATTTATATTATCTGCTTCTATACAGTTGGCTTTTGTTTATATTACAAACTTTAAATCATACATATGCTCTTTTAAATTATTTGTAATGTTTTAATGGGTTCAAGCTATTTTATGAAATATTAGGAATGAATACATAATAATTTTGATGCTTTGCCTTAGATAATGTTATTTTAGGTTTATTTACATTTCCTTCTTCCCCTTTTCCTCCCCATCTATTTGAAGGGCCGACTTCTAAAATCTAAGAGGTTGCTTCACAAATCATAATTTCTATCCCACCTTTGTAAAACTTCCCATAAGGGTTGTTCATTGAGAATGAAAGTTTTAGGCATGAACATTTTTTACATACATGATAAATCTATAATACCATTTTTTAATTCCATTATTTTAGACAAATATTAAATATTCTTGGAGACATTTTGGATCACCCTTTGGGGAAAGATGGGTCCATAAATTAATGACTAATCAAAAGTGGTCAATAGGGAATTTGTGTAGTTGATAATAAGTTATAAAAACAAGTATCCAAGGCCTTGGGATGAGATTTTTTAATACATTTAACTCTCATACAATAGATAAGTACATACATCACTAATAAGTCCCCATTTGAATCATGTTTGGGGTATTCACCAATTAATATTTTTGACGTTGTAATGAAACAATAGGCAGGGGTAGAAAGACAAGTTTCATAGGTAAAAAATCATAAAAGTTCATTGAGAGTATTAGATAAATCCATATCAAGGAAAAAGATCAATTGGAGATGTCTCAATCCAGGTAAAATGCTAGGCATGACCAACAATGAAATGATCACACATTCAAAGTGGGTGATATGGTATGGCTATACTTGAGTAAGGAAATACTTTAAGGAAAAGCTAGGAAAAATCCATAAAGGTATGGTCCATTTTCCATCTTGCATTTATATTAGTGAAAATGACTTTAGGCTTGATTTTATTCTCATTCATGAAAATGTATTCAATTGTGAATTGTGAGAGTTTGCACTTGTATGAACCATATATGCTAGATGAGGAAGGGGAAGAATAATTTATACGCTCTATAGAAGACTTGGTTAAGGATTCATAAGAATATTTTTAGGAGGATATATTATTTTAGAAAAAAGTTAGTGAAAATCTCAAGGGACAACAAAAGTCTTAAAAGGTAGGGATCAAAGGAAAGACACCAAGGCAAAGAAGATGGTACTCCAAGGATAAAGTGAAAGATTTGTTTACACATATCCTCTCACCAAAAGATCAAAACCTAGTTTTTAATCATCAACATAGATTTATAGGGAGAAAAATAAGCTTGGTGATGAATTCACTACTTCATACAATCATGAATTGCATAATTATAATGTCACAATGCTTATAATTTTGAATCCACTAATATGTACTAACTGGTAGTTTTTCCCATGATGATTGGGTAGGTACAATAAATATCAATAACAATGTCTTCTATTTATATTATGGTTACAGATCCTTTAGTGCATGAAAGGAGATCTCAAATCATGATAAGAAGATGATGTGCATAAAGAGAGGATGCACTCAATGTAGAGAGTCAGTGTTCAATTATTTCTAGGAAAGACTAGAGAAAGGAACAATGAGAAAAAGTTGAGTGAGAAAGATAGTTTTGGTAATTATTCAATTAATATCATTGTAATTAATCTTTGGTCATAAGAGGATATGAAGTAGTGTAATTTCCTATTTGACTAGTTTTCCCCCATTTTTGGGGTTTTTAGATAAAAATATCTATATTTTGTGTCTTCATGCTCGTATGTTCTATTCACATTTTTTGAATTCATGCTTCAATTTAGTATTTATGTTATATATATTACAACAATACTTAACACATTAATTATAACTCATTTTAATGAATTTAACTATCATTTTGAGGTAGATTTAAAATAGTAAAAAAAATTACAATTATATAAATTCTAACAGGGTTAAACATGAGAGTTTATAGATCATATAGCTTTGATATCTATTGGTCTCCCATAACTTGGCTTTATTTAGGGTTCCTTTTGTCAAGGGTCCTTCCTTTAAAAAGGTTGTTTGCATCATATGGATTTATTTAAATTGACTTGGCCTTGGTTTGTTTATTTTGGTCAAAATTAGCAAGTTCTAAAATTTGTATTTGTTCGGGAGGGAAATATTTTTTTGAAAATCCAATTTTTTTGAAATAGTTCTAAATTTTTTTTAATTTTTAATATGCATACATATATGTAAGCATAGTTTATAAATATGAAAAACTAAAATATATAATGAAAAACATTAATAAAGTAATATAAAATGTTAATATTATATAATATTTATGGTTGTTGGGAATTTATTTTTTTAGAAAACTTTAATTTTTTTAAAAAAAAGGGCCAACCTAGTTTGAACTTATCCAAGCTATCCATACAATGCGGATCCAACTATATTTTTTTCATAACTAGTTGGATTTGGTAGTTATGATTTTAATATTACTCTGTGTTGTTTATGTTCTTTTGCTTCCTAGTTTTAGTTTTAAATTTACTATTTTGGGTGTTGGGGTTCTTTTACATTTTGTTCAAGAAAATAAATTTTAAATCCATGCTTTAAAAATGATCAAAACCCTAAAAATAACATTGTGCTAATAAAATTTAAAGCTAAAGTATATTTAATTTGTATATTTCATCATTGTTAGCAAATATAAACACATAAAAAATGGAGATAAACTAGAAATCCCACATTGAAATGCATTTGTATCCTTCTTTTATTATTTATAAAGCAATTACATATAATTGGTGTAGTTTATAACTAACCATTAGTTTATGAGTATAGCTAAGGTAGTTTATAACCAATTATTAGTTAATGAGTAACTAATAATAAATCAATATATTTAATACTACCTCTTTGTGGCTAAACATGAGGCAACTCCAAGTTTGTCTTGAAATTTTACTAATAAAATAGGACAAAGAGGTTTAGTCATTAGATATGTAGGCAGATCTTTAGAGGCACATAAGTGAATAATAATATCACTAGAATAAATAACCAAATATATTGATGATGGATCTCAGTGTGCTTGGTGTGATTATGAAACATTTTATTCACCAACTTATATACACCTTGGTTGTCAAAAAAAATGGAAAGTGGAGTAAGTGTAAGTTGAATAAGTTAAAAATCAATAAAATTATGATGTAGCCAAAATAATACACAACTAGAACTAAATTTTAACTTGTATTATGATTTGGTGGAAGATATAGCCACAACATGTTGAAGCTTGATCTGCCACAAAACAAACTCTAAAATAAAGGAAAGAAAGTACCCAGTGGTAAACATATGAGTATCCACTAATCCTTCCCAATCAAGTCTATATAACCTATGAATATGAAATTATCTACACTCTAATATAGGATACCAAAGTTAAGAGTTCATTTGACATATATCAAAACACATGTTTTTTTATGATGAATGAGATTTAATCAAGATAAAAACATGAAATATATCTAACAAAAAATATAGATCTAGTTGTGTAGACAAAAGATATATCAAGTTTCCCACCAATTTTCCATAGAGTGATTCTTTGGTTGATGATGAATTGTTATGGGCTGAAACCATCAACCCAACCTCCATAGGCAAAGAAAATATATTATAATCTAACATCCCAAACTTCTTTAAGAGACTCATGGCATACTTTACTTGAGCGATGAAAATGAAAATACTTTACTTGAGATATGAAAATGAGATGATCGTGTTAACAAAATTATAAGCAATAGTGTAGGATGCCTAGATCGGTCAAGTCAAAATTAGTACGTAAATTTGATTTTACACATTGACTTGTAGTGGTTCCACTACTATATGATGGAAAGATCACTAACATAGATATTACATATCATAATGTCATCACCATTAATTTTGACATAAAGATTTAGATTATAAATTCTCTTGAATCCATATTATTAAAGATTTCAATCAATCTTAATATTTTAGGCTCATGGAGCCTACTTAAGCTAGTATAGAGAATTAATCTACAAACTAGATGACCACTACTAGGTACCTAAAAACCTTTAGGTTTCACCATGTAGACCTCGTAAAAATATCCATTCAAGAGGGTGCTCTTAACATCCATATAAAGCATTTTCCATCTAAAATGGGTTGTTACGCAGAGAAGCAACCAAAATGTGACCATATTCACAATCGAAGGAAAATCCTCCTCGTAATCTATTCCCTCATGTTCTAAAAATTCTTGCACAATAAGATGAGCATTGTACTTGTCTAAAATACCATCATCTCTGCATTTGAATTTGTATACCCATTTGTATCTAATGAGTTGTTTACCTAGAGGTAATTTCATAAATTATAATAATTATTCTTCATTAAGACATCATATTTTATCTACATGGCATCTTCTCATTTAAGTTTTCCCTTTACTTTATAATATTGGTATGGCTCAGGTATGATGAAGAGATTATAAGGAATATAAACATGAATATGTGTAGTTGAATCAACAACTTTATTTTCAGTCCTCTAGGGTCATGCTTCTAATTGAAGAATTTCATCCACCTGCACATCCTATATAGTGGAGTAAAACCACTAAAGCCTATGTTGTATCAAATAATCCTATATTGGCTGAATATCAACCAAATTATTGACCAACTAGGTTGGCATCATTAATATACTAGTGGAGTATTATAAATTCCATCCATGCATGCCTACATTGGAGTTTGTGAAGGAGTATTAGATCAACTAGATTCAACATCTTTCAAAGGAACATCAATACTCGATTCAGATACCTCAAATGTTTCTTGCTAGTAAAAACCAAAGTACTATGTCTCCTTAACATTAACATATTGACTAATGATTATATTTTTAGTGGAAACATCAATAAGTATATATATCTTAGATTAGTCATTATAGCCAAAAAAAAAAATAGCACTCTTGAAATCTAATTTACTTATTTTTATATTAGGAATAAAAGTCTATATAGCAAAAAAAATAACACAAAAAACTGTTGCTTCAGGTGTGATTCTAGACCAAGCTTCTTTAGGTGTGACATCCTTAAAATATTTACAAGGACTCTTATTTAGGATATACATTATAGTGTTCACTATTGCTTCCCAGTATTTATTCGACATGCCCCTATTATGCATCATGCACCAAGCCATCTCCATGGTAATTTGATTACATCTCTCAAATACCCCATTTTATTGTGTAGTGTATGGGATTTTATATTGTCGATGAATTCATTTCTTGATGTAATAATATTCAAACTACTTGGTAATGAATTTAACTCCAGTGTTTTGATATGTTTGCTTGTTTGGTTTTCCACCAATGCTTTAAAATTTTCAAATGCTACAAAATAATAAAATTTATTTTTCAAGAAGTAGACCCACATCTTCTTACATAAATTATCCACTAGCAACATAAAATACCTTGCTCGAAGGACTGGAGGTGGTTTCCAAGATAACTCACAAATATATACATGAATGAGATGTAAGATCCCATTTGCATGATAGGCAACTTCAGTTTGAAATGGTTTCCACTTTGGTTTTCCATCTAAACACCTTACGCACATATCTTATTTTTCTTGGGTAGTGGGCAAAGTAAGAACCATGATGGTTCTGCTAGGTTTGGCTAAGTATTAAAGGTTGAGATGTCCAAATCTCTCATACCACAAAATTATGGTATTACCCTCCATAAATAATGCATATAAGTTTACTATGGTAGGATCAACAATCGTACACACTCCACCTTGCCCAATACCTTGAGCTACTACTCTATCAAGTTTTACATCAAACACAATACACTTCTTCCCAAATAATTTCACTAAAATGTTGGAATTTTTAGTTAACTAACAAATAGATAGAATTTTTTTATTCACTATGGCAACATAGCTAAAATTCTTTACTATGAATTTTATAAAATTATTCATTACCATGTGTATATTTTATACCTTCTACAATGTGTGATCTTACCTCACCTAATGAAGCTATAAAATTACTTATTTTAATTGTAAATTTGAAATAGTGGTCCCAACAAAAGGGAAAAAAAATTCTTCAATTTTGACTTATTATTGTGCTAAAGAGCGTATTATTGCTTCCAGCAATCCTTTTTGACATGCATAAATTTATGATAATAATAAAATTTAAATAGATATCTATAAGTATATCTTCCAATATTATGTTTCCACTTCCCCTTTGATTGAGTAGTAATTGCACTCTCTATTTGTCAAGAAATAGACTCACTAGTTTATGTTTGCTTACATTTCTTATACAATAAACATGAATTGACTTGATCAATGCCATCATTTGGATTTATGCCATCAAGTATACATCCTATATAAGTGATTCATTGGAGGGTATCATGTTATTCAAAATAAGAGTAACCAGGTTGTCATCATACACATTTTTTTATGATAACAAGCTACTCTTAGATATCTTTCATCTAAACAAGATGTTCTTACATGGACCTTCCCTCATTCATCTTTATAGACAATAAAATATTTTTCAGGTACATGACCATAACTTTCTCTAAAAATTCATACTTTTTTTGAAGATTGGTCCAAAGCACACTTGCAAAAATGACATTATAGACCTTAGGTATCAAATCATCTAAAACAGATAACTTAAACAATAGAAGAGCCTCCTTATGATGTTTGTCATTTTTGGAAAATTTTTAAGCAGGTCTTGATCCTTGTCAAGAATAATTTTATCACAATTATGATATTATATAATTGTTAAAATCATATAACTCTAGACATTATAATATTGGCCAATTAATTTTTATGCTTTAAATAAAATTAAATTTTGAGTATTGGCCATTTTATTGTTTGTAAATGTTATGAAAATGGTGATTACATCGTCTATCTACAAAAAATTTCTATATTTGCCTAAAAATAAACCTACTATCTACAAATCACAAAAAAATTATTTTTCTTCTAATCTTAATTTCTAATGGAAATCATGAATCATAGTCTTGTCTACAAATCACATTAGAAAAAAATTGCCTATCTATTATGTATCATTACCAAAGGGCATTTTAATTTCCTTTCATTGTTAGTAATCACACCCTTTTTTAATTTGGAATTTTGTGACTATAAATCATACAAGAAATTAATATTTCTTTTTGTTCCCTGATGATTTGACTACACATGAAATTAAAAATAAATATTATTTATTAAAGTATGCAAATAATAGTTTAGTAGACTTGTTTGAATGGTAAGTCAAGTGATTACCATAGAAAAATATAGGTGTCAAAACCTATTGGGAAATATTTGCATGTTAAAACCACAATATTAATGTGGGCCACCTATGCATGTGTTGTTTGGGTAAAGAAATAATTACACAAAATAAAATTGGAGCACATTATTACTTTGAATGGAACCAGAGCCTCCTAATCTCCAAGTATTTTAGCATTAAAAAATATGTGAAAGATAAATAGTATAAATGAAGAAAAACATCAAAAAAAATTTATAGAAGGATTTTCGAGTCATTTAGATCGTTGATTTAAATACAAACTTAATTTTGGTCATTGAATGTTTTATGTTATTATTATCCTCTTGTTCGATTTAGGTATTTTCTTAATGACTATTTACCTAAGTTGGTTGTAGTTGACCATTGTATTTCAATTTGACAAATGTTGGGTCATTTGTCATATAAATAGAATCACGCATGTTGGGTTAAGGGTTGTTAGAGAATTAATTTTATTTGGATCATTTAGGCTAGTTTAGGTTTATCTTAAGTCATACATTATTTATGTGTGCATTTATTATATTTATATATGCACTTATCCCATATTTATGAGGTGGATCTCACCTCTCTTGTCCATTTATTAGATTTGGGAGTTAATTGCACAAGTAATTACTCCTCCCACATATCACTCACATCATTCTCACTAGTAAGAGGATTAGGAAAATTGGCACACACATGAAACTTGATCATTTAACTCCTTTTTCTCTTCTTTATATATTTAAATAGATCTTTTCTCTCATTCATAACACATCAATCTTGTTGCACAATATTGCTCTTGTATTCTTGTAATACTCTTTTGGCTTAAATTCATTCTTCTCTTTCTCTCCTAACTTATACTGGCTATGTATTTGGAGAATCATTATTTCAAGGCTTATATTACTATTGTGGAATTTTTATTCATTCAATGGTTTTCCCACTTATAAAACCTCTTGTCTCACATTTTGTGGTTTGCTCACTTTTCAAGGTAACATTGTTCCTTTAAGAATTTTCATTTTTTATTTTCAATGTCGATATTTTGATACTTGGAAACAATTATATTATGGTATCAGAGCCACATATTTGTTAACATTGAATATTGAGATTATTTTTATGTCATTCAGTGGAAAAGAAATATTTTTCTATTTTTTCAACCAATTTTTTTTTGCTTATCAAGCTACAAAGAGTACTTGAAAGGAATTTTTTGGAGCCTTCTATGAGCAACAACTCATTGCATTTTATTTTTTCACTTTTTTATTCAATATTCTATTCTAGTTTACTTTGTATATTTGATTACTAACCCTTAGTTTTTTCATGTAGCTCTCTTAAAAGGTTTGAGCATTCTTGGTGCATTTTGGTTTACTTCATATACTTAAGTATTTTATTCTAGGTCCTTTTGCTTATATATTAGATCAAAGTTCTTCCCTTTTTTATGTAGTATTATGCAGTGGATTTTAATTAGACTCTATTTGGTTTTAGCTACCACTATCTGTGACATTTGCATTGTGCATAGTCCTAGTCCTTTTGCGCGTATATTTATATGTTGATCCTTATATTTTTGAATGTAGTCTTGTAGAACCTTTGATTTTAGTGTTAGCATAGTCTATTTTATTTGAGATTGGTTCTTTTTTGTCCTAATATTGTACCATATCTCTATCATTATTCTTGTATAGTTTCTACTTTTTGTGCTTTCCTTTTTTTTTAAAATCTCCTTTATGCAATATTATATCATGCTATTGTCTTTAATAATCTATCTTTTCTTTAATTAATTTTGTGCTATCTATAGTCCTTCACTTTTAATGCAGCCCTCTTGTGACTACCTTCATCTTTTTGTGCAACCTCATTGCTAGTGGTTCATTCCTTCTATGCAATATATTTTTTGCCTTCTTGCACTCTTGTTACCATTTGAATCTTGTAATTGCATCATTTTTTTGTTCCTTTGTTGTCTTTTGTCTATTGGCTTAAATCCTAACTAGCTTAAGTCTTTTTTTAGTCTTTTATCTCAGTTGTCAGGCACCTCAGTCTATCTTTTAATTTCCTTTTATCAAATCAATGTAAATTTATTATTTATATCTTAGTATAATGAATACGCTCTAAGACACATATCCCAACTGTGTTAAATTTAAGTTTTACTATTAAAAACTTTTATCTCTTTCCACTATATTTATTCTTTGATTTAGTTATTTTTTCAAATGATTTTTACATTTCTTTCCTTCTTAATATTTTCTTTTTATTAATTTATGTTAATTATCTATGCCATTGAACGAACTCCTTTCACACTAAATATAATAAGGTATTTTTAGCACCTTTTATATTGTGCAAATTGTTCAATCTAAATTTACTTATAGTAATACTTGTCTAATTCATTTATGTAAAAAAATCCAAACATAAACTTTATTAGTATTCCACTTCAAAATAAAAATATCTCAAGTATTAATTATACTATTAATACATTTTCCTTACCATTGCTATACTCTTTTACATAAAGATTTGGTGTTTTGGTGTGGACTTACATTTACAACTTAATTATCGTAATTTTTTTCCTAAATTGCTACATGAATTAAATTAAATATTTTGGTAATTATTTTTTTATATTTTAAATTATAAATTTTAAATTAGATAATTTTATTTACATTGAACTTGTAATAGATTTTATGCTAATTAAATGCATTAGCATTTTTGTCTCATTGAATTGGTGATTTTAATCACTTTTTCAAATTTACTTCAAATTATTTTTTATAAGGTAATTTTCACGTGCAATGGATTTCAAATTATCCATTCTTTAAAAATTTAATAAAACTATGCAAACTCTTCAAAAATGATTAAATTATTACTCTTAAACATCAAATTGCATGTCAAAATGACACTTTAAATTCTTTATATGTATATTTTATTGAGCAAATGACAACTTTAAAATCTTCTATTAACACTTTAAATGCTAAATTTACATCTTTTGTACACAATAATAGCTCTCATAATGAACTTCATTGTGTTCGTAAATTAACTTGCACTCTTTTGGACACTCTTTCTAACATCAACTTAAAAATAATGAATTTCATGGGGTATTCAAGTGGTGGTCTTGGTTAAAATGAAATTGATATTATTGAACCTCTTTTAATTCATTATAATACAAATTGTAGGTCTTGAATTTAATAATTTAACTACTTCTAATACAAATTCAGAATCATATTGTTCTCCTCATCGAAAGACTTATAATGTAACTTATTTTGATTATAATGCTTGGAATGTTCATGTTTTTGTTAAAAATGATAAACCTTTTGTACATTATGGAAAGCATGGTCATCATATCACTAAATGTTATAAATTCCATCCATGCAAAACTTGTAGTAAATCCACTCATGACACTTTACATTGTTGGAAAATGACTAAACCTCCTATGTCTAAGGTTAAATCAATTTGGATTCTTAAAGACAATATTTCTTATAGAGACTTTAATACGTCTTATTATGATAATTATTCCATTGCTTCACATAGAATATATTTTACAAGAGACATCTTTGTCTCCATTTCAATAAACTCAAACTCTTATCATGCATTCCTTGTTTTTTGTCACAAAATAAATATACTTTTGATTATTTTGACTAACTTCCTCTTCATGCAGGGTTTTGTGCTTTATGATGGAAGTTATCTTTGCTTTATTTTCCTTGTTTTTCATCTACTTTTATTACATTATGTATGTAGATTTTTTTTTTTTTTTTTTTTCGTCTTGTTTACTTAACTTGAAAGATTTGTGTTAGCTTGTTTATTTTTGAGGGTTTTAAGGATCATTTCTCATTATTTTTTTGTCTTTGTTTCATTACAAATATACCACCTTGTCCAAAGAGTATTCTTGGAGTTTTTTGATAATCACACTTTCATTCTTGTGACTTTTGGTGACACCTTTTTTCTTATTTTTCAATCTATTGTAATTCCTCTTGAAGGAAGTTTCTATTGAGGGGGAGCATTATGTAATTTCAACTCCTTTCCTTATTTATGAAAGGTTTTCTTTATTTATGTAACCCCAAATTAAGCTTAAGGGGGAGTGTTGAAAAATCAATCTTATTTAAGTCATTTATGATAGTTTAGGTTTATCCCATGTCTTGTTTATGTGACATTTATTATATTTATATATGCATTTATCCCAAATTTATGAAGTGGATCTCACCTCTCTTGTCCACTTTTTATATTTTAGATTTACTTTCACAAGTAACTCCTCCTCCCACATGTCACACACATCTTCCTCACTTGTAAGAGGATTATGATACTTGACATAGACATGAATTTTCTCATGTAACTTATTTTTCTCTTCTTACTCTTATTGAAAACATGACATGTCATCATTATACCAAAAATTTATAATGTGCACTAGCTTATGTAGTAAAATTGTTATTATCTCATGTTCTTCTATGCTATATTTTGGTATGCATTTAAAATTTTGTAATTGATATTATTTTTGTAGTGTAACTTTTTATGGTAAACATTCTTGGTATTGTTACCTTTACAAAGTCAACTAAGGTTAATGCTAGGTAAAATTGGAAGTTAGTCAACAATAATTTTTTATGAAGACACATCACATGATGGAAACATAATAAAGTGAATGGTCAACCTATTCAAGAAGTAGTTGAAACTTAAAATGAGAAAATAAACTCAGTAGAGATTTCAAGTCCTTGTGGGATGTCTTTATACATAAGCATGCCAATGAATAATCTGAGGACCAAAGTACCTAAAAATTCTATTTGAGATAATTTGGTGGTGATAAAGGAACTAGATATGTTTCCTTATAGTTTACCCAGACACCTTTCCATGCACTATTTTGATTTGAGAGATGTTTGCTCTAAATTTGATCATGAAGTATGATAACAAAAAAAATTCATGGTACAAGGAGAGGTGTCATCATGAAGAAGAATGATTGGAAGATGAACATTGAATCAAAAAAATAATGGTATTGAGATTGAACAAACACTGAAGAATAAGTCAACACAATCAACATGTGAACCAAGAAATTAAATTATTTACACAATTGGTGGAATAAAAAAAAAGAATAATTTTTTTTAAAGAGGAATCTAATTCTAAAAATTCATTAAGTGAAGTACAATGTAAAATCAAAATCCAAAGCAAAAGCCAAAGATAAAGTATAATTTTGAGTTAAAGTTAGAAGAAAAATAAATAAAGGGTTCATTTAAAATTAGGGGACTCTAACCACTCACAAGTAAGGAGTGGGTAGAGATTTTAAGAAAAATTCCTCTTTCATGAAATGTAAGTGTGGACCTTATAGACTAGGATGGGCTAGAGGGTACTGTAGAAAATTAATTGAAGAGTCCACAAAGCCCTCATGCTTAGAGAGAAGTATTATCTCAAAATAGAGTTTGATTACTTATTATTAGAGGAAGAAAGAGAGGTCTAAAAAAACATTTGTTACATTAAGGATTTATTGAATAATGAGTTTAAATCAAACACACTAGGTTAATGAAAGAGAGACACTTGATGATGAGAAAATAAGTGAATGAATCTCATAGGATAAATAAAACATCTAGGATTGTGATGTATCTAATAATACTAAGGAACGTATAGGAAATGATTTCATTAGGAGGATTTTTAGAATAGCTACATAAAATTTAGAATCAAAGTTAGACAAGGTCAAAAACCATGGTCATGGGTAATCAACTAAGTCCATATTTAGAGAGGCAAAAGTTTCCAAAGTTTATTAGTGATGGATTTGAAGATGAAATGTGTCACTATAGAACATGTATTATCATTTTTAATGCTAATGGGTAGACAAATGAGCAACATTTATTGTTGTCACTCCTAACCATACTGAGAAGGGTGGATATTGATTGGTACACAAATGCACAAACAAGTGACAAGTTATCATGGGGAAAATTTCAAAGGCATTTGGAAATAAATTCAAGATCATTAGATATGAGAATAAAATCATTTCCAAGTTTTACAAGAGTTAAAAACATATTCATGAGAATGCGTGAGCCCATAATATAAAACTTTATTGGGTAAAATTGAGAAGAAATCAACCAAAAGTTAAAAAAGTGGTGGTTTATTGAGGGACTTGTACCCTCATTATATAGGAATAGGAAAATATTTTCAACTTTGTATTATGAATATTAATATAATATAGGAATGGATATTGAAAGTGAAAGTAAGATGTCCTCACACTTGAGAGGGTGAAGCAAAAATGATGTGTCAGACTCTAGAAATAGTGATAACTAGTATTGATGAAAGCTCTTAGGAGGGGCATGATCTTAATGATGAAAAAGATAAAGGGAGATGATAAGAAAAAAGGTAAATATATTTGGAATATTAACTTCAAGTTATGACACACCAAGGTAAATTTACCAAAGAAATTGTTATGTGAGATTTGTCTAGTTATAAAAGATGAAAGGAATAAGAACAATATCATTCCAAGCCAAAAGTTTGAAGCATTGACATCAAGAAGATCATGATAAGATTTCAAACAACTGAAATTCAAATATAAGGAAAATCAAATTATATTCAAAATATTATGCTTAATACAATGGAGAGACCTTACTTAAGTAGGCAAGGAAGAATAAGACTCAAGCCCAACTAAGTAATGTGAGATAAATCCTCACACAGGACAAAACTAGGAAAAGATATACAACCTAGATAGAACCTAGAAAGCATGAGAAATACATATTCTAACACACTCCCTCAAGTGAAGCTAGGGGATAATAATATCCAAAAAAGATATAATGGCATATCCATAGTATGAGTCATGATAACTAGGTGTGATAAGGTACTCATATACAATATATATCCATGAATTGGAAAAAGAGAGAAAACCCATAGGAAATAAAAATACCCCCAAAAAAGATGTAAAAGGAAGGAAGGAATTCATATAAAATCCCCCCAAGGATAAAGTCCATTGATAATAAAGTTATCAATATTCCAAGTTAGGATCACAACATGACTAGTGTTAGTGTTGAGATCCTCAGATAGAAGACTATAGAAGCTCCATCCACATCAAATAATGTTTTTTATTTTTCCAAAATAAAAACATGAATGATGTAATGGAAGTTTTCAATTCCATAATGGAAGATGAAGGAATAAATAATACAAAGATCTCTAAATCACATCTAAGTTTGAAGTGTGGCATAGGTTTGGCAAGATAATGCACATGAACTAGATGTAATTCCATGAAATTAGACCAATAAAAAGAAATACATGGGCCATTTACTAAAATAATGTTTATGGGAAATGTCTCTTAATGATCAATAAGTGTACTCTCATTAGAACTAGTAGAGTCCTTCAAAGTGATAATTTGTGATGGCTCGACATATTTCATAAGAATAAAGGGAGGTTCTATAAATAGACATCCCAAGTCTAATATAAATTCATCCCTTAGAGGTGGATTGAAAAAAATAATAATAATGTCCATCAAGAATGTGTCATCACAAGAAACTATAGTAGGAGGAGAGAGTACATCATCAGAAGAGAAAATCTCATTGATAGGAGGAGAAGGAGATGGAGAAACATCATCTAGGTCACCATAAAAATATTTACTAATAGGAGGAAAAGTAATTAGAATATGAGGTAGAGTAATATAGGTTTTAGAAAACCCAAAATGTTCAACATCCTCCTTAAAGAAGGCTATAATAGCAACCCAAGATCCCTTTGGTGATATGGCATCCATAATATGAATGTGCAAGATATATAAAACATTAAGTAAAATCATGCAAAGATCCTCATATTTCATAAATTAAATATAGAAAATATCTTCCTCATTGGTAAAGTTAGGAAGATCACCAAGTACCATTCTCTATAAGCCTTTCAGCTGAAGTTGTATCTTCATTTTTATTTTCCAAGTGATGTAATTTGAGGTGTTAAATGGATTAATTATTGAAATATAAGGAATAAGTTAGGAAGAAGAAATAATGATCCCCCCAAAATAATAAATCTCAATTCAAATAATGATAATGAATAAATAAACTCCCTAAAAAGTGTAAGACCCCCTCCCCCCCTCAAAATTTGGCACTTTATAAAAGTAGTGCATTTTTACAAATTAATGACACTAATTGATAGATAATTGAAAACCATACACTTTTGAAAAAAATATAACTCAAATCTGAGTTACATTTCAAAAGATACATGCTTTATGAATTCTCATAAATAGGTCAAAAACAAAAAAAATTATACTTCATACTAATTTTAGTAACCAAATTGAAAATAAAGGTAGGCTTCCAACCACTCATTGGAACTAGAATTTCATCATGGATATAACAAAGCCAACCAAAGTGAAAAAAAGATCCTTCTTGATATTTTTGGGCTCCAAACCACTTTTGAAAGTCAAAATCACTCAATTTTTTTTTATCAAAACCATGTATTTAAGGGGAAAATGTCAAGAATAGTAGATTAAAATGACCATAGCTTTCTTAATAATTATTAGAATTTAAAACTGTAAAATGTCTTAGAAATATGTGATAGAGGATCTCATAACCCAAAAATATTTTTCATAAAATTATTTATGAGTAAAGAATATTTCATCAAAATATATCATATTTTGGTAAAAAAATGCAGTCTATCCAAAAATAGATTTCCTAGAAATTATCACACAACTTTTCAACGCCACCTCAATAGTCTTCCAATGTCATGCATTAGTCTTCTAGATTCTTATTATGTTCTAAACCTAAAATTTTAACACGGTAAAAAAAAGGAAATAACACATAAGATAAAAAAGGTAAAATGGTACAAATGAGAGAAGATCATGTAGTTTAAAACCCAATGCAACTTCTCTCAAAATACCAATGATTCCTTCTAATAAGAATGGCACACCACTCCCTTAACTTATTCCTCATCACCTCCAATGCAACACTCAAGCTTTCCACTAACTTCTTCTCCTTCTGAGCGACAAGGGAAAATTATTTCTTCAAAATGAATAGCAACTTATCAACATATGGTTGTAACCCTTCAAATCTATGATAACAAGAAAGGAACGAACACACTATCATTCCAATCCAAGATTCTAAAGCATTGGTAACAAGAACATCATGATAAGCTTTTAAACAAATGAAATGCAAAGATAAGGCAAATTGAATGATATTCAAAAAAAAATGTTTAATATAATGGATATCCCTTGCTTAATTAGGCCATGAAAAATAAGAATCAATCCTAACTAATCAATGTGGAATAAATCCTCACACAGGACAAACCTAGAAAAAAAACAACATAGCTAAAACCTAACAAACATGAGAAATACATACTCTAAAAAAGAGTTCAGTTAGGATTGGTTGTACAACTGAAAAAAAGAGTTCCCAATACTCTTCACATAAAGATAAAAATTTACACAACTAACAACATTGGTAAATTCAAATAATAATTGATGTTGTAAAAATAATGATAGTGGTAATCAAATTTAGTCTAGCTCCAAAGGATGGTCGATCGTGCGAAGCCAAAAGTATAATGAGTGAGTATATTTCACAAGAGATTGCTTCACAAGTTACAATAATATTTGAATTCTTTGTAGATGAAATGTGCTAAGGGATAATAATGATGCTAACTATTTAAAGCAAGCATACATCAACATAATTGGTGTAGCTAAGGATGAATATGTAATGGCAATCAACCAATCACAAAGAAAGAAAGCCATATACCCCAACCCAAGAAAAAATAAGGATATAAATCAAGTTGATAAGGCCATTTATGAGTCCAAGAAATGACACTCATCCTATATATTATTAGCTCATAAACACCCTTTATTTTTTCATTATTATACACCCTCACCCATACTTAATAGTGTAAACTCTATATATGTTGCATATATTTGATGTTGTGATATAAAATTTCCAAATTATAAATAAATAATTATTATTTAATGGTTTTTTCATATGGTTATAATGATACTAAAATGAATAATTTTAAGATAACTTCCAGTATAAAATAGAAATAAAATCATTCAAGAAATAACATGTAGAAATTTTATGAGTAATGTCTAACAACTTGGTTGTAAATTGTAGCATCTATTTTATAACATGTAGATGTTATTCTCTAACTTGTAACATCCATAGAAGCTAAAAAAACCATCTCCAACATGTATCACAAATCATACCGGTTGTTCCAAACCTTGTATGGCTGAATCATTCATAGAGCAACCATAACAATTGTTGACTGTGGATTTCTATTATTTTCACATTTTTTGGAGTTAAATAATTATTTAGAATAATAATTATATTTAGTTCATACTACACCATTGGTAGGAGTTTTATATATTTCTCCATGGTATTCTTATATTCACTCTCTCAATGATTTTAGATAAATGAATAACTATTTGAGAGAGCAACTATATATTCTCCTATTGTGAAGATCTACTATTTTAACTATATTGTTTCAACTCCCCAAAATATGGTTGAAGATTGTAACTTGTTTTATTTTATGAATATGTTATATTTGTGGTTGTAACCACCTAGATATTACAAAATCTAAATAAGGTGATGCTTTCTTTATTTAATAAGAGGGGATGCACATTATAAAGTCATGGAGGAAAAAATAGAGTAAAATAATTAATAGTTAGAATTAAGTTATTGTAATCTTATAAGGCTTTCGTATAAATTTGTTATGTAATCATTAATGAAAAGTATTTCATTTGAAGTAACTCATATCTATAAAAGAAGGGATTGAAGTGCAAATTTAACTGAGGCAAGCTCACAAGGAGTTATAGTCAAGATTCACATATGTTAAATTGGTTTCTTTTATGTTATATAATTTAATTCCTTCATATAATTTCATTAAGGTATGTGTTATTTATCTTAATTAATTTAATTTTGTAAGAGCAATTAGAATTGGAGTATATCTTTGAATTTGGTGTGTGTAATTTTAATAATGTATGGGAAACTTATAATATAGATGAATAGTTCATTTCATGTTATTAAATTTATAACAATTTCAATTATTGCAACTTAATTCTAGAAAGTGGGATTTCATTTCCAACAAGTCTGATTTTATTTTCAACAAGTGTGAATTAGTTCTCTCAGTATTCCATGTGGTTTAGTGTTGTATATATAGTGCAAACTCCTTATAATATTATATGTCCCTAGGTTGATAATTAGTGAAAGTAGCATAATTGATAAACCATGTGGTTATCTCATGGAGTACCTATGTCAATTTGAATGTGAGCGATTAGACTGCATCAATTTAATTGAGTAGTTTATTTTTTTCATCATTTTGGTGTCATTTTCAGGGAAGGTGTCAAGAACTAATCTCTTAGGAAACTAAGAATATATTTCCTGATTTTCTAGAATAAATTTCCTACTTCCTAATTTAAATTTCCTGATTTAATAGATTAAATTTAATTTATACACAAGGTTAGTCCCTCAAACATATGATTAAGGAGATACAATAATGAAACAAGTTACAATCCCCATCTAGCATAGTAGAAATGGAATCAAGATGTAATAAATAAAGAATTCATGTTCATATGCCTATTTCTCATGTAGAAAGACATAAATCCATTAAGAAGGCATGACCATACATAATTATGTATACATAAATGGCTGCACATGTTAATAATAGAAGACTATCTACACCATTTATCAACTTCTACACATGTGACTACAAAGATCTCTACAATTGTCTGTAAACAAGAGAAATATAAAGTTGGTGTTGCATTAGTTGATGAAGCTAAAAAAATTTATCCTACACATGTTAGTAAAAACCAATATATAATAATTACTCCAGCCAAAACACCTATGCCCATTAAATGAGAAAGGTTGGTTGCATATTCTACAAAATTGGTTGTACCTATCGATGAGGAACACATCTAAGTGATAATTCCTCATACAAAATTGTTTGTACACATTAATGAGGGAAAAAATTACAATAATGAGTACATGTGTTAATAAGGATTGATTAGAATTTTTATTAAAGGCCATCTTGTAATAATTTATTTTAAAAAAATGTGTGGACTTGTTGGTAGGGATCAATATCAATATAATTTATCCTATGAAAAACCATCAACCTTTTGGTGTAACCAATCTGCAACAATTACAACTATAATAGACTACATAGTTGTTTATAAGGAATGGGAATATAAAACAATTCATATTATACATATTGATGAGTTCATAGAAATTATTCCTACAAAATGTATGAATGTCTAGATTAAAAAAAAACTACCTACACCTGTACCAACAAAAAAGCTATAAATAAGGAAGGATTTTTAACAGAAAATATTCATATAGAGACATCTATAGATATGACTACATATATGTTAGGATTTTTTGGTGAATAAAGTCAACATGTAATAAATTATACATGTATTGATGATAATATCAAATCATGGTAATTGATATCATGTTTGATTGTACATTTTTTTATAACAATAATCATGCAATAACCACCTCTACAAAAATGTATGCACCAATGGATAAGAACCTACTTGTAACATTTATTACATGTGATGTGCAAGTTATTTTTTATGCATATGTTTTGAAGTAAAAATGGCACATTAAAAGTTTTCCTACACTTGGTTGTGATAAAAATCAACACATAATAGTTTTTAATATCAACCACAAACCCATAGAGGCTATGTGCAAATAAAATCATCTCAAAGAAGTAAAAATAGTGCATTTTTGGAATGTTTTAGTCACATCAAATTATAAAGAAAATCACTTGAGCGATGAAAAAATTGAAGTCTAAAGGAGAGAAAAATGTTCTTGGATTTGGATGTTTCCCCTTTAACCCACTAGGGGATACCATCCCTAAACCCCTACTTTTAGATTCTAGATCCAAAGAAAAAAATTGTGGCTTAACCATGTCAAAAAAATTGCTATATTTGTGACTCTTATCTTTGATAAATTTAGTTTAATGTTGTTATTTTTCCATCGATAGTGCTTAATTATCTATACAAATTATTTTATTGTTGAGCATGTAATTATAATTTAAGAATTTTTGTAGGGACTAAGAAATTTTCAAAGACAACTAACATAAGTTTTTATTGTTTATTGCATTGATTATTTCAAGATCAAGGATAAGTGTGGATGCCAAGATAATTTTGAAATCAAGAACAACATACATAATTATTTTTCAGATAAACATTAGAATTAAGAAAATGAAGATGGAAGCACACATGTTTTATTTTAAAGAAAACCTTAGCTGCCAATACAAGGAAACTTTAGTATGTTTTTTGGCCCTTTATTATTCCATTTGTATTTTTTTTATCACATTTTCCAAAATTACAATAAATTTTATTTTTAATTACATATCATCACATCTAATAATTTATCAATGGCTCACAAACATCCACATATCCATTAGTTGTGGTATCAAGGCCAATTATGGCAACCGCCACATTGACATTAATAACTATATAAAGTTAGGATTAATAAACCCCTAAAACCACAATGATCCATAGTATTTTAAATACCTAATTACCAAACCAAAATTTTTCATATAAAACCTACCAATGTATGCAAAACATGCACATAACCTCAATAGCAAATCAAACCATTTTATTTGTAATAATGAATTAATGACATTCTCACCCATTAAACTCAGTAGAGTTCCATCCACATTCAAGGACTGTATTAGGCCCACTCACACTACCATAATCATTGAACATTCTAATGAAGATTCTAAGGCATAAATAAACACTTCATTACAAATAAACTAGTTAATCCTCAACACACATGACTCACTAGTAAGGTTATACAAATTTTCAACATATTCCTTTTCATAAATGTTTCAATCATGCAAGGAAACATCCTTAGTGACATGTTGACTAATTTGACCCTTTAGTCAAATTGAGTCAACCCCCTTTCAAGTTAAAAATTACATAGGGTCTCTTAAGTTGAAAAGTGTTCCAGCATGGTTTTAAATGAGGTCACAAACTATGATTCATCTTGGTCACACTTTTTTATTTGTCCTCAATTTTATTTTATGTCACCTTTTGGTCATCAAGATGAACTTGTATAGTTTCATTATAAATACAAGGGTTTAAAAGTGTAATATAATGTACCATGTGTTAGATAGGTGTTAGGTAACTATTTAGAATTTACATTTTATAAGTTTAACATTAAAAACAAGAAGATCAGTTGAAAAAGTGAGAGTTTCAATTGTTGTACAGACTATAAGATAGTTCTAGCACATGTGACTACTTCAAGAGTGTCCCTTTAGATCTCTATGGCTCATATATAATATCAATAAGCTTTGAAAACTCTAAAAATGATAAAAACTAGCCCATCTCTCTCATTACTCTCCTATAAAAGTCAAAAAAGTCAACCAATTTGTAGCTTATATAGATAAGAAGACAAGATTTGGTCTAAGTGCACATGGTGGCTATTAGTACTCCTAATGACCTATTATTTCATGTAAATATATTATATTTTGGTGGTTTGTGCTTCATTAACCATCACTAATACTAATAGTACCTCTAAATTACCTACACATCCCCAATACCTTAGTTTTCTTGCCTATTTGCATTGGTCTCATGAGTGATTTATGAAGATTTACAGGGTATGTTTGATCCTCTCATGTGGTTATTAAAATATTTTTCACATGTGAAACATGAGTTGGTAAGAAATATCATTATCATTATGCTAGAGGTGAACACATTATGGTATGCAAAGCATGTTTCCACAGTTACAAAGTTTTTCCTTGTGCAAGTGGCTTCAAATCAAAGGTAAGGTGTCTGTGTTCAACCTATGAAACCATAAAATTTAGTTTATCCATGGAAGATTTGCATTAAAGAACCTCAAGGTTGATGGAGATGGGATTATATGATAATTATTAAAATACTGATCAAAGCTTCAATATGATAGTCACCTATAGTCACCTATAGGGATGTACATAAGATGGATAAACTATCCAAAACCTAAGACACAAGTTGTATTCAATATCAAGACATGAATGAAATTATCAAGTCATTTAGGTTCATTATGTTGATCTTAGGCCATTTCAACCAACATATAAAGGTGCAGAGATTAAAATTTTTCTTAATGGGATTGATTACCTTAACTTCTCTAAATGAGGTTTTGCTCATATAATGAGGCATCTATTGGTAAGTGTCGATGAGGTATAAATAGGCTTAATATTTCCCTTATTATATCCTAGGCCTAGTATCAACACTTGAACATGAGAGGAGTTTTATAGGTCAAGATAAAGTGATGGTAGAGTGGATTTTCACTCAGGTAGGTTCCCACTTGAAACACTCAGCAAGCACAGTGCCAAAAAAGCCAAATGGACCTATAACTTGTAGTGACACTGAGTAGGTTGGTGATAGAGACATGAGAGCATGTTATAAAAATAGAGAATGGTACATAAAAATGTGAAATTATATTAATTACCTCAAATGAAGTGAGATAAATATAATGTTTAGACATATAGACACCTATAGGAGTTTATGGAACTCTTCCTAATTGCCACCTACAAGTGAAAAAATTAGTACATATTGTGGACTAGTCTAAGAAAAAAAGATTAAATAATGTTGGAAAAGGTATAAGGTGGAAAATTATATTGAATACATCCTTATAGTTTATGACATCACATTTTATGTGATTCCTAAAAAGAAAGAAATAGGGTTCTAACCTCACACTCAATCAACTAAGACCTTACACATAGTCACATTCTTAGAAACTAGTCTTGACAAATTTGAAGGTTTTGGGGTGATAGGAGCATGATATATCCTTGAAATTTATTTTATATTGTCCTAATTATTCATTCAATCACTCCATGATCTTACCTTGGCTAGACAAGTAGGGGAGATGCTCATTGTTCTATCACAGACATGAGGTACTCTAGTAGCAAAACAGTTTGTAAACTTAGTATATGAATGTTGTAATTATGAATAAGGAGTATTATAATGATCATGGGATGATATATATAATTGGAATAAAGGTGAAAAAAAATGGATAATCACCTACCATCATTAGAAACTCATAGGTGGCTATACACACAGTTAAACACAATTTGTCTATTAGGTCTAGAACTAAGAATAAACCTTCATGACCTCTAAATTGATCCAAATGAATATTTTATATAACCAAGGAATGAGATAAAATTAATGGAGAATATAAGGCTGGTAAGAACCATTTATTTTTAGGAAATAGCATAGGAGTGGTCATTTAGGCCTAAATTCCTATTAAGGGTATTTTAAATGCATAAAAGGAGATTGAAGGTCACTTTCATTTGCTCACATATATAATGACATTATGCATGGTGATTCAAGGAGATATGAATAGTATAAGTGTGTCCTTAACTAGTTCTTAGTGGATTTTTTTTAGGGATTGAATGTCTAGATTTTATGAACCATCACTAAGAACCAAAATAGCTCAAAAACCCTCCTAAAATCCTTGCTTGAACCTATTGGAGAAAATATGGAGATTTATGCATCTAGAAGTGGATAATTGGTCAGGAAAGTGGATTTAACCTATATATCACTCACATATACTCCATGACATCTAATTTTTCCGTACCATCACTTGTACAGACAATCCCAATTCACTATCTTTTACAAGATTTGAGTTGTTTTAGAGGTGCAGAGGGAAAATAATGAGTGAGAGACATTTATGGATGTATATAGGGACTTATTATGACTCAAAATACTCATCTCTCACCTTAGTTAAGCATAAAAATACTTCTTCTAGACCATTCATTGTAGGTAGTTTGAATATGGCACAGTGAGAAAGCAATGTGATGATTGAGTTGAAGAGGAGAAATGTGTTTTAGAGTTTCATTAGGGTATACAAGATGGAAAATAGGACAAAAAGGCTTTGAATAAATGTCATAATACCAATAAAATTCATATTCTTGAAAAATTGTAGGTCACTCAGGTGACAAGTGTGAAGACAAGCCTAAAAGGGCTAGTGAGTGTCTACAAATAGTGAATGACAGGTGTTTCAGGAGAAGACATCAACTAAAGGGCATAGATGAATTTTAAAAATATTGTTTCTAACCTCTAATATTAGGATATATGTGTCAAATACTTCTTAAGTTTGTTTCAAGTAGTCAAGTGACTCTTCATCATCAAGGCAGTTTTTACTAAGACAATAAAGAGTTCTATGCCAACTTGAATATGTCATGCTTCAGATGGACACTTGTCCAAGAAGACCATAGTATATTATCCACTTTATTATATTTAATTATAACTAGTTCTCATAGTTTGAAACTTTGTCTTATGACCCTTCCACTTTTGTTCTTTTCTATCCTATCATATGCTCTATATATGCAAGCCTTTTTGGCATTTGTATCTAGTACACACGTAGTATGGTGAATCCCTACTCATTTAGAACCTTGTTTTACCTTGTAATGAATGTTATGAAGTTTATTTTATATCTAAAATCTCTTTCATAAGTGTGATAAGTAGTGTACTTTTGAATCTATGAGTTTGACTCAAGAGAGGATGGTTAGTATGGTGTTAGTTCTAAAATGAAAACAAAATGAAAGAAACACACTAACTAGCATAACATCTCTAGGCATAGACACTAGGGAGAGATTAGTTAATAAACATGAATAAAACACACAATTAAAATGAAAAATAAACCTTCTTTTACCTCCATTTTATGTTACAAAATGCTTGTTGTAGTGGCTTACTTGGCTTGTGCTTATGAAGTCCTTGGCAATGGAAGCTTGGCTACCTTCATCTCTCTTTGTCACCTTTGGATTTGGCTTGGCTTGGATTAGAATCAATTTCACATGGTAAAACTAATTGCAATTTATTTTGAAATCATTTGTGCATTATAACTTTGAATTATCAAGACTTAGAAATGATGTTCATGGCCTCTCTATTTATATATTTTTGAGAGTGTCTAGAATCAACCTAAATCATCCATCCTACTCACAAAACGGTGAGAGCATTTGGCTTAGGTTGTTCACAAAATGGTGAAAGTGTATGGAAAGGGGGACTTTGGTGACCTAAAAATTAATTAAGCATGACCTAAATAGTCCCAAAATAACCTCAAGTCAAATTAATTCCATCTACACAAAAGGTAGGGAAAAACCAACTAGGTCCCAACAAGTTCTCAAATCTAGCAAATGGCCAGTCAAATGAAAACAGTGATGGTAAGGTGATGTAGCAATGCATGGTAAACAAGTGTTTCCCATAATTTTCCCATAGGTAGTTATAATTATGATACAAAAACATAGTTCAATGATACTAATTTGCCCATAAGTGGTTATAATTAGTAGCAAGACTAGTGAAACATTGATTTACCCATAGGTGGTTATAATCAGGATCACATAAACAAACTTAATAGGATGAAGGATATCTTTCCAGATCAACTATCACACTAATTTCATAGACTATCATTAGAAACATAGATTGGATTGATTGTTGAAACTTTATCAAAACCCCCCCACAAAAGGCATGGGAAGAACCAAATTAACCAAGATAAAAACAAGATTGGGTAGGATGAGTAAAAAAAATAGGATTTGGTGTAGATAGGAATGAAATGATAAGATGTATGAAATGGTAAGAGGGTTTGCCCCTATATGATAGGGTGAATAACATGAATATGAAACAATGGAAAATAGATATGTAACAATGGCAATGGAAATGTGAAATGATATGGTACATGTTTTTGGCTTGGGTGTGGTTTTTTATTTTATTGTTCCTATTGATAGGGAAATGCACATCCTAATCAAAAAATGATACAAATATAATAATCAATCATGTTAATTGCTAGCCCACACCTCATCTGAATAGTTTATCTATTAATAACTGCCTATAGATTTGGATTTCAAGAATGTTGTTGTGATCTTCATTGGTCATTTATTATGATTCCTTCAAGCATGAAGACAAGGTATCCTTGTAACCTTTGCAAAGGAAAGTGTGGTCATGGATGGAAAAAAAGGAAAAATAATGGATGGTAGGTTTGATTGTGAAATGGAATAGTCGATGATAATGGAATGTGAAATGGTTTGGAAACAAATGAAGATCAAGACTTTCAGTCACATGTAATGTTATTGATGCTATATTTGACATAATTTTGGTTGTGGTGGGGTCAAAGACTTGTTATCTTGATAGGATCACCATATTTTTCTATTGTCTAATCTTGAAAGTAGCTACCATCTAATAAGGATATAGATTAGATGCTATTTTGATTTGATCTTTGATTTTGTCTTCATCAAGTAGTGAAGAACTTTTGTGCTCATCTATTGGTGCCTCACAGAGGTTTTCACCAATGAAGTGTTGATTGTCCCATAGTGCCTCTGAGAAGGTTTTACTAAGGAATGTTGAATTTTGAATTTGATTATCTTCTAGTGATTTTTAAAAAGTTTCACTAGAAGATGTTGAGTTCTTACTTTGATTTTCCCTTAGTGCCTTCAAAAATATTTCACTAAGAGAGTGATCTTCTGCTACATGAATGTGGTCTTGGCCTCCTTGCTCTTCTTTAACTTCTATGTTTCCATAGATGCAGTTCAACAAAGTGTGATTTTATCAATCCCAATCAACATTTATGGGAGATAGAATGTTAATAATATGGGTATTTTGGTTGATGGTAATGGTTTGTTGAATGGTAATGGAATGGGTGTTGGCATCATAATCCTTATAGAATATACTAGGAGAACTTGTGTCGAAGCTAAATTACTCATCCTCAAAAATTGTAGCAGGATAAAAAATTATTCAAATTGATCTACAAGGCATGTATAACCAATGTTGTAACAACCACAAACATATTCTTCTTCTGAATCTAATTCTAACTCAAAGGAATCTGAATCTGATGTTGAGACTGATGTTGATTCTAATTTTGATGGTAAATATGATGTCAATTCAAGAATAAAACCTAATTCTAACTCTAATTCTTCATCTAATGAGTACACTATTATAATGATGTCTTGTTGAATTCTTGGTATTGGACAAGTAATAGCTTGTAATGGCATAATGGGCTCCACAAAAACAAGTTTTTCAAAGTGAGACTCCTCTAGGATGGGAAAAAGGTCAAGAGACAACTCCTCAGAGATTGGATTATCAATAGGAGGCTCTCAAAAAATAGGCACATGTTCGAGGTAATGATTTGTCCAAAGGCAGTTATAATCATTAAGAAGTGACTCAACAAAGACTGGCTTATGGGAGTGATAATCCTTGACAATTAGTATAGGATCAATAATAAATTCATCATATATTAACTTATCACAAATGATTGGTTCAACAAAAACATCTTGGATTGGTTGGTTCTCTTGGCCTTGGTTTCCAATGAGTTGGAAAATAATAGTTTTAAACATAGCTTGGTATTCAAATGATTGGATGGGTTGAGGTTTAGATGGGATGACTTGTGGTTGGATAATGGTAGGGCCTTGGGGAGCATTATTGATTTCATGAGCCAAAGGACAAAGGCTTGAGATGGTAATGATAGGGCATTATGAGGCTTGATTACTCACACAAGCCAAAGGATGAGGTCTTGGTATGGGAATGGTAAAACATTGTGGTCCTAGAATAGAAATGGTATGATGTGGTGGAGCTTGATTAATCACATAAGCCAAAGCATCCAAGTCTTCCTCACAAACCATATCATTCCAGCTATGATTTGGCTCATAAGTTGGTTCTTGACTGTGTTCCATGTAATGATTATTGAAAAGAGGGTATGGATTCATATCCCAAACAAAATTATCTATAGTTGGGTCTTCATAGTCTTCCTCACAAACCTCTTCATGCCAATCAAGGTCTTGATTTGGATTTTGTGGATTTTGACTATGTTCACCATATGGAGTATTATAGGGAGAATAATAAAACTCCTTAAAAAATATTTCTCTATAGGGGTTCCTAGTGGGATTTTATGCGTCCATTATATCATAAGTTGGATTGTACATGATTTCAATATAAGTGTAGCTAGACATATCCATGTAAATGATGAAATTCCTAAAAACAAAAAAGCTTAGAGTTCTACAAAATCCAAAAAAACAATGTCTAAAGGACAAATGGTTCAAACTTGGTAAAATTAGTCGAAAGGGTGGAGCTGTATCTCCAATATGGTCTGAAAGTGGAGTTGTATCTCCAAAATGATTTGTGCTAAGACTTGGCATAAAATAGCCTAACATCAAATATCTAATGTCAAATGTTATATGCACAAAAGGTCAAGTGTCTGAATAAAAATTGGCATGTCAAAGGTCTAGGTCAAAGTGTTATAAACAAGGTCTAAACTAGGAAAGGGAAAATTTGAGTTGCTAGGTCTTTTACCCAAACACAAAGTTAAAAGTTAAGTTAAAAAAAATAGGCATACACTAGGACTTTTCTCCAAATGATGTCAAAATCTAGACTTAAAACAAAGGCTGATGTGATTTAATTTAATCTAACAAGTTTGGAAATAACTTTGACATAAACCTGGAACACAGAATCAAATATAAACATGATCAATTGGCATAAGGCATAAGACAAAAAGCTCTTTGAGAAAGGTTGTGTTTTCCTAAATAAAGGCACAAACAATGATAAGGATAGGTATTGAATAAATAAGCCATCAATAGTTTTCAAATTTGGGTAATCGATTAACCAAATTTATGCAAACCAAAAGAGAAATATTTGTGTATTAACCCCATGAATTAAGGCCTAAATATAAATCAATAAATGTTTGAATCCAAAATTGATAAAGCTAATTGAAAACTAGGATTTGACCAAACAAGCTAGATAAGATTGGACAACATGATAACATAAGATAAAAGTCTAAATGGTATACACAAAATGGTTTGAAAAAAATGGTTTTTGATACAAGGTGAAACAAGTCTTGAAACAAATTGATCAACCTAATGGTGTAAGCATGCTTTAATGATGTGATCAATATTATGTTTCAAAATACTCAAAGGCACAAATGGTTTGACATGATTTGGGCAGCATATATTAGTGTAAGTTTTTACTTTTCTGTATTATTTAATTAGGGAAATTATATATTTGTGCATACATGGAGTTTTCCTACATTTGTGGGATAGGCTAGCTTATGTGGAGATGTGTGTCATAGATGTGTCATAGATGTCATAAAAATGTCATAAGTAACTCCCTTGACTAGCTATTTCAGGTATGGGAGTTACTTCTCTATTCTTAGCACCTTGTCACCACCTTTCATAGAGGAGTTACAGTCTATTATGGGGGTGCTTTGACCACCTTTTGTGGAGGAGTTACTTACGTGCTCTCCTATATGTATTATTCATTTTTGGCCATCTAATCTTAATCAAATATTGAGTTTTCTCCTATTTGTCTTGTGCAATTTATCTTCTTGTATAATTTCAAATTGCTTAAGCATCTATGTGATGTGCACTAGCTTCATCTCATGCGATCACATCTCCATTGTATTCGCATTATCTGGATTCTAGCAATAACTCTGATATGGTATCAGAGCCACCCTAATAATCATGTGTCTGGTTATGCTATTAGTTTATTATGAAATTATTACTTTGCTTTCTTAGTAATTTTTTTGTTTAACTCGGTTGTCTTTGAGAGTTTTGGTAGAGTTTCTTGAAAACTCATGCAAATCCATACAGAAAGCTGTTAAAAAAAATTACTTCTTTTGAGTTTCATTCAGATATACCCTTTAGATATCTGCGTTAAAATTTGCCGAGACATCTTGTATAGATCTGTGGTGGCTTCAGCAAAGGCGGTGGAATTCTTTTTTTTGTCATTCTGCAGGAAAAAAAAGATCTCTGCAAATCTGGTTTCTATTTCTTAGACATCGCTTTCAGCTTGGGGCAGCTCTCCAGGAAGCACATCTACACGTGGAGGACTCCAGCAGGGCGAAGTGGTGCTACACGGCATCTAGCGTGGAAGAATTTCCTAGGAGAGAGAGCATTTTAACTCTTCCTCATCTCGGCCGATCCTTTTACTCTCTCAGCTTCTGCCTTGTTTTTTGTGTTGGATGCATGTCTGGAGCAGGATCCTGATAGAACAACTGCAAGATAAATTGGGGCGCCACTGCCTGCCATTTTTTTGCTATTAATAAATTTGAAGTGCAAGCTTTTTTGGTGAGAGAAAACTGCCATAACTATTTTTTTTGAAAATGACACTTTTTTTCCCTTGTTTGGCATCCCATGTGGGCCCTTAAACACTTGGCGTCCATTAAATTGTCTTTTGCTTAAGTTTTTTAGTTAAAATTGACTTGTTAAAAAAAATCAGTCAATTTGACTGAATATTAAGTATTTTAGACAATTTGATAATTTGGGGGTTTAAATTTAAACTTGTATCTTCACCTGTTGAAGACGAAGGGTGAGGCCCAAGTTGGCAGGGGGCCAATTCCCCCTCACAAAGACCTCCTTTGGATTCATCACTCCATGCTGAGTCCAACGAGTGGTTGGAAGGCCACTTTATCTCTCAAAATAGACATTTTTTTAATGTTTTAGTGTTATTTTTTTGCAAAAACACTAGTTTACGAGAAATTGAATCTTTAATATCTTGCAAACGGTAGCTCAGATTCATGTGCCATTTTTTTCAAAAATGTTTGTATTTAAATTCTCTACAGTGTAGGTTTGTTATTTATTAAAAATTTACTAGTTTATAAAGTGCCTAAAATTTGGGTCTCCTGGGACGCATTTTCGGCTGAGTCCGACGTCCTGTTTGCTTAAAATCTTGCACTAATTTCTCTAAGACGCATTCTCAGCTAAGCCCAAATTTTTTTGAGCATGCACTTGCATATTTTGGGGGGGCTCAACATTTTGAGGGGGTGTGATTGCTTTTCAGCACTTGCAATCTTTGCTTTCATTCTCCTTTTTGCATAATTTCACAACTTGCAATCAACACAACTTCACCTAAATTCAGCTTAAAATGGATTCTTTTCAACTTAAACCCCTAAAAACCTTCAACTATCATGAATGGAAGGTTAAAATGTCAATCATTCTTAGAAGCAAAGGGTTGTATAGGATCAACATGGGTACTAAAGTAGAACCCAACACTGATGCTAAAAAGGTCAAGTGGTACAACCGTAGTGATGAAGCTTATGGATTACTAAGCTTGTTTGTGTCTCTAGAACTTCTCTTCCATTTAGAAACCTCCAAGACTACCAAAGACATATGGGACACCCTAGAAAACTTATTTGGGAAGCTTGATGAGATGAGAGGTCATGAGCTCGAAAATGAACTCATAAGTCTAAGTCCTAGCAACTTTGACACCCTACAGGACTTCTTCACTAAGTTTAAGGCCCTTAGATTGCAATTGAAATAATGCAAGATAGAGAAGAAAGATGATCAACTCATCCTTTCTATTCTCTCAAAGTTAGGTCCAAGTTATTCAGTTTTTGTCTCCACTTTTCATGCCACAAAAAGTGCCCTTGGCACTACATGGAAAATGCCTTCTTTGGATTCATTCATTGCTGACTTGACTAGGGAGCAAGATAAACTAATCCAAATGGGAACAATGAAGTCTAATCAACCCCAAGCTTTGATAGCTATAAATGGTAAGGATAAGACTTCAATAAAGGAGAAGAAGAAAAAGAATAAGGACCAGGAGAAGAAGAAAGAAAACAACAATCCTCCCAAAAACAACACTAAGTCTTCCTCTTCCAATGCTAAGCCTAAGAATGAGAAGGTTAAGTGTGCCTATTGTAAGAAGATAGGGCATGATGAACACAAATGCATGAAGAAACAAATAGATCACCTAACTCATCTTCTAGAGAAGCACAACATAGGTGTTCTTGAGTCCATCAAGCAGAATTCATCCACCCAAGATTCTACTAAGGCAAAAGGCAAGGGTAAGGAGAAAGAAAATGGCAAGGTACTTGTAGCTACAATAGCTTCTACATCTTCATGGGTCATCAAATCGGGTGCTTCTCACCACATGGGCTCTTCCCTAGTTGAGTTTTCATTTTTAGAGCCTTGTAGCATGACTTCAATTAGTTTGAGTGATGACATATCAGTTTTCGTTGCAGGGAGAGGTTCAGTTGAAATGGAAAGAGAAACATTCAATAATGTTCTAAGTGTTCCTTCTCTTTCAACCAATCTCCTATCAGTGTACTAAATCACTCACATTGGTCAGGGCATGAGAGTTGAGTTTTCACCATATTCAGTGGCTATCAGGGAGTTGCATAGTGATACTATAGTGGTAGTGGGTAGGGCAGATCACCAAGCAAGGTTATACATCTTCTCACATTTTGCACTAGATTCTTCTCCAACAACATTACTAACTCATTTAGATGGAGTTAGAAAATTATGGCATGAGTGGTTTGGCCACCTTAACTAATCCTACCTTGAACAACTTTGCAAAAATGACATGGTCATTAGCTTGCTTCGTGTCTAATTCTCAAAAGGACTTTGTGAGGGGTGCTCCCTTGGGAAGCATCCTGAAGCAAAATTTGACAAAGGAAAAGCTTGGAGGGCTTTACAACCTTTGGAGTTAGTCCACAGTGATGTATTAGGACCCTTTCCCAAACCATCTTTCACAAGGGCCAAGTACATCTTCACTTTCATTGATGATTTCTCTAGGTACACTTGGATATATTTTCTCAAACAAAAGCCTGAAGTGTTTGAAAAATTTTTAGACTTCAAGGCTCTTATTGAGAAATAGAGTGAGAAATCCATCAAGGTTATTTAAACTGATAATGGAGGGGAGTATGTCAGCAACAGGTTTAAGCATTTTTGCACCACAGAGGGGATTGATTTGTAGTGCACAATCACTTATAGTCCTTCACAGAATGGAGTTGTAGAGCACAAAAATAGGTTCTTGAAAGAGATGGGTAGCTATATGATTCACTCCAAATCCTTAGCACCATAGTACTAGGCTGAAGCCATCAATTGTGCTTGCTACATTCAAAATAGGGTTCCTCACAAAGCTTTGAAAGGGATAACACCCTTTGAAGCTTGGCATAAAAAGAAACCTGATGTTGAGTACCTTAGGGTTTTCAGATCCCCAGCCATGGCCCGCATACTGAAGAAGAAACGCAAAGCTATGGAACATTAGTCCAAGCCTTACATCTTTATAGGATATCTAGATGGTATTAAGGGGTATCACCTTCTAGATCTAACCACTCATGAGTTGTTCATTGAGAGAAGTGTCCACTTTTAGGAGAGTCCTAGAGACTCAACACTTGGCACTTCTTCTCTCTCATCGAATCCACTTCTTCATGATGATTCCTTAAATTTAGATCAGCCACAGTAGGTTCTTGAGCTAGAGACATCTTCTTATTTGAGTTTAGACAGCGAGGATAGTGATGCAGAGTCATCCAACTCTAGTTAGTCAGAAGATGAGGAGTTAGCACCTGACTCACCCACTTCTGGGCCACTTTGGGCCAGACAGACACTCGAGAGTGCTGACACTTGGGCAGAAGATCCTATAGATGATAGATGTACTAGGGGGATTTTTAGAGAGATCCACATGCCTTCTTTGCTTCAGTTTTAGATCCATAGACTTTTTGAGAGGCATCGGGGGTACTTGAGTGGGATAGTGCTATGGAGGAAGAATATTCTTCCTTAATCAAAAACCACACTTTGGATTTGACTTCACTTCTTAAGGGAAGGAAGATGGTTCAATGTAGGTGGATATATCAGACCAAGTTTATAGCAGATGGGTTGGTTTATAAGTACAAGGCGTGATTAGTTGTGAAGGGTTTCTCATAAGTGGTAGGCATTGAATACTTAGAGACCTTTGCACTTGTTGTAAAGATGACTTCTATCTAACTCACCTTAGCTATTGTCACATCACATGGTTGGGATGTGCACCAAATGGATGTGAAGAGTGCATTTCTTCATGGAGACCTAGAGGAGGAGATCTACATGGAGTAGCTGCCAAAATTTGTTTAGGAGTCTTCCTTAGTATGCAGACTTAAGAAATCTATCTATGGCCTCAAACATGCCCCTCAAGCTTGGTATGCCAAGATGGATTCCTTCCTTCTCACAACGGGTTTCACTAGGTGCCATTTTGACCCCAATGTCTACTTCTTGCGGTAGGATGATTTGCTCTTGATTTTGGTTCTATATGTTGATGACCTTTTCATCACTCGAAGTTCTTCATCAATTATTGCAGTGGTGAAAGCATCTCGCCATGATAGATTTGACGTGATAGACTTGGGTTTGTTGCACTACTTCCTTGGCATCGAGATCTCGCAGTCAGATTCAGGGATTTTTCTTACACAACCTAAGTATGCTCTTGATTTATTGTCTCAGTTTCACATGGCTGATTGCAAGCCATCTCTGACTCCCTTTCTATCAAGATTCAAGCTTGAGGCTGACTGTTCTTCACCATTGGTTGATGCCACTCGGTATCGACAACTTGTTGGTAGTCTCATCTACTTGACTCACACTAGGCTCGACATATCATATATAGTGGGACTTATCTCCAAATTTATGTAAGAACCTCATGAGCTACATTGGAAAGCAGATAAGAGGATCTTGCATTACATACAGGGTTCAAATAGATATGGGATTCATTACAAATTTGTCATAGAGGTTGACTTGGTTGGATATACAGATTCAGACTAGGTTGGTGATTCATAGACTTGCAAGTCCACTTTTGGTTACAGTTTCTCTCTAGATTTTGGTCCTATCAGTTGGTTTAGCAAGAAGCAAAATGCTATTTCTATATCATCCATAGAGGCAGAGTATAGGAGAGCTGTTAATGTAGCTACTGAGGCTATTTGGCTTCAGGGGATTCTTTATGAGTTTGGCATTCCTATCAGGCAACCCACCATCATTTATTATGATAACCAGAGTACCATTCAAATTTGTAGGAATCTAGTTCAGCACCAACGGACCAAGCACATAGAGATTCACATGCATTTCATTCAGGAGCTTATTCATATTTTGGTCATTGACTTAATATTTTGCTAGTCTTTAGAGTAGGTTGCAGACATCTTCACGAAACCTTTCACCGAGAGCAAGTTCATTCATCTATGAGCTCTTCTTGGGGTGTGGTCTACATCTATAGTAGCATCATCTTTAGGGGGGCCTTCTCATTTATTTTATTTCTCTCTTTTGGTGGAGAGTTTTTTCCTATGAGTTTTCTCCTTTTCTCTATCTTATGGGAGATTGCATTTGTACATGGGTACCTCATCAGGCCTAGTTATTGGGACCCATTTTATATTTCCACACTATCCACCTAAGCTGTGCTTATGGGGGTGTATTAGTGTAAGTTTTAATTTTTCCCTATTATTTAATAGGGGAAATTATATATTTGTGCATACATGGAGTTTTCCTACATTCATGGAATAGGCTAGCTTATGTGGAGATGTGTGTCATAGATGTGTCATAGGTGTCATAAGAATGTCATAAGTAATTCCCTTGATTGGCTATTCTGGGTATGGGAGTTACTTCTCTATTCTGATCACCTTGTCACCACCTTTCATGCAGGAGTTACAGTCTATTCTTGGAGTGCTTTGACCACCTTTTGTGGAGGAGTTACTTACATGCTCTCCTATATGTATTCTTCATTTTTGGCCATCTAATTTTAATCAAATATTGGGTTTTCTCCTATTTGTCTTGTGCAATTTATCTTCTTATATAATTTCAAATTGCTTTAGCATCTATGTGATGTGCACTAGCTTCATCTCGTGTGATCACATCTCCATTGCATTCACATTATCTAGATTTTGGCAACAACTCCGATAGCATAACACTACCCTCCGCAACTAAAATGACATACACATAAACAAGTTTAGAAAAAAAATTAAGGCATAAGTGTGGTGTAAAATTACCAACATAACACCTCTTTAGACAAAAGAGTGACATATAAACAAAGTGGTTTGGATATGGTTTATACACAAACAAACAAGTTTTAGTCTAAAAAAAACACCAAGTAAAATAAATGACTGAAATATGCTAAGTATAATTATCCAATTCCTAACAAGGGTATGGAAAAATGGGGTTGACTAAAACTAATTGGTTTTTATCATTCTAGGGGAATCAATTTCACAATGACTTTCATGTCAAACGATGCAAAAGATAAGCATGGAAATTGGGTGACCACAACTTTGGCTAGTTGTAAAAAAGTCTAGTCCTTTTTACAACCACTACATCCTGTTGTTTGCTTAGTGTAGTGTGATGTCCAAATCCAAATACATCTCATGTGCAACTCTAAAAGAGTAAGTGAAGTCAATGCCAGGAGATGAAACCCCAGGTCAAAGCTTCCCTAAAGAACTCATAGGAGGTAATGATGTCTCCCTCACAAGCCAAGTTTGCATAAAAACAAAGAAGTATGAAAGTAGAAAGACTTTGGGTCATATTTAAGGTCACCCAAAATTTGATGATTTTTTAGGGAGTGCTTTAGATGCCTTTATTTCTAAGCCTTGGACTAGGCTACTTGCAATAGGAATGGCACTTTTTATTCCAAGGGTTCCCTAAAGGGCACAAATGGAAGAACATATATGCAACACCCCTCTTTTTTCCAAACAAAAATTAGATCAAGTAACTATTGAAGACAAAAATATTGGAAAGATGATTTCATTTTTAATCCCAATTGAAAATGATGTGGTTTTAAATTGACCCTTGGTCTTAGTTGTAACTTTGAAAACTAATGCTAAAAACTCACTTAAGCACCTAAAATAATGTTCCTAATTCATTTTAAGCATGCAAAAGGTGATCTAAACATGTTTTTAGAAAATTTAAAGCTTGGTCTTACAACAAAAATGTTATCATGTCCTTTATCCTTGAAGCTCTTTTAGGTTTGAAACAATGAACTTTAAAAAAAGAGCTCTTAGGTCTATGTTTTAAGAAAAACATATTGATCAACGTCAGTTATACAACCGATGATGGTTACATTTTCTAATCTATGGTGGTTATCTAATTGACATCAATTATACCAATGTGACCGATGATAGGTATCTAGTTGATGTCATTTTTACTAACTGATGTCGGTTAATCTATCCAACTAATGTCAGTTTTACTAGCCAACATCAATTACTGTGTAAACCCATGGCAAACAAAAAATGGTAAAATAAAGTTAAAAAATCAATTTGCAAGAGTTTTAATGGTCCAAACAAATATTTTAAAGCTTCAAAATGATATTATTCATGTGTGGTATGCATCTAATCCCATCGGGCATGCCATATGTGAATCTAGGAATTTGACTTAAGAGATGATGGTTAGTATGGTGTTAGTTCCAAAATAAAAAACAAAATGAAAGAAACACACTAACTAGACTAACATCTCTAGTCCTAGACACTAGGGAGAACTTATTTAACAAACATGAATAAAACACACAATTAAAATTCAAAATAAACCTTCTTTTACCTCCCTTAGATGCTCCAAAATGCTTGTTGTAGTGGCTTACTTGGCTTGTGCTCATGAAGTCCTTGGCAATGGAAACTTAGCTACCTCCATATATCCTTGGCACCTTTGGCTTTGGCTTGGCTTGTATTAGAATCAATTTTTCATGGTAACACTAATTTCAATGTCTTTTGGAATCATTTGTGCATTATAAATTTGCATTATCAAGACTTAGAAATGATGTTCATGGCCTCTCTATTTATATATTTTTCAAAATGTCTAGAATCAACTTGAACCATCCATCCTGAGATTGAGATGTGTTGTTGAGGATTAATTCTATTTTTGGAATTAAGTTTATAATTATCCTCATCATGACATTGGAATAATGGGAAATTAAGAGTCATGGAGGGCATCATGGAAGGCATTGATGAGGCATGGAGGCCATGAATCCTGATATTTGTGGCATTTATGGCCTAGGGATGTCTTCCCAAGAAATGAGGTCACCTAATGACGCAAATATTCAATATTAATTTCCAAAATAAATTATTCAACAATTTTCCATGGAATTATTAATTATTCCTTGATTTTTAATAATTATCTCTTAAGCATGATTAAGCAGTTTGTGCATAAATTACTCAAATTGATCACAATGCCTTATTATTGGTCCAAAATTTAACTAGATTAGAATTAAAAGGCAATGTTAAATGAATTGGCTCTATTATCCCATTTATGATATTATCAACAAAAAATAATCAAGGCATGTGTCTTACGCAAGAGATTTTATAGGAAAGATCAATTTAAAGCACCTAGGTGTAAAATTGGCATTTTGACTCAGAATGATTTGATCAAAGTTAGGTAGCCCATAAATTGCATTGCCCCATTTAGTAATACCCTAGCCAAAATTGGAACTTGAATATGTCAATTTCAACTTTTTTAGCATGTTTTAGTATTTTTAGGCCAAATTGTGCATTTTAAGTGAAAATTGGTCAAAAGCCTGAATGGAGGTTATCAATGCCCAGATTTAGGTGTCTACAGTACTTACATGTTAAGCGATGAATATCTTCTCCTTACTTCCATTATGCTCTTGCATATTTTATGTGAGTGATACCTCTTCTAATAGGTCTCATAAAGTGTATGTGTTTGTTAAGTGTGTCTTGAAGTATAAGAGGAACTAGTAGTGTCTAATATCATACCTTTTTTTCACCCACATCTAGTTATGCATAACAATCTACCTCTAAGAGAAATACTTATGCTAGAAGGACAATGAGTTAAGGTTAGTTTTAGTAGTCTTTTTTCTTAACATAGATGCAAGTGTGTTGTGTGGACTTATCTTTGGTGTATCACCTCATTAGCACATGTTTATTTTATGTCTCCTTCTTCCCTTTCACCCCCAATAGTGAAAAATATAAATCAAGGGAGCTATCCCTTTAACCTAGAGGTTTACCTCTACTATAGGAAAACCATAAGCCTAGAGGTAATCCAATATTTTACTCAATCTAGAGAAGGATTGAATAACCTCTCTGGAGTACAAGATTGAGTGACAATAGTTCTATCATGCCTAGTGGAACCAAGGTCTAAAAGAGTGGAAGTATTGTTGGTGTGTTCTTCCTATTATCTACTTTTGGAAGCATCCAAACAAACACCAATGACGAATTTTAATGTAATCAACTAGTTATGAGTAGCCTAAGTACTTTTTAAAAAATATTTTGATCAATTCTTATGTTTCATGTGACTAATAAAGTTGATATGGCCAGTTATGTTGAGAATAACTACTATGCACCTCCCTATAAACCTTTTTATGACCCATGTTATAACCCTCAACAACCTTATTAAGGTTGTTATCATTCTTATGAGCCATGGTATCCCCATGATCATCCTATTCTTTTTATATATGAACATGATGTTATTGAACAACCCTATGAAGAAACAGATGAATAATCTTGTCAATAAGAGTAACAAGAAGTGTCTCCATATCCTTCTCAACGTGATTTCCATCAACCTTGTCATGAGGAATCAAATGGTACCATTGATTGTAAAATAAGGTATTGGGAGGCAAGATATAAATTCATGCAAGCTCAAGTTAGGTAACTAGCTCAATAAATTGAAGCTTTCCAAAACCCCTATTATCTTCCTCCTCCTACTTTAATTCAACCTCAAGATAAATCCTTCTTAGCACTCATGCCAAACATGATAAAATTAGAAAGGGTGATGACAAAATGGGATGAGGAACTTGATGTTATCCCTATTCATCTCATAGAGAAGTTAATTAAGTTGATTCAATTCCTTATGAATGAGTGGAGGTTGGTTGAAGAGGAATCCCACTATGTCATCAATGATGATTTTCATGAAATGAGATGTTATATCCAAAGGGGGGTAGATAGACTAGAAATATGGGGAAACTAAGAGCTTGAAGATGAGTTTGAAGTTGTTGAAGATCCTCAATAAGGATATGAGCAAAGTGAAACTCTTATTGAAGAAGGTGTCTCTCTCATTGCTCAATTTGACTTATCATATAACCATGAATTCATTCAATAGTCCTCTATTCTCAAGCCCATTAATGAGCTCTCCATCACACCTCATACTCCCACTCCAACCAATGAGCCTATCCAACACTCTTCTACCCCATCCCTTCTTGAAGGAGAACCTATCCTATGGGATATTAGTAAAGAAGAACAAACTCAATTTTTAGTTGATCAAGAATATGACATGAGAATCTATGATGAAAGGATCACCACAGGGACTCACTTTGATGAAGACAAGTGCAAGTCAATATTATTAAGTGAATAAAAATATGTTTAAATTCATGTTGAATCTATCCACACAGAGTTTAGTTAGGAAATGAAAGAAGAGGTACTTGAGAAGGACTTCACATCTATTGAGTTGGTTAGTGTTCATGTGTATGAGTAAGAGCTAGGACCTAAAAATAAAAAATAAGAGCCTAATGATGAATCTATGGAGAAAGATGATATGAGGAAAATATTCTATGACATATATAATGAATTTGAGTCCCTTCAAATGCCTATACCTCTTACTATCAAATTTGAAGATATCATTGAAGATGTTTTTCCCTTTGAAGTAAAACATGATAGCTCCCAAGGTATCAAGCTTATTGAAGTGGTAGTTAATGAGTTTACAGTTTATAAGTAGATTAATCTCATCCAAAGTACCATAGAGGTAAAATAACCATTCTTGGATGATGCATCATTGGGTCAAGTTTAAGTTGAGGAGTACCATGAAGATATGATTGAGTCAAAAGAAGAATTCATCTTCATAGGTGATATGTTTGTATATACTATGGTTACATTGAAAATAATGTCAAAGAGAGTGGTAATCATGAAGGAATTGAAGATAAAAATTCCAAATCTTAAAAGGAAATATTCCTCAATCACTCCATTTCATGAAGCAAACTATGGTTCAAGGTTCCCCTTTGATCTAGGAGGAAGAGTTCTATTCAGGTTAGTTTGTGCATAAGTTAGTTTATTTAAGTTGTGTGTGTTTTTCCAAAGTGTTCATGAGAACAAAAGTATGTGTCTCATTTTCTTGTATTGTGTGTTTGTTTCCCTATTGTGTGTTGTATGATTTAGTGTCCTTTTATATTCTTATCAATGTCATCTGTAGTGTATAGGTGACTCCATTTCCCAAGGATAGGATAAGGAAACTAGTCCTTAGCATATCAAGCTTGTTATCTCTAAGCAATCACCAAAATATTGAATAATTTGACCCCTTAGTAAAATTAAGACAACCAACCTATAAGTTCAAACTTCCATAGGGTCTCCTAGGTTAGAAATTGGTCCACCATGGTTTTAAATGAGGTCACAAACTATGTTTCATCTTGGTCACACTTGTTTATTTGTCCTTAGTATCATTTTATGTCACCTTTTGGTTATCAAGATGAACTTGTATTATTTAATTATAAATACAATTGTGTCAAAGTGTAATATAAATTACCATGTGTTAGATAGGTCTCAAGGAATTATTTAGAATTGATATGTTGTGGGTTCAGTGTTAAAAATAAGAAGATTAGTTGAAAAAATAGGAGTTTCAATTATTTTATAGACTATAGAATAGTTATATCACATGAAAATACTCTAGGAGTGTCCCTTTAGATCTCCATATCTCATATCCAAGCTCAATAAGTTTTGACAAGTCCAAAAATGACAAAAAATAGTCCATCTCTCTCATCGCTCTCTTGTGAAAGTCAATAAAGTTAACCAATTTACAGCTAGTAAAGATAGGAGGAGGAGAGTTGGTCTAAGTGAACTTGGTTGTTTTTAGTTATTTTAATGAGATCTCATTCATGATAATAGTTTCTATTTTGGTGGTTTGTGCTTCATGAACCATCACTAAGACTGCTAGTTCCTCCAAACTACCTACACATCCCCAATACCTCAATTTTATTGCCTATTTGCATTGGTCTGATTATTCCAAGTTATTTATGAATATTTTTAGGGTATTTTCACTCCTCTCATGTGGTTCTTAAAATGAACCATCATTAAGACTGATAGTTCCTCCAAACTACCTACACATCCCTATTACCTCAATTTTATTGCCTATTTGCATTAGTCTGATGCTTCCAAGTTATTTATGAATATTTTTTGGGTATGTTCACTCCTCTCATGTGAATCATGAGTTGGTAATTAAAATCATCCTCATTATGCTAGATGTGAACACAATATGGTCTACAGATCATGTTTTCATAGTAATAGAGTTTGTTTTTGTGCAAGTGGCTTTATATCAAAGGTAAGGTGCATGTATTCAACTTCTCAAACAATGTAATTTAGTTTATCCATGGAAGTTTTACATTAAATAACCTCAAGGTTGATGGAGTAAGATATTTAATATGATAGTCACCTACAATCACCTATAGGAATGTACAAAATATGGATGAAGTATCCAAAACCTAAAACATAGGTTGTATTCAATCTCAAGACTTTAATGAGATGATCAAGTCATTTAGGTTTATTGTGTTGATCCTAGACCAATTCAATAAACATATAAAGGTGTAGATATTAAAAATTTGTTTAATGGAATTGATTACCTTAACTTCTTCAAATGAGGGTTTACACATATAATGAGCCATCTATTGGTAAATGTTGATGAGGTATAAATAGGCCTAATGTTTCCCTTATTCTAGCCTATGCCTATTAGAAACAATTGAACATGAGAAGAGGTTTATAGGTTATGAGAAAGTGATGGTAGAGTGGAGTTTCACTTAGATAAGTTCCCACTTGAAGCACTCAGTAAGCACAGTGCCAAAAAAGCTAAATGGACCTATAACCTACAATGACACCTAATAGGTTGGTGATATAGACATGAGATAATGTTATAAAACTAGAAAATAGTACGTATAGATGTTAAATTATCTTAATTAAATTAAATGAAGTGAGATAATTATAATTCTTAGACATAAAGACACCTACATGAGTCTATTGAACTCTTCCTAACCACCACTTATAGTTGACATAGTACATATTGTGGATCAGTCTAAGAAAAAAAGATGATACAAGTTTGATAAAGGTATAAGGTGTAAAATAATATTGAATACATCATCAAAGTTGATGACATCACATTTTATGTGATTCCCAAAAATACATAAATAGGGTTCTAACCCCACACTTAGTCAACTAAAACCCTACACACAGTTGCATTCCTAGTTACTAATCTTAAGGAATTTAAAGGTTTAGGGGTACTGGGAGCATGAAAAATACTTTAAAGTTATTTCATAGTGTCCTCATGAGCCATTCAATCCTTGCATGATCTTAACTTGGTTAGACAAGCAGGGGAGATGCTCTCTATCTATCACAAACATGAGGCATTCCAATAACAACATAGTCTGCAAACTTAGTATATGAGTGTTGAAATGATGAATGAGGAGTCTTGGAATGATTATGGGATGATGTATATAGTTGTAATAAAGGTGAAAAATCATGGATAAGTGCCTATAATCATTTGAAACTCATAAGTGGCTATACACATAGTCAAATATAATTAGTTTATTAAGCCTTGAACTAGGCCTAAACCCTCATGACCTCTAAATTGATCTAAATGACTATTTGATATTTAAAAATAATGAGAGAGACTTAATTGGATAATATAAGGATTTTAGGAACCATTTTATTATAGGGAATAACACGGGATTGGTCATTCAGGCCTAAATTCCTATCAGGAGTATTTAGAATGCATAAAAGGATCTCAAAGGTCACTTTATTTTACTCACATATGTACAAATACTATTCATGGTACATTAAAGAGTTGCTAATAATTGAAGGGGGTCCTTAAATAGTTTTCAATGGAATCAGTGCAAGGATTGAACATCTAAATTTTATGAACCATCACTAAGAATTAGAACAACTCAAAACCCTCCTAAAATCCTTGCTTCAACTTGATGGAGAAAATATGGAGAGTTATGAATCTATAAGTGGATAATTGGTTAGGTAAATGATATTAACATGTCTATCACTCACCCAAGATCCATGACATCCATTTGTTATGTATCATCACTTGTATGGCTAAGCCCAATTCTCTACATTTTATAGGATTGGAGTTGTTTTATAGGTGTAGAGGGAAACTAATGAGTGAGATCCATTGAGGGAGGTCTATAGGGACTTTTTATGAATCCAAATATTCATATCTCACCTTATTTAAGCATAAAAATACCTTTGTTATACCATTCATTATAGGTAGTCTGAATATGGTACAGTGAGAAAGTAATGTGACTGCTGAGTTGAAGAGGAGAAATGTGTTTTTGAGGTTCATTAGGGTATAAATTATGGAAAAGAGGATTTTAATAGATGTAATAACACCTCTAAAACACATATTTTTTAATAACTACAAGACACTCAGGTGAAAAGTATGAAGACAAGCTTACAAGGGCTAGTGAGTGTCTACAAACAGTGAATGATAGGTGGTGTAGGAGAAGACATCAGTTAAAGGGCATAGATGAATGTTAAAAATATTATTTACAAACTCCCATTTTAGGATATATGTTTCAAAGACTTCCTAATTTAGTTTCAAGTGTTCAAGTGAGTCTTCATCATCAAGGTAGTTTTAACTAAGACAATAAAGAAATCTATGCTAACTTGAAGAATATGGTATGCTTCAGATGGACACTTGTCCAAGAAGACCTTCATAGTCTATTTTAAACTTAATTATCTTGAATTTTAATTTTTTCTCATAGTTTTACACTTGGTATTGTAACCCTTCCACTTCTCTTTTTCTCTATCTTAGCGTATGCTCTATATATGTAAGCCTTTTTGGCATTTGTATCTAGTACACACCTAGCATGGTAAAGCCCTGTTGGTTTGGCACCTTTTTTTGAATTAAAATTAATATTATGAGTTGATTTTATCTCTAAAATATCTTTCATAAGTGAGAAAATTAGTTTACTTGGATGTTAAGTGACAAATGTCATCTCTTGGATTTTATTATGCCCTTGCATGTTTTATGTGAGTGATACCTCTTCTAAAAAGTCTCATAAAGTGTATGTGTTTGTTAAGTGTTTCTTGAAGTGTGAGAGGGAATATTAGTGTCTATTATTAGTCCTTATTTTCATCCACCTCTGGTTATGTATAACAATTTACCTCTATGAGAAATACTTATGCTAGAAGGACAATGAGTTAAGGTCAGTTTTAGTAGTCTTCTTTCTTAACACATATGCAAGTGTGTTGTGTGGAATCATATTTGGTGTATCACCTCATTATCATAGGTTTATTTTATGTCTCCTTCTTCCCTTTTCATTCCTAAAAATTATTAGTCTAGTGTAGTGTTAACCTAAAAGATAAATCAATGAAACTATCCCTTTAACCTAGAGGCTTACCTCTGTTATAGGCAAACCACATGTCTATAATTAATCCAATGTTTCACTCAATTTAGATAAGGATTGAACAACCTCTCTAGGGTGAAATATTGAGTGACAATATGACCCTTTGAATTTTTATATAACCTATTACATTTTAGTGCCTATATTCAATTATTTTCTTGAAACATCCTAAATGACCCTTTGAATTTTTACATAACCTACAACATGTTAGTGTCTATATTCCATTATTTTCTTAATATGATATCCATTTATAAAAAGGTCATCCAAGAGCTATGTTTAAATCAACGTAGACATAAGACAACAAATTTTTAATGATGATTTATTGGTCTTTTATTTAGAAACATGGTTTCTCTCAGGCACTCTAAATCATTCAACATTGTTCAAGATATGTATACAACTAGCTTGTTTATCAAGATTGTTTTCATATATATACCCACAATCAAATATCACAAATGAAATAATGGAATATAAAAATACAAAATCCTTCACTATAACTCTTCTTTCCTCCACATGGTTGATACACCAATTGTAAAACTTGAGGGGGGTATTGAATATTTTATCACAACAATGGATTTATGGGAATCATCCTAATTTTCATGATACTACAACTCAAATCCCACTTGGGGAGGCAACTGATAATTATTTGAGAGGCCTTGGTTTTTTACCAATATATAATCTAGATAATCATTTTTTATTTAGCAATAAATTATGTAACCATGATATTATTATCATCATTCATATCCATATCCATTATAGCACATGGTACATATTTTATATATGTTTATTGCTACGATTTAAAGCTTATGTAATGTTCCCTTTTATAGATTAAAATAATTAATAATATTATTTAAGTTAGGCCTAGTCATTTCTAATTGATCGAGAGGTCAATTTGGAAAAGGTCCCAGATCATAAAAAATCTTGCACCATTACAAAGATCCCATCAAGAGCTTTCTGATGGGTATGTGGAACTTCAAAAATAGAGCTCATATGTTCCTTGTGTAGTTGGTCAAATTTCTAGTCAAAGCTAGTCAATAAGTGGTCAAAGCTGATCAAAATAAAAAAATTGACCATCATGGAATATTTATGAACTAGTTCCATGATGTAGAGCTCATCACAAGCTTTCTATCATATTTTATGGTTAAAAAGATAGATTTCATATGTGAAAGTTAGGACCAATCAAAATGATGACATGGCAATAAAGTGATGTGGCAATATGATTCAACCTATGTCTTTAATATTTAAGAATAAACATATTCCATCATATATTGGGGAATAATTATCACCCCATATTTTTAAAATGTGATGGATAATTAAAAATCCCATAAAAATTGTGTATGGCATAATTATGAAATTTATTAAAATAGATTGAGGATAATCATCCCAATCAAAAAAAGTGGATCTGTGACAAGTATATAAAGGGGTCAGAGGTGAATTTAATTTCATTTAAAAAATTTAAATCTCTCATTGCCAAAGAGCTAAAAATTTGAAAGTTGAAGAGCTAGAGTCGAGAGCCAGAGCCAGAGCTAGAGCCAAAGCTAAGAGATGAGAGCTAGAACCAGAGCTAGTTACTAGAGCCAGAGTCAATGTCATAAAAACATTTATTTATAGATTGATAACCCCTACTAGGGATAAGGTGATGTATAAAGAAATTTTACATCAATAATCGATTGGTTTTGCCTTTAAGTATGACCCAGAGATGTAACCTAGATCAGTTGAACTCTATTAACAATTTTGGTATTTGTATTTCAATTATTTACGATTTTGTTCTTTCCACAAATTTTATTCAATTATTCAAATGTGGATGCAATATTTAATCAAACACAACACTTAATAGAAATCAATTAAATGGCTAATGTTCATTTGAAGGTGTAATTGGAAGGAATGAATACATAGATATTTATATTCAGTTTTAATCTAATTTTTAAACACTTTAAATCAGTTTTGATAATTTATTTAAAGCAATTATTCAGTATCAAATATAAATTGAAAGTGAACTTGAAGGGTTCTAAATGGGTTTACAGATCAATTTTGGTATCAAAGTAGTTAGAATGTAGGGATTAGCTTTGGATTATGTAAAATTTTGATTTCAATTTCAATTGGTTTTATTCAGTTTGTGCAGACATTTGAACTTGTTTAATCTTCTAGTGAAGTGTGCAGTTGTTGGAGATACAAGTTATTTTTAGTATGAGGAAACTATGTGCAAAGATTTGAAGAGAGAAAGACTAGAGGAGCTTGAAGGCTTCAAACATTAGATTAAAATATAAAAATCTATGATAAGAAGGATGTTAAAGTCCTTAGAAGATGAAAAGCAAGAGCTGCAAGATAGACTACTAAATCATGGGGAGTTTCTCTCAGGGATCATCTAGGAGTTGTAACTTGAGTTTTAAGCCAATGACAAGTTATTGGCATAGTCACAAAATGGTGAAGAAATGGAGGAGAAAGCAAATTTTATGAGACCATCCTCTACCATAGATGCACAAACATAAATAGAGGTTTGTAATGTAAGTAATTCACCATGTTATTCCTTTTCTTCCCATCAAATTGAATCTTTTGGGGAATTTGAGAAGCATACTCGTGGTATTGGCTCTAAGTTGCTAATCAAGATGGGTTTTGATGGAAAGGGCCTTGAAATCAATGGCCAAAGAATTACTAATCCCGTACAGGTTGAGGAAAGACTTCAATATGCATGTTTTTTGATTTTTTAGTGGTAATGGAGAAGTTGGAGAATGATCTAAAATAACTAAAATAAGAGATGCTTCAAGAGATAAGCCCAAGCCACTATCGATTTTGTTAGGTTGTGGAGCTAAAAGCTTCACAGATGCAAATGGAGGAGGTTGCTTAGTGTTACAAAAATTGATGTCGGTAGAGCAACTAACATTAGTCACATCCAGTTACAAAGCAGCCGACATCGGTCAGAGATCGACCAACATCGGTCATCTCCAGACAGACAGGGACTGACATCAATTGCCTGTGCATTCCAAAACTGGTTGTTGATGAATAGTTAGTTTGTTGAATGGGTTATTTGCATGTAAAGACTAATTTTAATCTTGGAGCTATAGTTCTAATTATTATAATTAGATGTCTAATTATTGTTTGAATGGGATCTATATAATGGACTCATAGGCTGTATTGTAATCAAAGACAAGGAAGAGATCCTTCCAATTGTAAGATCTAGGTTTGCAGTTGTGCAAAACCAAGTTGATCTGTAGGTTGTGCAAGATCATGTTAGATCTACATGGTAAGTAAGATCATTTTAATTACAGGTTTTTGCAAGTTCATGGGAGATCTACTTGGAGTACTTTGAGTACTTGTGTACTGGCAGTAGTGATACTGACTGGTGGAGGTGAACAACAACTCTGTGTTTGAGTTGATTTTTGTGACCGTAATTGAGAGAGAGAGAACTCTTGATCGAGAATTACTGGGAGTCCTAGAGGTGTGGGAAGCCTCATAGGTGTGAGAAGAGTGTGGCATCTTCTTGATTGTATTTTCTTTTTGGATGAGTTGAATACAAGATTGTATTGTCTCTCAAATTCTGTGTTGTTTCTAATTTCTTGTTACTTGTTACTTCTGGTTAAATTTTTTGTTTAGTTGCTTATACAAGGTAATCAATTGTGCTCCTAATCCTGAAAAAGTGGTATCAGAGCTAGGGTTGCAGGTTCACAGAGCCTGGTTCAGAGCAAGTTTGTGTTTGATTACAGGTCACTCTCAGGGGTTTTTGATTGAGTGGGAGTAAAGCAATGGCAGAATAAAGTAAGCTAAGAATGGAGAAGTTTAATGGCAAGAATTATCAATTATGGAGGATGCAGATAGAAGATTATCTATATCAAAAAGATATGTACTTACCGTTGGGTGGGGTTGCAAGCAAGCCCACATATATGAAAGATGAAGAATGGAAGGTTCTTGATCAAAAGGCTCTGGGATCTATAAGGTTGAGCCTGGCATCGTCTATGATTTCCAACTTATCACAGGCTAAGACAATGGTAGAGTTAATGGGATCTTTGGAAAATTATATGAAAAACCCTCAGCTTCGAATAAGGTATTTCTTATGAAGCAATTATTTAATTTGCAAATGTTGGAAGGTGGATCTGTACAAAGTCATCTTAGTGATTTCCATGGTTTGGTAAACTAGTTAGTTTCAATCAATATTATTTTTGATGATGAAATTAAGGCTCTCTTAATCTTATGCTCATTACCTGAAAGTTGGGATAGTTTGGTAATGGCAGTTAGTAATATTGTGTCTGCTTCAAATATCTTGAAAGTTGATGATGTTGTTAGTGTAATCTTGAATGAAGAAATTCATGGGGAAAGCACAGGTGAATCATCAGGGAATGCTTTAAGTGTTGAAAGTAGGTGAAGGCAAAGAGAGAAGATCAAGCAAGGGAGATCAAGGTCAAAGATAGGCAGGAGATCCAAATCCAGGTATGACAAGATTATCTGCTAGAATTGTGGAAAGAAAGGGCACAAAAAGAAAGATTGTAGGTCAGTTAAAGATCAGCATGAAAGAAATGAAGAAGTAGATGTTGCAGATATTATTGCACATGATGTTCTTGTATGTTCCTTGGATAAAGTGGAATCTTGGGTGTTAGATTCTAGTGCCTCTTTCCATGCAACCCCAAATAGAGCATCTTTTCATGATTATGTCCAAGGGGACTTTAGAGAGATTTATTTAGGGGATGGTAAGCCTTGTCAAATGGTTGGCAAAGGGAAAGTGTAGCTGAAATTGCAGACGGGCAACACATGGGTGTTGAAGGAGGTTAGCATGTCCCAGTCCTAAAGTAGAACTTGATTTATATTGGAAAGTTGGGTGATGAGGGATGCATAGTAAATCTCACAGCGATGACTGATGTTGGCCGATCTCTAACCGATGTCAGCTGCTTTGTAACTGGATGTGACCGACGTCGGTTGCATGTGCATTCCAAAACTAGTTGTTGACGAACAATTAGTTTGTCAAATAGGTTGTTTGTATGTAAAGACTAATTTTAGTATTGGAGTTGTGGTTCTAATTATTGTAATTAGATGTCTAATTATTTTTTGCATGGGATCTATATAATGGACTCATGGGCTGTATTGTAATCAAGGACAAGGAAGAGATCCTTCCGATTGTAAGATCTAGGTTTGCAGTTGTGCAAAACCAGATTGATCTGCAGGTTGTGCAAGTCATGTTAGATCTACATGGTAAGTAAGATCATTTGAATTTCAGGTTGTTGCAAGTTCATGGGAGATCTACTTGAAGTACTTTGAGTACTTGTGTACTGACAGTAGTGATACTAACTAGTGGAGGTGAATAACAACTCTGTGTTTGAGTTGATTATTGTGACCGTAATTGAGAGAGAGAACTCTTGATCAAGAATTACTGGGAGTCCTAGAGGTGTGGGAAGCCTCATAGGTGTGAGAAGAGTGTGGCATCTTCTTGATTGTATTTTCTTTCTGGATGAGTTGAATACAAGATTGTATTATCTCTCAAATTCTGTGTTGTTTCTGATTTCTTGTTACTTGTTACTTCTGGTTAAATTCTGTGTTTAGTTTCTTATACAAGGTAATCAATTGTGCTCCTAATCCTGACAGATTCAACCCATTCAAAGAGATGGAAAATTATATAAGCTAAAATCTAGAAAGGGACAACCCATCAATTATGGAAAATGCATCCAAAATAAATTCAAGGCATCTCCATTGAGAGATGAACATCCCAACGGAGAAGGTAAAATAATTTCTCCTCATCATGCTTGCAAACAGGATAAAAGGTATGACAAGCATATATATTCCAATGTCTTCTTTGATTATGAGAAGAATGGTATTGGTACATAGAATTTGTGGTATAAATATCCATGTACATTTTGTGGATTAATTAACCATTGTATGGCCATGTGTTGGAAGAGAAAATCCTTATAACGAAAGGTTATGTCCATCAAGAAGGAGACAAGTTGTAAAAATCACTCTCCAAGCCAAAATAAGGAGAATGGAAAGAGGGATTTTTTGTCCAAGAAAATGGACAAGAATTATTGCACTCAATGTAATATGAGTGGTCATTGGGTTGATAAGTTTTGGATGCTTCATCCACAACTTCGTTCATATACTTGCAAGAAGAAAGTTGTGCACGTATCCATGAAGAAAGAGGTAGCAGATGAAAGAGTTGGTAAAGTACCAATGGTCCAAGAGGAAACCCATGAATAATATCACCTATCCAAAGAATATTATATTAAGGAGTATCCCAAATTGGAGCATCCATTAAATTAGATCGGTAAGAAATGGATAGAATTTTTTCAAAGCTAAGTTTGATTTATCATGCTTAAATTCACCTTCAAAGCACTTTATTTGGTTTCCATTGTTAAATAATCATGAAAGGAACTAACCTAATCTTTTGGAGTAAGTGTGGAGGTATATCACTCCTTTAAAGTGAAAAATGGAGTAACAATCTAGATGAGAAGCATATTGTGAACATCCCATTATTAGTAGTAGTATCATTTATTATTTTATGTTCTCACATTCAGATTGGCATATTTTTTATTACCTTTTCTTGTAGCATTTGGCAAGATGGTAAAGAGGCTCCATTGAGAGTGAACATTGAAAAAAATCTCTAAATTAGATCTGGGGTATAACAATAGTGGAAAGAAATGTTACACATAGCTGAAGAGTTTCTTTCAAAAGGAAGACAAGTAGGCATGAATCAACATGTGAAGTGCTTCCAAGGTAAGTAGCACTTAGTTATACATTGTTGTTTTGGATTAATTTTGATGTCCATTTTCATAAAAATACATGTTTTAAATATGTGTAATCATAGTATGCACATTTGTAAAATACCCTAAGAAGGGCACTATTTGTAATATATATGTTGCATTGTAAGACCCCGTGAAGGGCAATTTGTAAAAGTGATGATATGATATCTCTTATTGTATGAAACATAGCTCTATGTCCTTGTGATAATATTGAAACAAATAGGGAGAATATGGATTACATTTATATAATGGGAAATCATTACCTTAGCAGAGCAATGTCATGTAATATAAAATATCACTAAGTTTATCTGTGTAGAGGCTCTTGAGAAGCCATGCAACAAAAGAAATCATTGCATTCTAAATCCTAGTTCTGTGTAGAGGCTATTGATGGCCATGAAGTAGTAGAAGATTTGTGGAAGGTGTTATTAATTGGTTGTTTCAAGCATTGTGGGCATATTTGTGAAACTTGAGTAGACTGAAAAAGACCTATCAAAATTCTTTAGAATCGACTGGCATTTTAGAGGATCAAGTTGGGTACCAAATTTTGGTGGATTAAAAGCCTTCTTAATAGGGAGGATTGATCTAGAGATTAATTTATAAAATATCCTATATTAGACTAAATCCTACGCTATTACGAATATCATGTCAAGAGCTTTTTGATGGTCTATAGAACTTCAAAAATAGAGCTTGTATGCTCCTTATGTAGTTGGTCAAAGTTTTATTCAAAACCAATCAACAAGTGGTCATTTCTAGTGAAAATAAAAAAATTGACCATCATGGAATGTTTATGAACAAGTTCCATGATGTAGAGATCATCATAATATTTTTGGAACATTTTATGGTTCAAAAAATGGAGTCTTTATGTGAAAGTTATGACTAGTCAAAGTTATGGTCAAAATGATGACATGGCAATAAAGTGATGTGGCAATATGATTCAACCCAAGTATTTAATATTTGGGGATAAACATATTACATCATATATTGGGAAATAATTATCACCCCATATTTTTAAAATGTGATGGATAATTTAAAATCCCATAAAAATTGGGTATGGGATAATTATGAAATTCATTAAAATAGAATGAGGATAATCATCCCAATCAGAAAAAGTAGACCCATGACAAGTATATAAAGGGGTCAGAGGTGCATTTAATTTAATTCAAAAAATTTAAATCTCTCATTTTTGAAGATTCAAGAGTCAAATATTCAAAGAGATGAGAGCTGAAGAGCCAAAGAGCCGAAGAGCTAGAGCCAGAGCCAAGAGCTGAGAGCTAGAACTAAGAGCTAGAGTCAAAGCTGAGAGTTGAGATCTAGAGCCAGAGCCAATTTTTAGAGCTAGAGATAGTGGCATTAAAACATTTATTTATAGATCAAGAACCATTACTAGGGATAAGGTGATGTATAAAGAAATTTTGCATCAATAATTGATCAGTTCTGCCTTTGAGCAGGACCTAGAGATGTAGCCTAGATTGGGTGAACTCTGCTAAAAATTTGGGTGTTTGTGTTTTAATTTTTTACAATTCTATTCTTTCCATAGATTTTATTCAATTATTCAAATGTGGATGCAATATTTAATCAAACACAACACTTAATAGAAATCAATTAAATGGCTAATGATCATTTGAAGGTGTAATTGGAAGGAATGAATACATAGTAGATATTCATATTCAATTTTAATTCAATTTTTAAATACTTCAAATCAATTTTTATCATTTATTAAAAGTCATTATTCAGTATCCATTATAAACCAAAAATGAACTTGAAGGGTTCAAAATGGGTTTACGGATCACTAATATTTTGGGAAACTTAATAATAATATTATTATTAAATTAAAAAATATACTTAAATACTTAAAGTAAGAATAATAATATGACTAGATTAGTCAAAAGTAACTTATTATCGAAAACTTATATTTTATTATTAAAATAAGTAAGTTTGGAGATGGAGTGGAAAAATAATAAAAGAATATGGGGGTAAGTGCACAAAGTTGGGGGATAAAAAGGGGCTTACCCGTGGACATGATTTTCTTGAAATTTCATAAATTTGAACTTTTGTAGATAATTTGAGATATATACACTCTAAATTTTAAAATGGTTTAAGAACATGAAATGTAAAATTCTGCATCTAATTTTGAAAACACTATTTTTCTTAAAATGGATAAGTATAACTAAGTCAAACATCTAAAATTTGAAAAGGAACTCCTATTTTGTTTTAAGAAAATAGAGTAGATAGATGGTTGTGTGACACACCATTTTTTGAGCAATATTTAATATTTTTTAAAACCCTTTGGTGAACAACTATATAATATATTATAATTTATGATCTATATTTTTTTATATTTTTAAATGAATTTTACAAGTAAATAGATCCTGAAAATTGACAAAAAAATGGATAGTCAGTCATGTAGTGCATCTAACTACCTAAAAAAAATGAAAATCAATTTTTTTATAATTTTTGTATAATTAGGCTTAGTTTGTGACCTTATAACATATTTTGCACTTGTATAATCAAAAAACAAATTACATAAACATGTATAGGCATGTATGTTTTTGGCATGTAGTGGACTAAAAAGGCTATAGTTAGAAATCAACATAGTTTGATACATTAAATTAGTACAAAAATTATAAAAATCATATTTTCGTAAAGAGGAAAGCATGCTCATCATGATGTTATTATGATTTTTAATTTTAATATTGAAATTCATAGTGTATTTGGTGATTGAAGTTGAATTTTGTTATTTTTTAATCAAAACTCTCAGACTCAGCTATAGATTGATAGGTACAAGCCTTTGGATTAGGAATACAAGTCATTCCCAACCTAAAAGGCTTGGTATTTGAATTCAAATTTAAATAGTAGGATTGCGTTACTAACATGATCACATTAGTTAGTAATGTGATCACATTATTAACGTGATCATGTCATTTCTTCATAACACCTAAAAATGCAAATTTACTCTTGAGCTCAAATTTTATATATGTTCTTGAACTCCCTAATAATGGCATTATTTCATGTGATATGAGAAAATTCCCTAACCTTGGATAATAAATTAAGGTGTTATGGTATCACATTAGACTTAAAAAAATATATGGGCATTTTAATATGTTGACTTGAATACTTAAAATTACTTGGTTTTAAGGTGTAACTCATTATAAATTTTATGATATAACTTATTTTATCATGAGATGTCATAAAATGCATATTTTAAACTTATGGCCAAAATTTAGCCTTTGGAGTACCAATCTAGCTGTGCATCTAAAGTAAATGGGGGCTATTTTGAGCCCCTTCAACCTAATTACATGAATATAAAATGTGATTTATGGGTTTATCAACTCCAATTTAATCAAATTGATTGAAGAAAATAAAAATTATTTATTTATGCAAGTTTTACATGTATATAATGTGGTTTTGAGCTTAATAAACTTGAATGTCATCAACTAATAACTGTAAATGTTAATTAGTTTAATTATGGATGTAATTAGGTTCAAAATGAGCCACATGAACCTATTTTAAATCATATATGATATGATTTGGAGTAAAATTAACCCTAATTTCATGTCATATATAATTAACCAAAGATTTGATTCATTTAATCGAAAAAACATTTGAGGCCAATTTGAACCTCTTAAAGAGAAATATATGATTTAGGGAAAAATTAAGTTTGATTCTATCATGAATTGATCTAATTAGTCAATTTGTGCAATTAAGGGTGTGATTTGGGTAAAATTGATCCCCTAAGCCAAATTTATGGCTCAATGGATTATATAATGTATGCAACATGTATGGTTTAACTGGTTCTACTTTTATCAAAACTATAAACATGAAGGTAATTTTCATAAATAGGTGAATAAGTAGCTTAGATTTTATTCAATTACCTTCATGATTGGACCCTATATCTAATACCTTAAACCCTAAACCTTGTACTATTTACCTTAAACCCTAAACATAAGCCCTAAACCCCAAACCCTTTAAATTATAGACCCTAAACCCAAAACTAATCAATTGAGACCAAATTAACATCCTTTATATAGTAATATTTAGTTTCATAGAGATAAACTTGGTCAAATTCAAATCACTCATTGTGAACTAGGAATTTGACTCAAGAGAGGTGATTACTATTGTGTTAGTCCCAAAATGAAAACAAATTGATAAAAACACACTAAATATCATACATCTCTAGGCCTAGTTACTAGGATAAGCTTAATAAATAAATAAATGAAAAGCACAACTAAAAAGTAAATAAAAACAAGAATCCTTCACCATCCTTTGATGCTCCAAATTATTTTTGTAGTGGCTTGCTCAGCTTGTGCTCATAAAGTCTTCATCAAAGGAGGCTTAGCTATCTCCTCTTTTCCTTGGCACCTTGTGGATTTGGCTTGACTTGTCTTGGCTAAATATTTTGACATTATAACACTAATTTAAATGGATTTTAGAATTATTTATGCATTATAAATTTGTATTATCCAAGCTTAAAATTCATGTGGCAAGGCTTCCTATTTATAGATTTTTGCAAATGGGTAGAATCAACTTGAACCATCCATCTCAAGATTAAGATGTGTAGCTAAGGATTAATCTAATTTTTCAATTAAAATTCATAAATAGGCTCATAAATATTTGGGATAGAGATAAATTAAGAGGCATGGAAGGGCCTTGATAAGGTATGGGAGGCATGAATCCTAATATTTGTGTCATTTATGGCCTAGGGATGTCTTCTCAAGAAATGAGGTCACCTGATGATGCAGATATTCAATATTAATTTCTAAAAATAAATATTCAACAAGTTTCCATGGAATTATTAATTAGGCTCTAATTTGGTTTAATTAGCTCTTAAGCATGATTAAGCACTTTGTGCATAAATTACTCAAATTGATTAGAATGACTTGTTATTGGTCCAAAATTTGATTGGATTAGAATTTGAAATCAATGCCAAATGCATTGGAATCATTATCCCATTTAGGATGTTTTCAACACAAAATAACAAAGGCACATACCTCATGTAAGAGATTTGATAGAAAAGAGCAATCCAGAGCACCTAGGTGCAAAATTGGCATTTTGACTTGAAATAATTTGATCAAAGTTAGCTAGCCCATAAATTGCATTACCCCATTTAATGATAATTTGGCCAAAATCAGCACTTGAATATATCAATTTCAACTTATTTAATATTTTTTAGTATTTCAAGCCAAATTGTGCACTTTGGTGGAAATTGTTCAAAAGCCTAGTTGGAGGTTAATGGTGGCTAGTTTTAGGTGTCTACAATTTACCCCTATTTGGGAAGATGTTGCAAACCATAGGAAAAGCAATGTCTTCTCAAATAATGAGAAATGGCCTCTATGCCAAAAATAAGATGATGAACTAACTGCATGATGCCCCTTCGAGGGAACAGTTGGCACAAGGAAAGGTCATCAAATGGTCCCTTGAAAAGAAAGAAGTGAAATGAGGGGACCAAAGAAAGGAAAGATGATGGGGTGAAAACACAATGATTTTGAAAAAGTAGTCAAAATCACTGAGAATTTATGTGGGATGGTGTATAATGGTTTGCCCAAAGGTAGTTATAAGCATTGCACCTCGATAGTGGTAATGTGGTATGATAACATAATGATTTGTCCAAAGGTAGTTATAATCATTGAGAAGATGGAACTATCCCAGTTAGGATAGATAAACAAGAAAATAAGATGCCCCTATATGGGTAGAAAATGTAAAGTGGTGATAACATAATGATTTGCCCAAAAGTGGTTATAATCATTGAGAAATGCATGTGGGATGGTTTGCAATGATTTGCCCATAGGCGGTTATAATCATTGGACCTTGATTATGAAAAACATGATTGATTGGTTGTTTGATGATGGTAACTTAACATAGAGGGTAATGATGAATAAGAATAACCTACTAGTAGGGAGATGCTCATCTGAACTAATAAAGGTTAAAATTATTTTGTGGTTAATTACTCTATTTGAGATATGATTGTGACTGAATTGAGGTATCAGTGTTGAAGAGATGTCAATGCCACCATTTTTGAATATAATTCTTGAAGTTGAGGTTTATTGTAGCACATGTTGTTAGGCATCATGGTATAACATCATGAGGACTTGCCCAAAATATGCATAAAGACTGACTCTCCTAATCCAATACTCAATAGAAAACAATGCACCTATGATATAAACCATGATGATAATGTAAACATATGAATATGGATGGATTCAAGTGTACATGTGGGTAAAGAATCACCTAATGAACACACATAAAATGAATGAAGACAATAGTGTTGAAATCAAATAAATAGGTAGATAAACAAAAAAAATAAGTAGAAAAAACTAATGTAATAGAAACCATACGAACATTGCCCTTAGAAAATAGGTGACAACTTAAAAAATGAACAAAATGGGGAACATAATAAAAGGAAGGGGGTGGTCAAGATGTTTCTAGATGCACTAGGCAAGTGGATGCTTAATACATAGTTCTATGGACATGATATCTAAGAAAAACTTTAGGCTAAATGTAGTTCTCCTAGAAAATGGAAAGAAAAGGATAACTAACAAAAACAAATAGAATGGATGTGATAAAAGAAAAAGGAATGATATTTCAAAATGGAAAGTGTGTGAGAGAAAAGGCCAAAAAGGATGGACAAACTAAGTGACAAGTTGTTTGCTTACAACTTAGTAAGGGTTCCTAGAATCCTTAAGGCAAAAAAATGGTCAATGTTTTTGGTTTTTCTAATGATTTTACAAATATTTTTGGAATTTTTGAAGTATCTCAACTTGATCAAGAATGAAAAGACACTAAATGGTTTAAGCTCACAAAATGGTGAGAGTATTTAAATTTAGGTTGTTCACAAAATGGTGAGAGCATTCAAACTTAGGCTGCTCACAAAATAGCAAAAGCATTCAAACTTAGGTTGCTCACAAAATGGTGAGAGCATGGTAGAAAGGGTGACTGAGTTGATGTCAAAAAGTATTGAATGCTACCTATGTAGTTCCAGAGTAGGACCTCAAGTCACTATCATTCTACCCTTATGGTAGAGGAATTCGACTAGTGTAGCTGTCAATTCAAATGAAATAGGCATAATTGGTAAAAAGGCATAATATGACAAAGGAAATGGCAAGTTGGTATGTCAAGACTTAATAAAAAAATGTTTCCCCTAGTTTTTCCATATATGGTTATAACTAGGACACAATGACATAGATCAATGGTACTAATTTTCTCAAAGGAGGTTATAATTAGTAGCAAGATCGGTGATAAGAAATGAATAGAAAATGAAGGATGCAACTACCAAAATATCTATCATACTATTCGAAAATACAATTTTTATCTAAAGTACTCAAAATAATTGATGAAACTGATCAGATTCCTTGGTGCTAAAAAGGTGAAACCAATGGTGAAACCAAGGTCAAATAGGCTAGGTAGATAGGATTTAGAACATGTTTGGTTAATAGAACAGAATGTTAAATTGGATGGAACTAAGAGGATGGATAAGAATGATATTTGTATAAAGAAGAATAGAGATAAAATGGCATAAGTAAAATGGTTTTTATATACAATACACCATATAACTCAAGCATAGTACCATTTGAGGTGAATAACATTCATCGACTCAAGAAGTTCATCTCCATCTAGTATGGCAAGCCTGTATGCTCCTGCTCCATAATCTACAATAATGATGAAAGGCCTTATCCATTTTGGTTTGAATTTACCTTTATACTTCTTCTTAGCTATGGTATTCTTTTAGTTTTCTTTAAGAACAAGATCACCAAGTTTAAATGTTCTATACTTTATGCACCAATTATAGTGGCCTTTGAATTGGTTCTGATATTCTTGAAGATTATTGAGTGTAATTGTGAATTTTTCATCAAGAAAGTTTAGCTCTTGTATGTGATCTACTCAATATTCATGATCATCTAGGGCATGCTTGAAAGATATGTGTAGTGAAGGTAACTAGACCTCAATGGGAGGGATGGATTCAGTACCATAAACAAGTGAATATAGAGTGGCTCTTGTGAGGGTATGGTGATTGGTACAATAGCCCAAAGGGTAGGAAAAATTGGAAGGTACCAATCATGACTTGCATCATTAATAATATTTTTGAGAATATTGATAATGGTTTTGTTCGATGCTTCAACCTGGCCATTACCTTGAGGGTAATATGCTAAAGAAAAATGTTATGTGATGTTATATTTGGTACATAGCTTGTCTACATCTATGTTCTTGAATGATCCTCCATTATTAGATATAATGTCGAAGGGGATATTGTAGTGGAAAATGAGATGGTTGAAGATAAATTTAAAAATTTGCTTTCTAGTCATGTAAGTGAGGGGTATAACTTTTTCCCACTTAGTGAAATATTCAATGGTGGTAAAGATATGTTTATCACCATCATATGAAGTGGGGTTAATCTTCCTAGTGAGGTCAATTTACCATGTAGAAAATAGCCATGGTGTCAACATCAGTTTTAGAGTTTGGGCTAGGGCATGAATCAAATTAGCATGCCATTGACATTTATCACATTTATTTACATATGTCATTACATCTGCATCCATCATGGGCCAATAATTATCAGTATGCAATATATTTTTAGATAGGATTACCCCACTATAATGAGCTCCACATACCTCTTCATGAACTTTTCTTAATGCTAGTGTAGATTCTACTGAAGTTAAACAATGAAATAGAGTTCCATCAAAACTATGGTGGTGAAAGGTGGATCTAAGTAGAGTATAATGAATGGAATGATGAATAAAGTATTTGGATTGTTTTTGAGATAATTTAGGTGGTATAACTTGGTCATGAAGGTGGTTGTAAAGTTCTAAGTACCAGATAAAATTATGAACAACATTATCACAAATCATTGCAACAATTAAAGGTTCATGAGCTAGTGCTAACAAATTCTCAACAAGGAATTGATATTCTCTAGCTTTGTCTATTTGTTGAATCAGAGAATTGATAGTAGCCATGGTATCTACAATTCTATTATTATCCCTTAGTATATTCTCAAATTGGATGTTTATAATTTATTTTTTTAGGGTATCGACCATAGCCTTATATAGAACCAACTTTTCATCTTTGTTTTGGAAATGATTTGTGACATAATTGATGATTAGCTAAGAATCACCATAAACTTGGAGATGAGATATGTTCTAGTGTAATACCTATTAAATTCCTACAACTAGTGATTTATACTTGGCCATGTTGTTTTACAAGGAAAACTAATTTTGAATGATTTAGGGATTAGATCCCCCTATGGTGTAATAAATAAGAGGCCTACCCCAATCCATTTGTAGTAAATGAACGATCAAAATACAAATTCAAATGCTACTCCTCAAGAGGTGTGTCAATGATGGTCATTATGGATTTGTGTCAATGATGGTCATTATGCATTCATTAGGAAATTCAAATATGAGAGGCTTTATGTCTACAAGGGGTGCTTTAACAAGTTGATCTATAAGGGCCTATCCCTTGATTGCCTTTTGATTGACATACTCTATGTCAAACTCACTAAGAAGCATGATCCACTTAGCCATTATATCTTGTAAAGATGTTTTAGATAGTAGATAGTTTATTGGATCTAATTTTGAAAGGACCATGGTCTTATTGTTCAACATGTAATGGAATAGTTTTTGAGTTGTGAAGACCATGGCTAGACAAGCTTTTTAAATAGGTGCATAGTTGTGTTCATACGTGACTAAGGTATAACTTAAATAGTATACTACATACACTTTTACATTGTTATCATGTTGAGCCAAAAGTTCCCCTAGGGAATTATTAGTAGCTGATAGATACAATAGAAATGGATTTCCTGATATAGGAGGTAACAAAATAGGTGGATTAGTTAGATAGTCCTTGAGTTGTTAAAAAGCCCTTTGGAAATGATCATCCCAATGAAATATAACTCCCTTATTCAAAATATGTGTAAATGAATTACACTTTTTTTCTAATTGAGAGACGAAGCATCAGATTGATTGGATCTTACCCTAAAAATTATGGAGTTAATTCAAATTGGTTAGTGGTGGCATCTCGATTATAGCATAGACTTTGGCCTTATTGACTTCAATGCCTCTGTGAGATATAATAAAGCTAAGTAATTTACTTGATGTTACTCCAAACAAACATTTCTTTAGATTGAGTCTAACTTTTTACTCCCATAGTCTTTCAAATATCTTATGTAACACTACTGGATGGTTAGCCCTAGTCTTTGATTTTCCTAATATGTCATTGACATAGTCTTCAAAAATATCATGCATCATATCATGGAACATGATGGTCATGGACCTTTGATATGTAGCTTCAACATTATTAAGACCAAATTACATTACTTGATAACAAAATATTCCCCATAGAGTGGTGAATGTTGTTTTATGTTGGTCTTCTGGTGCTATTTTGATTTGGTTGTATCTTGAAAAGCCATCCATGAGTGAAAGCATTTCATCACCTGCTATGGAGTCAATGATCATATCAATATTAGGTAATATAAACTCATCCTTATGGAAAGCTTTGTTTATGTCTCAAAAATAAGTATATATTTTGATTCATTCAAGATTTTTGCTAACAAGTACAACATTAGATATCCAGTTTGAGTAGTCAATGGATCATATACATCTTACTTTTATGAGTTTTTCCAACTCTTTATTTACTAAGACAACAATACAAGGATGCATCTTACATAAATTTTGTTTCACTGGTTTGGCATTAGGATTGACCACAAAGTGGTGAGAACTAAGGTGGGGTCTAAACCTAGCATGTTAGAAGATGTCCATGAAAATATATCTATAAATTATCTCAATAGAGCTGTAAAGACTTAACATTCCTCCTCAGTGAGGGATGCACCTAATTTTATCTATTTTAGGTCCAATGGATTCTTGATGTTTACCTTTGTTGTATCTTCAACTAAAAGGGTCAAACCATCTTCTAGGATAGTAGGCCAAGACTTGAACTATTGGACTATATCAAAGTCCTCTATTAGGACTTGCTCTTCAACTTCTCCTAGGCATGATGAATCTGAGTCCCTCAATGGGAGATTTGGCCATGTGACAAAAATTGTTGGAAATTCTTTAAGAATTTAATCAAACACTTACTGTTGCTCAAAATCTAACTCAGGTTCATAGGCAAGTTCATCGTTGGTGGGATTTTAGACTAAATTCAAAGAATAATGAACACCCCCATCTAATGACACTTGAAATAGGTTTTCACCACTAGACTGGCCTTTATCTTTAATTTTTCCCTAGTCCAAAAGTGCCTCAAAGAGGTTTTCACTTGGGTACCTCAATGTTTTATATATTTATTTTTAGTTAAGGGTGTTCATCTGCTCTCCAAAATAGGCTTCTGGATCCAATGTGATTGAGAATCCTGATTTATGGTCTCCCAATAGAACATTGTCTCTAAGGCCTAGAAAATCATAGAATGCCCCATCATTTTAAAACTCATCAACTGGTAAACTAGATTCTTGTTGGTCTCAATCTATTAGCTGGGAATAGTATAATGGCAATGGGTTATTATGAATGACTAGTGTAAGGGTATAAATAGAATGAGAGGTAAACAAGTTGGTTTCAGCTAGGTTATAAAAAATGAGGCTATGATGGGATTATACTTTGTTGTCAGCATCATCATCACTAGTCACTAGTTTTGGAACTTGAATAAGATATGTGGGGTCACCCCCAGATGGTTTAAATCTAAGTCCATAGGGTCTTCTCTACTTGGTCATAGAAATTGGCTCTAATGTTTCTTGTTAGTTTGGTTTGAGGCCTCATCCTTCATAGTCTTGGCTCTCCATGATCCTTATGGGAATAGGATTTTTTGCACTTTTATAACAATCATCTTGTTTATCATTGTGCAACCATGATTCATCCCCTTTAAGAGGGATTGGTTCTAGACTAGATGCTAGTAGAAACCTGATAGGTCCTTTATCTTTGTTCTTTTGTTATTAATGCATGTGTGGGGTAACTTTAGGTCACCCAAAGGTCTTTAAATTCTGAGGAAGATTATCAATATGAAAGGTATCATGGATCAAATATTCCCCTAGGCCATTATCTAAAATGGTGAAATGATTAGAAGCTTTAGGAGGTGGCATGTGGGAAAGGGAATCGAAGGTATTAAGATCTATGCAATTACCCTATGGAGGATCAATAAGTATGTACTTTCCTTTATCCTACTTAGAACTTGGATTCATGTTAAATTTGTAATTGTAGCTTTGAAACTAGACCTCGAGGTGTTTGTAGTGCTCATATGGGTGCAAATTTCTTGAAATATTTACTTCCATCCCTAAGTGAGAGAATTTGATACATTGGTGTAGCATTGATGGGACTGCACAAATCTCATGTAACCAAGGCCTTCCCAAAAGCATATTATATGATAACTCAAGATCAAGCACATGGAAAAGTGTATCCTGGGTCAAAGGCCTAATGATAATTGGTAAGCTAATGGTGCCTTTTGATTCTCTCGCCTTATTATCATAGGCTTTAATAGTTATAATTTCTATATGGAGATTTACCATTTTGTATCCAAGAATCTTAATGAGCTTTAGAGACAATATATTGAGGCTTGATCCATTGTTTATAAGGACACATTTCACTTTATGCCACTTTATATAAACTTATATGTACAATGGATTATTATGGAGTGGGCTAAGGGAAGACATATCGCTTTGGTTGAATGTGACTTATTAGGTTGGAGCTAGGTGTCTAACAAAAGCTTGAAATTTATCAGGGATATGTCACTAACAACAGTGGCTTGGGTTAAAAACTCATTCAAAATGTTCTTTTAGATTGTTGATATTCACAACAAATCTAAAATAGAGATTTGTGCTGGTGTCTTTTGTAGTTATTCCACAATATCAAAATTCTTGTCTTGGTCAATGGTGAATGGTTTATTCTGAGGCTAAATGGTTGGTTGGATAACAGGGAAAGTGGTAAATGGTTGTGGGCTTGGGATAGTAATATTTGATCTTTAAGTTGTTATTACACAATTAATATTAGATGTTGGTCTATGATTGCTAACAAATGATATAAATGGTGTGCGGCTAGATAGGATAAGTCTTGATTGTTAGTGCACTTGTATGTGGTCATGTGGCAAGGGTGAGTTATTAGTATAAGGTCCAAAAGTGGAAGTCCTAATTTGTTGGTTTGATTGTGTATGGTCCCAGGTCAAAGAAGGATTATCCATGTAATTTGGTAGAGTGGTATTGTTTATCAATGGTCTAGATTGGTTAGTGCCCAGTCTAGGATTAATGGAGATGATATTAATACTACCCCCTACAATATGACCTATAACCCTATTGTAGTCATGTGCAACTACATGGTAGGTTTGTTGGTTATTACTATTATGACCTTAGTTTTGTCTATTATTCTAATGTTGTGGGTTCTACTATTGATTCTACAAGTTTGGCCTTTGATTTTGATACTGTTGATTTTGTTGTTGCATCGACTGATGTTGTTATTGTTGTTGATGATTGTTATGTTGTTGTTATGTGTTATGTAGGGGAAAGGGGTTTTGATAAATCCCAAGAGTTTGATTGGATGTGGAAGCACCATTATCTAATGTTATCTCCCCATTATCCAACATATTCTCAATCAAATGCTTGATTTACACACATCTTCATAGATTATGCCCATTGACATGATGATATTCACAAAATTCATTTTCATGGTACCAATCAGGATAAAGAATGATTTGTAGATAATGATTTGGTATAGGGAAACTAATCATATTAATAATAGAAGATTTTTAAAATATAGACTCAATAGGCTCTCCTAGGTCACTAAAGACATGATGCATAGGCATAGTTCTCCTTAGATGAGAGGTTTTTAATAGTAAATGCTGTTGTATTGGTTGTAAAGGTCTCAATTATTGGGTAGGAGTAAGCTAAAAAGGTGGTGTAGATGATTTTTTCACTATTTTGACATGATGTGACTCATTTACTCCATTACCCACAACATTCCTACTACAGTTGAATTGATTTGGTCTATCTTGGTTATTGGCCTGTGTTAGATATGATGATTGCACTTGGATTGGATGTTAGTTTTGGCCACTTCCATAATTGGTACCTTGATTTTGATTAGTTGAATTAATATTGATGATCCTTACATTAATAAGGTCTCACTCAATCAACAAGCCTTTGTTGATGATCTTCTTGAAAGTATGTGCACATTATAGTTCTAGATGATAAGCTTTCTCACTATGTAAATTATTCATAAACATAGTGACTAATTGTTTATCTAGTAAACTATGGGTGAATTATCTTGGAAAGGCTCTCCATAATTGTAGATAACTTACAATACTATCACCAGCCTTTTATTTTGCTTGTGTTAATTCAACCAGTGAAATCTCATGTTGAGATTATAGGAAAAGTGCTACACAAACTTACTAGAAAGATCATCAAAATCTATTACTAAATTCTTGGGCAGCTTTGAAAACCACTCCAAGGATTTTCCAGCCAATCTCCTTGGAAATAAAAATGAAAGGTATATATCAATATATGTCATTGGTTGACATGAAATAAAGAACTTGGTTAAATGGGCCTTAGGATCACCTTTCACTTTGTATTTTTCAAATTTCAGTGGTTCATATCCTAGAGGAAATGATATCTGTAAGTACTCCATGTTGAATGGATAAGAACACATGTCATTTAAATTAAACTTTTTAGTCTATTTCCTAGCTTGAATGGCAGAAATTGCATCCTTCATTTGTTATAATTCTTGGGCCAAGAAACTACAAGGAACATTGGTTTGAGGGAGAATATAGGTTTGAGCGAGAACATTGGTTTGGGTAGATGGTTGGGAGGTCACAAGTGGGATACTTTGGCTAAGGTATGATGGAGATATCTATTTGGGTACATTGGTTTGGTTGGGAAATGGACTAGGAATATTCATATGTCGATTAAGATGTACTTAAAATTACACATTTGGTTGTGTTATATTCTAGTTTGGGTTGGCAGTAAAAGTTTGAACTAGAGGATTTTTGGTTGGGATAGAGGTATATAACTCTATATTTCCTATTGTGGTTGAAAATAGATATGTTGTTGACTAATCAAACCTTATTTTTGAGTGGGAACTTGTGAACCAAGACCCTATCTCTGAACTTGTGGCATAGGTTGAACCAATTATTGTCTAGTTGGTACTTAAGAAACATGGGAGCCTCCTTGTTACATGAATCCTTATTGGGAAGTGAATGCATGTTAAATATTTGGCATATGTCATTGACCAATATTTACACATTATTGGCTAGTCATCATTTGGTTTTGGATTAGTACACTAGTTTGCGATTGAAGAGGTATGTTTGTCACTACCTGACAAGGTAGAACATTAGTTGCCCCTTATTAAGGTGGCAATAAATTTGGCCTATATTATGTTGGTACACTAGATTGTGCCTAATATTATGGAAAAATACTCAACACTTATTAAGGGGGAGTAATATTTGTCACATTCTATTGTTGAGGCATGACATTAATTGCTAGTTGACTACCTAATCCTATTGGTTTCACACTTGATGAAGTAGTTGGTTGAGGTTGGGAAGTAGGTGGTGAAGGTTGGGGTGTAGAATCTCCTATTCCTTGGTATGTTGATCTACTTATGGAATTAACTATAGGCACATGTTATTGACTAGTTTTTTGTATGTTAGTACCACTTTGATTTGGATTGCGTGTTGCTTGTATATTATCAACTATATTTTGTTCATTGTTCTGTGTAGAATTAGAAGACACTTCTTCAATAATGGGCATATGCAACAAGTTTTATACCAAAGTGTTTTTCACAAATGGGTCTGATCTCTAATTATCTTGACCAGTTAACTCTATTGAAACTCATGTTGAAATAACTAAGTCAATAAGAGGTCTGCTCACCATGGTCATCTGATTGAAATTGTGTGCTAGATTCAACTAGGTTTGATATGTCATCTACATTTGGTTAAAGTGTTATTATATGAGTTTTTTGCCTTTGTTAGGCATATTAGGGTCTTGATATGTTGTTTGGACTAGAGCCAAAGTATTTCTAGAAGAAGCATGTTGATTGTAAATTATGTTGTGGGGCATTCTTACTAGGCTTGGTAAATTCTCATGGGGAAAGTCTATTGGAAACTTGGCCCCTACCTCTATGGCTCAAACCAAAATCTCATCTTTTTTCTCTAATAAATGATGCTTAAATAAAAATGGATCATATGTGGAAGGTGTATTAGTAGAGGATGACTATTGAAGAACTGGTTTGTCAGCTGTGGGTATTGTAGCTAGGTATTGTGTGGTTTATTCTTGGTCTTATTCTGAATAAGATGGTATGTTAACCAAATATTTAGTCAATGGATCTTGGATTTGTGCCGCTAATTGAATATTATAAGAGGGATATGAATCCATATCATAAGTAATTTTATTTGCATAGGGGTCTTACACCATTTATTCTTGAGTAACTACATTATTAATCTTTGGATTATACATGATCCCACTATGAGCGTAATAGAAAGGGAAGAGAGTTCTACAAACTCAATGTCTAAAATTTGATGTTCAAACTTGGTTTATATTCATCAAAAGGATCAAAAATTTTATGTAAAGATTTTTGTTAACTCAAGCTAACATTAAGTGTCTAATGTTACATGTCTTACACAAAAAATATTAAGTGAATGAATCAAAAATCAAAATGCCAAACACTAAGGTTGAAGTGTTTCAAATCAGTCTCATCTAGGAAATTAAAAGTTGCTAGGTCTTTTGGCCAAAATGTGGCATCAAAATCTAGGCTCAAATAAGACATGTGCTAGGACTCTTGGATAAATGGTTTCAAAATCTAGACTTTGAAATAGATGAAAGTTTTAATCTAATGGATTTGAAACACTTCTAACAAACACTAGGCATTTTATTCTTGGACATGGACTTGATCAAATAAGTATAAGGTATGAAACAAAAGGCACTTTAGAGAGAGTTTATTTTATCACAAATAATGGTATAAAACTTGGTTCCTTTTGACAAATAATCTAGACAAAAGTGAATGACGTAATTGTGCTTGACAAAGGTTCATAAAGGTACACTCAAATTGGTTTGAAAATATAGGAACAAATTTGAACTCTATGCAAGAGGGCCTAAGAAACAATATCTAAAATGTTTTGGCAATGTAACAATGCTAGACTCTTCAAAAGATGCGATAAAATTCTTATTTCAAAAAATTTCTAAAGCAAAGATAGTTTCACACAAATTTGATAGCATAACATTACCTTTATTGACTCAAACTATTGTAGTACATAGAATCAAAGTGAAAGTGTTTAGCATAAAATGATTTAAGTCTATCAAGTGGTGATAATGATCATGAGTCTTAAATGGCCTTCAACCCAAATTGGAAATTAAACCTAAGTTCACTCAATTTTAGTGCAAATGGTGAATCCACTTAACACATCAACCTTATGAACTTAAGAAGGTGAAATTTCAAATTTGGATTATAAATGAAGGACCTAAATAGAATTTGGAAAAGGTTTAGAATCAACAGGGAAACATAACTATGCCAAAGTGGATGATATGACTCCAAGTTTTGATGAAATTTAAACAAGGCAAATTGATGATTTACATGGGTAGTATAACGCCTCTTTGTTAAAATAAAAATGAGGACTATGTATTTTGGTTTGTATCATTTGTTCACATCAAGTTTTGACTTTAAACAAAACTTTAATCTAGGACAAAACCAACTAATTAATCACTCTTAGATCCTTATCAACACAAAATGTATATTGATGGAAGTTAATGTCAGATGTGTTGGAACCATTATCCCATCAATATACAAATCCCCACTTGCCACAAAATTATTACTGGTGAAAGTTTCACCTCAAGATCCATGTCATAGTATTGTCATTTGAGAGAAGGGGGTATAAAAAACTTACTATATAATACACATTTACTTTTATATTAACACTCAAAATCCTCTCAAATGATGTATATTGATAGATTCTAACAATACTAAGTAACCTGTATATTGATGGAAGTCAATGTCAGATGTGTTGGAATCATTATCCCATTTAGGATATTTTCAACACAAAATAACAAAATCACATGCCTCATGTAAGAGATTTGATAGAGAAGAGCAATCCAGAGCACCAAGGTGCAAATTAAAATTTTGACTTGAAATGATTTGATCAAAGTTAGCTGGCCCATAAATTGCATTGCCCCATTTAATGATATTGTGGTAAAAATCAGCACTTGAATACATCAATTTAAATTTATTTAATGTGTTTTAGTGTTTCTAAGCCAAATTGTGCACTTTGGTGGAAATTGGTCAAAAGCTTGGTTGGAGGTTATCGATGGTCAATTTTAGGTGTCTACACTCATTACCATAATTGACTTAATTTTCTCAATTTGTAATGATGTGGGGGCTTAGTGAGCTTAAAATCACATTTTTTGCTCACAGATCTAGGTTCACGGAGCTCAAATTTGACCAATTACCTTCATGATTGTACCTTATATACCCTAAAATCTATACCTTAAGCCCTAATCCATAAAGTTTAGAATCCCTAAACTCTAAGCCATAAATATAAACTCTTTAAACTCTAAACCAATCATTTTAGCCCAAATTAGCATCATTAAGACTAAGAATTAAGTTCACATGGCTAATTTGGCCTAAATCACATGATTGATTTCCCCATTTGACTAATTCACTCAATCTACATGATGACATGACATATAATGATAACCCAAAAACACATTTTATAGTCACATTAAGGTCAAAGTGACTCAAATTATTTTAAACTATATTTGAAATTAAACCCTATGCAACCCAAACCCTAAACCTTATAGGTCTTAAACCCTAATCCATAAACCATGAACCATATAACCTATATTTTAAACCCTAAACCAATTTGTTTAGCACTAATTAACATCATTTAGAGTAATAATTAGGTATATATAATACTTAATTTGGGCCAAATCACATTACTCATTATCCCAATTGACTAATTGGCTCAATTTGTGATGATGTGGGGGCTACTTGAGCTAAAAAAATAGTGGTCCTTATGTACACCATAAACCATAAACCCTAAACATTATACCCTAAATTGTAAACCATAAGTTCCCTATTTACCAATTGATTTAGCCACAATTAACATCCTTTGTAGTAAGAATTAGGTTCACATGTCATAGAGTAATTAGAAATTATATAAAACCTTGAACTTTAACCTTATTCCCTAATCCCTAATCCCTAAACTCTAAAACATAAATTTCAAGCCTTATGCCCTAATATCCTTAACCCTAATCATTAATTAGCATCAAAATGAGCCTCATGAACCTATTTTGAATTATATATGATGTGATTTGGAGTGAAGTTAACCCTAATGTCATGTCATATATAATTAACCAAATATTTTATTGATTTAATTGAGGAGGCATTTGAAGCTAATTTGAACCCTTTGAAGAGCAAGATATGATTCAAGGGGCAAAATAAAGTTTGATTCTATCATGAACTGATCTAATTAGTAATTTGTGTAATTAGGGGCATGATTTGAGAAAAATTGAGCCCTAAATCAAACTTATGTCTCAATCAATTATATAATCTATGCAACATGTATGGCTTAACTGACCCTACTTTTATCAAAAATGCAAACATGAAGGAAATTGTCACAAATAGGTTCAAATAGCTCAAATTTTATTTAATTACCTTAGTGATTGGACCCTATATCCTATACCTTAAACCATAAACCCTATACCATTTACCTTAAACCCTAATTTATAAGCCCTAAATGTCAAACCCCTTAAATTGTAGACCCTAAACCCTAAACCAATCAATTTAGCCCCAATTAACATCCTTTATAGTAAGAATTAGGTTTACAGGGATCAATTTGGTGAAAACCACATAATTCATTACCATAATTAACTTATTTATCTCAATTTGTCTTGATGTGGGGGCTAATTGAGCCCAAAATCACTTTCTTTACTTAAATATCTATGTTCAAGGAACTCAAATTTCCTTAATTGCCTTCATGATTGTACCTTATATGCCCTAAAACCTATACCCTAAGCCATAATTCCTAAATTTCCTAATCCATAACCTCTAAACCATAAATATAAACTCTTTAAACTCTAAACCAATCATTTAAGCCAAAATTAACATGATTTAAACTAAGAATTAAGTTCACATGGCTTAGTGTGGCCTAAATCACATGAGTGAGTGCCCTATTTGACTAATTCACTCAATATGCACAATGACATGGGGTATAATTACAACCCAAAAACACATTTTATAGTCACAAATAGGTCAAAGTGATTCAAATTATCCTTAATTATCTTTGTGATTAGACCCTGTGTACCCTACACCCTAAACCTTATAGGTATTAAACCCCAATACCTAAACCATAAACCCTATACCCTATATTTTAAACCCTAGACCAATAAATTTATCACTAATTAACATAATTTAGATTAATAATTAGGAATATACATTACTTAATTTGGCCCAAATAAGATTACTCATTGTTCCAATCAACTAATTGTCTCAATCTATGATGATGTGGGGGCTAATTAAACCCAAAAACACATTGGACCATATATACACCCTAAATAGTATATAAATTAAACCCTAATCCCTAAACCATAAACCCTAAACTCTATACCCTAAATTTTAAACCAAAAGTTCCCTATTTACCAATTGATTTAGCCCCAATTAACATCCATTGTAGTAAGAATTAGGTTCACATTGGATAGAGTGATTACACCTTATATACACCCTTACATATAAACCCTATGGCCTAATCCCTAGAACCTAAAACATAAAGTGTAATCCTTGTGCCCTAATCCCTAATCCCTAAACCTTATACACTAATTCCCTAATCTCTAATCCCTAATCCCTAATCTATATTAAGAATAACATGATCATGTTATATAATGTGATCAAGTTGATGCATAATGTGATTGATTTATTATTAATATAAACAAATCTTGATTTTTAACATCTATTTTTAACCCAAATCAAGAATTTTGTCCCCATAAACATTCTCTACGTACTTATGTAGGACCTATGTACTTATTTTAACCCCACCTTTGAAAATCTATCAATTGTCCTTGATGGGTGACTGATCATATTTGAGGAAGAGGAAGATGTTGAAAAAAGAAAACACTGGAGGAATTCAATCAGTTAAGAGAGAAACACAAGATATGAATGCACAAACTTAATTTAAGACAAGGTACAAAACCTAATCTTAATGAACCAAATGCCATAGATAATGAGCCAATTGATAATAATGAATTAAATAATGATGAAATTGACAATAATTAATTAGATAATGTTGGAAGTTTACATTCAGCGTTACATGTTTTTGATTTTGTTGATGATGAGTCTATATATGATGCTTTACCCCCTAAAAATGAAGAAAAATTCATGGAAACAAATAATGATGAAATTAACAATCAATAAAATCGTATGGAAACATATGATGAAGAAATAAACAATGAAGAAAATGTCATCCCACCTCTAAACAATGAAAGTAATAATGATTTTGAAACACCCTCTCAACAAATCCCACCATTAAAAACACCTCCAAAAATCATGCATATAAAAGACAAGTACTTAATTGAAGTCAATGAAAATATTTTAGAACCAATGCATAAAAAAATGTCTGATCACCAATCAAGAAGACCAGCTCAACAAATTTAGGATAATTTCTTTCATAATTTGGATTATGATAGTCAAAGATGTCACTTATTTGTTTCATTGATAAAATTGATTAAGATGAGACCTATAATATAGACATTAGGACTAAGAACATCTAACATGGATGATGAAAATAATGAAATTGTTGAAAATTTATGTATGATGCATATCATACAGTAGGCCTAAAATCATGCACCCAAGATTGTAATGCTACTCAGTGTATACTTATAACTTGTGCAGTAAGTGGCCAAATAGGGAAAAATGAATGCTTTAAAAATAAAGCTGAACACTTAATATAAATAGAAAAACATTAATGAAATCAATTAAAATATGTGAAAGACTTAATGAACCTAATACCAATGAGCTCTTGGCATTCTCTGGTAAACTTATGCTGCCTAGGCATTTTCGGTCAAGATGAGGTCTTTGCATATTGACACTTTAATTGGAACTAATATTTTATATTTGCACTTATTGTTAATCTTTATATGGTCGAATGGAAATTAATTATTTATTTTCAAATAATATAGGGAATCTGTGGGTAGTAGATTCAATTTACTATTTACAAGTATTTATAAAAGTTTTGAATCCCAACAACTCAATTAAAATATTTCCATAGGATTGTAGTAGAATGTATCTACATGATTGTTATTCCTCAAAACACCTTTACTTGAGGGTGAAACTACCCCTCTATTTTCTTGTAACCCCTCAATCCTTTACAGACCTATAAATTAACATGGAATATTACCTCTAGGCTTCAATGATAGTGTCAAACATTAAATTTTATTCAACTACACTAAAAACACAATGATAAGGAGGTTATTCAATAGATAACACATCTTTTATTGATCTTCATAAATATTTAAAATATGATCCACTGTCATATCCTTGTCCTTATGGACAACACAATTTTCCATATTCTTGCTCTATCTATCCCTCATTCTTGAACCTCCTACTTGCTCTGCTAACTCATACTACTTCCACCCACTCTCTTAAACCACACACACCCATTCAAGTATCTCTCTCTCCCTTTTCTCACCCACTTTTGCATGAAAGTGTATTTTAAGTGTTCAAGGTGATTTGGAAGATAGAATAGGTTTTTGATATTGTCAAAGATTAGTTGTAAGAGGCCTAACACCCATAAGGGACATGATTAGAAAGCAATAGAAATATTAATGGGAGTTGAATTTTGTCTAGAGACCTCAATAGGGAGTTGAATTACATTAGGAGTGAAGTGTTGAAGGTTCTGAAAGAGAGAGGTGTTGAAGGGTCAGAAACTAGTCTAAAAAATGTACATTAGGCCTATTAGGCCAAATAGCCCTTGAAGGGAAAAAGTGAAATAAAGTGTAAAGGAGTGTGGAATCCTTTGAAATTAGATTGAGTGGGTTGAAATAAGTTTGGATATAGAGATATAAGAGCTATAGTAAGTGTTCTTAAAAGTATTAATGAAGAGGAAGGCATCTAGGCATAGCCAAGCCTAGGAAATGTATAGTGAGAGAGTGAATGACAAAAAGGGTAGGTTGGAGGATAGTAAAGGAGTTGAGTAAAAAAGAGGTATTGATAGAGATTAATTGAGAGATGAGGTAAAATATAAAGGAAAAATAATGATATAGGCCATACCATTAGTAGGCCTAGTTTCAAGAAAAGCTAGCCGAAAAGGCATTAGAGCCAGGTGAAGGTGAAAGATCAAGTTTGTAAGTATAGGTATCAGAGTGAGAAATTTGTATGTATTTATGAATGATTATATGTCTATACATTATAAAATTATGAATATAATTGGGTATGGGCCTTAAGTGAAATAAAATTATGCTAATGATCAATTGAAAAGTTGTAAATGGATGATGATAAATGAAAAATAGATAAGAGTGTCATCAGTTATTTCCACTACACACAATCAAATAAAAATTTTAATTTAAAAAAATATAGATCATATATTTATAGCATTGAAAATAAAATTTTATTAATCCTAATTTATGTATAACATTAAATATGAGATCCAACAGATAATAGTTTGGAAGATCAAAACAACACTATACGATAACATTTTAAATTAAAACTAAATATAAATTAGATAGATTAACATAATTTGGATAATGTCAATAATATATAGATTGCAATGATAGGCATACAAAAAATTACAACATCTACCAACATAGTATGTAGTGTTGGATAAATGTCATATAGACATACACAATGTCAAAAATGCGTACATTTCCATATAAGCATACAAAAAAGCACATCTCATGTAAGACTTATTAATCATAAAATAGCCTCCCTCTCTTTTACTTCCTCAAAGAAGACTCTCCCTGAAATGCCCTATTAGTAGATGAATATCTCTCTAAAGACTTAGATTTCTCTAAGGTCTGACTGTGTGTCCTACACTCATAGTTCACTTGCAGCTAAACCTGTTTAAATATGTTGTTCCAAAAATCAGCTACATTTATTTTTTGGAACAACCCTTATGAAACTTGTTCATTTCATATTTTTCACTCTAAGTTCATTTTGAGGTAAGTTTTTTTTGATCTCATGTTTGGTCAATTGGCATCATTAAAATTTTATGACGTTCTCTTGTTATGATTTCCAAAAAAACATGAAAATCATTACGATTTTGATGCGATCAAATGACAAATTTTTGCTATTTTTAAGTTAGGTGTTTTCTTAAGTTCACATGTAAGGGTGGCGAAAATTGCCACCATTACATGTGGTTTTGAGTTTTCATATGCAAAGGTGGAAAATTTCACCTCCCTTGCATTTTTTCATGCAAGAGAGGTGATTTTTGCCGCCCCTACATCCCTCTTTTAACCTCATCATGTAGAGGCGACAATTTTTGTCATCCCTGCATGATCTCAGTTTTCATGCGTGACATTTATGGCCATGCATGCTGAGTGGTTGGGTTCATTTTTTCCCCCATTTAACCCCTTTTTCACCTCATTTTATTTCATTCCTCTCTATTTTATCCTCCTTGCGTCTGGATGATCGTGCGTGCAAGTGGAATTGTGTTTTCATTGCATTCAAGCATTGTATTGCAATTTTCCAGGTAGGGTTTCATATTTTTTCTCTTCTTGTTTTGATTTTTTTTCTTTTATTCATGGTTCTCTTTCCTTTTTTCCTTACTATTCTAGGTTTTCTATTATTCCTCTTCCCCTTCCTCCATTTTTTTCCACCGATGAGGCAATCTAAGTGGAAAACCCTCTTCCTCTTCTTCCTACCCATCAGCTGTCAAACCCATGTAAGGGCAGTGAATTTTGCCACCCTTACATGAAAATCTATCAAATAGTGCATGGGTGGTAAAATTTGTCACCGATGCACAAACTTGTATCTTTCTAATGTGCATAGGTGGCGAAATTCACTACCAATGCACATCTTTCGCCACGAGCACATGCGATGATTTTTTCCACCTATGCACAACTTAAAAAATTAAAGGGAGGTGAAATTTGCCACTTTTGCATACAAAAAATCAAAACCACATGTAATGGCAGTAATTTATACTACCCTTACATGTGAACTTAAGAAAACACCTAACTTAAAAATATCAAAAATTTGTCATCTGATCGCATCAAAATTGTAACGATTTTCATATTTTTTTGGAAATAATAACAAGGGAATGTCATAAAATTTTAATGATGCCAATTTACCAAATATGAGATTAAGAAAAACTTGCCTCAAAAAATGAACTTAAAGTGAAAATATGAAACAAACAAGTTTCGTAAGGGTTGTTCCAAAAAAAATATAGCTGATTTTGGAAACAACAGCTAGCTTCTATTGGAGAACTTCCATTGATCTGATCAACAGGAGTAGAAACCAGTCTCTAAGTGCCTTAATTTAGGCCATTGGGCCACAGAGTCAAGCTAAGAAAGGAAAAGACGTGAAAAAATCAAAAATAAATAAATAAATATAAAAACTATACAAATGTACAAGTGAACTCATCTAATACTTCAAGAATTGAAGTGTTTCAGATGTTTCCCACTATGAGGTAGTGAGAATAGCACTCCATCTTGATACTCTAGCAAGAAGCTATTTTCACTACAGACCTGACAAATGATAAATGGACCTCTCCACAAAGAATCAAATTTGTTGTGCATTCCTTTTGGTTCTCTCCTCTTGTCCCACAACAAGACTTGATCTCCAATCTAAAAATCATGAATCCTTTCCCTCTTATCAAAGAGTTTCTTCATCTGATTTTGATGTGCAGTAATCCAGTCCACTACCATGGTTCGTTTCTCATCTAGTTCGGTTAGGCACATGATCCTTTTATTAATAGAATTTTTGAAGGTGGAGTCTTTGATCACCTTTACCAACTTTAATGTTGGTAGTTCCAAAGTGATTAGTATTTTTTCATTTAAACCATATATAAGTTGGAATGGTGACATGCCTATTGCCCTCTTGGGTGTAATCTTATCTACCCATAAAGCATTAAATAATACTTTATACCAAATCCTCTAATTATCATTTACCAATTTCCTAATAATAGTAACTAGATTCTTGTTGCTCAATTCTACTTGGCCATTCCCTTGCAAAAAATAGTCAGAAGAGTGGGAGAGAGTAATCCAATAATAAAAGTAGAACTAGGTAATCTCATGAGAAGAAAAACAAGTTGCATTATCTATTACAATCTTAGTTGGAACTCCAAAGTGGGAGATGATATTTTCCTTGAGAAAATTACATACCACTTCTGAAGTAGCATGCTTGGTTGGGATGGCTTCCACCCATTTGGTAAAATAATTAGTTGCAGTGAGGACATAATCATGCCCAAAACATGAAGATGAGTTGATTGTGCCAATGAAATAAATACCTCATTATTGAAAAGGTTCTTCAATCACCACTAGCTTGAGGGGTAATGTGGCCAATTTAGGTTTCTTGATGAACTGTTGACACAATTCACACCTACGCACCCATTTGTAAGCATCTTGAAATAGTGTAGGCCAATAGTATCTCGCTCATAAAATTATATGAGCCATCACTGGTGCAAAAAAATGTCCTCCACAAGCTAGATTATGGAAGGACTCCAAAAGTTTACCTTGTTGCGCCTTATCGATGCATTGAAAAAATACCCCATCAAGGCTTCTCTTATACAAACCATTGTCCCACAAGACATAGTTAGCAGCCTTTAGGTTAACAATCTTTTTTTTTGTAGGATAGATGAGTGAGACACTCACCATAGGTAAGAAAATGAGAAATATTGGAATACCACTCATCAGTGGTAGAGATGAAGAGAACTGTAGGCACGTCTTCGACCTTTATTTTTTTATTTTCTATTTCTTTGGGGATATTATCAGTAATCAACTGGCAGAGCCCCTTTCCCTACACAATCTTGGTAGGTTTGATATCAATATCAAACTCTTTAATCTTGGCAATCTAATTTCCCCTTTTAGTACCAAACTCCTGTTGAGTTAGAATGGACTTCACCATTGTGTCAGGCACCAAAACAATAGTATGTGAATTCAAGATATAAAATCTTAAATGCTTTATCACCTTAACCATAGCATAAACATGCTTTTCCATATTTAAATATTTTAATTCATGAGCTTTGAGAAGACAACTCATAAATGATATGGGAGATTCCACACCTTCTTTGTTTTGCTGAACCAAAATAGCTGAAAGTGTATGCTCGGAAGCATAGTTGTATATTATGAAGTCTTTGGTATAATCTGGACAAACTAGAATTGCTACATGGGCAATCATTTTTTTGATGTCTTCAAATGCTGACTTACCTTCTATAGTCCATCAAAAAGTGGCTTTGCCCTTCATCATGTCCACAATGTGGCGAGTCTTCTCTACAAATGTTGGAATGAATCTTCATAGAAAATTCATCTTTCCAAAGAAAGAATAAATTGCAGTCTCACTAGAAAGAAGAGAAAGACTTTGGATAGATTTGACTCTTTCTGAGTCAATTTTTATACCTTCTTAGGATACAGTGTGATTGAGAAGTTTACTTTTTGTAACCCCAAAAACTAACTTCTTGGGATTAAGAGAAATACCATTTTGTCGACAGCATTTCAACACTTGTTGTAGATGATGCAGATGATCAGGATGATGTTTGGAAAAAATGGTCAAGTCATCAAGATATACCACAATAAACTTTCCCATTTCATCTCTGAAAGTAAGATCCATTACTCTTTGGAAGGTAGAGCCAGCATTGATCAAACTGAAAGGCATTCTATGATATGCAAAAGTGCCCTAAGGTGTAGTGAAAGTAGTCTTATGTTGATCTGCTTTATTGACTTCTATTTGATTGTACCCAAAAAAATTGTCTAGCATTGATAAAATTTCTAACCCAATCACTATTTTCAAAACTTGGTCCATGATAGGTAGAGGGTAGTTATCTTTTAAATAAGATTGATTCAGGTTTTTGAGATCGACACAGATGCAAATTTCTCCATTTCTTTTTCTTATAAGAACTATGTTAACAATCTAGGTGGAATGATGGATTGGAAAATTAATTCTTGCATTTAACATTTTTTAGATCTTTGAAAAGATAGTACCTAATATTTTGGGATTGTATTGCCTTTGTTTTTGTTTGTAAGGCAATGACCCAACTTTAAGAGGAATTTCATGCCAGATTTTCTCAGGCCTGAGAGATTTCAAATCATCATAATAATATGCTAAAACATCAATGTAATGGTGAAGAAGAGTAGTGAATTTGAGCTTTTCATCAAAAGTGCAACAATTTCCAATGTTGACCATTTTGGGATTTTCTTCCGTACTCAAATTTATTTGATCAAACTCCTTGGAAGAACTTGAATCCACTTGTCGGTGCTTGACATATCTATCCTGCTTATCAAATAATTTTTCAAGAGAAACCAAACCTTTTGGAATTTTATTTCCCTTGAGTTGAAGGAATTCTTCACTAATTTTGAAATTTACTTCGGGAACTGATTTCCATGGTGGAGATTTTCTTCCTTCAAAATAAAGATCTTCAAAGCTATCCATCTTTTCTAGAAAAGTAATGATTTGATTGTCACCATTGAACACTTGCCAATGGTTGGAATTATCAGGTACACTTGGTTGAAAGACCAGCTCAATAGTGTACTTTTTCCCTTCAAAGTCTTTATGGGGAACCATGAGGGTCACAGAGACAACTAATGAATCTACATGGTCATTGCATTCTCTCGACACAGTAGAAATATTGAAAGCATCAAAACTTTTAATACAATCTCATACAAGATTATGATAATGTCACAATCTTTCATTTTTTGTTTGGTATAGATTCCTTACTTGAAAAACTACCAGTTTAGCATATCTAAGGGCGTGAAGAACCTTAATACCTTTAGCATGAGTAGCTTTCAATCCAAGAAACAAAGACTCATACACAGTAGTTTTATTGGTGTTATTGAACTGCAGCTTATATGAATAAAGAAAAATTTCTCCTTGAGGGGAAATCAAAACAATTCCAGCTCTAGAACTAGTAGAAGAGTAACTGCCATCAAATTCTAAAATCCCAACATTATCAAAATTTGAGCTTTTCAAAAACTTCTCTTTGTTATTTAGGGAATATTCTTGGTTATCTGAACTTATCTTTGACAATTCTTCTAACTTTGCATCTAAATTTTTTGAATTGTCACTAAAATGAATTTCATCTGATGAGATGAAAACATCTTCAGTAGTTAGGAAATAATTACCCATTCCTGATGATTCAAATAAAATTTGGGATTCGGGATTTGATGTTTATGTGACTATATATTTTGACTCTTTCTCAGGAAGTAATTTATTCATAACACCTTTAACAGGTATCCTTGCTTCAGATAGATCCATATTCAATTCTCTACCTACATCTTTACAAAAATTATGCTCGAGTATAATGCCATAAGAGGCTGGAACATCAGCCACTAAGATCGTCATTTTGATCCTCTTCTCTAGAAAAGCTGCAAACATAAATTGGGCATCTTTTATTTGACCTAGGAGTGGTACTTGCTTGTTCTCCATGGAGAAGCATCTCCCAAAAGTCTTAGTTAAATTAATACCAAGAGAATTTGCTACTTGGCAGGCATAATGTTATCAGAAGCTCTAGAGTCTATTATGCAATTACTCAATTTATGATCATTTATCAATAGAGAAACATAGAAAGGTTCTATTTTTCTAGGGGTAGCAAGGGGAGTAGTGAAAAGATTATTCTGCGTGGATTTGTTATTGGAGGAATCATGAGTCACCTTTGGAAAATCTTTCCCTATAGGGGTAGTTTTATTTTTTACGTATTTGGTCAGCCTATCAAACTATTCAAGATTGGCTTGTAAGTACTCAATCTCAGTTATTTAAATCTTGGTCTTTTTGACATGATCAATTATATCAAATAGTTGAAATGAACTATAGATAGAGGGAGGAAGACCATCGTCCTAATCTTTATTAGGTGTGGCACTAGTCTGAGAGATAGAAGTAGAAGGTACGGAATGGTTTGAGGTATTTACTTTCTTATTAGTCACCAGGTCCTTTGATTGAAAAGGTAGTGAAGTCCCTCGTTTAGCAATCAAAACTACTGGCTGAGGTTATTCTCCTACTTTTTATTTATCATCTTATTGAGCTAACTATTTCTGAGACCTGGTAAAAATAGCGTACCATCCATCAAACACTTTTCCCTTGCTTCTAGTTTCATCTTGATAATCTAAGAAACTAATGTTGGAGTCGCCAGCTAATTCTTCTTCTTGTTATGCAAAGAGATTAGCATCATCTTCTTGGTCCAACTGAGGTTGGAACAAAAAATCATGTTCAGCTTCAAGGTAACCAATTATTGAATTAGTAGGTGCTACTTCAATGGTAAGCTTTCCATGTGGGGGAGGTAGACAATTTAGTTGTCCTTGATTTTTGGAAGTATTGCCTTGATATGACTAGTTGGGAAACATCCTTCTTGGCATATCTCGATGTGGAGGGGCAGACATACCTTGGGCCATTTTTCTTTTTAGGGTTAGCAATTCATTTGCCAATTTTTACACCATAGGATCTATGGTGCTAGCAGAAGAAATTTCAACAGATGAGAAAAATTTAATTTTATTAGAATATTTTCTAATCTTACTTGCTAGGATAAGATCATCCTTGACCTCAGTAGCCAAATTTTGGGCTGTAAAAAGATTAATAGGGCCATCCCACCTTAACAAAAAACTCACTTCAGGAAGTTGAGAGTTGATGAAAAAGCACTTGAGATTCTCTAGTATAGGTTAAACGATCATAGGAATTTAGTTCCTCAGCTTATTGAATTTAACAATGAAGTCTCGCATAGGCTCATGAGGTTCCTGCTTCATTTGTGTAAGTTGAGCCAACAAGGCATGTGTATCTTTGGCAGGTTTGAACCTAGCCTCAAAATTGGCCTTGAAGGTGTTTTAGTCAGTTATTGTTTGAGATTGAAAGTGGTAAAACCAGTCCATGACAATGCCTTACAAAGTTTCTACAAACATTCTCACTACTATATCTTCATATTCCACACCTATCATGTCACATGCTATGCAAAAAGCAATGATATGCTCATCTAGATGAACTTTTCCATCACCATAAAATTTGAGAATTTTTTTTTTTCAAACTATGAGGTAGTTCATGTAAAGGTGGGGTTAGATTGAGAGGGCCAAAAAAGTTGCTCCAAGGGCCTTAGACTGCCATGATATGTCAATTAAATAGAGGGATAACAAATCTTGGTGGGGTAAGCATAGACAAAACCCTACTAGTACTGAGACTAGAAACTTCACCTAGTATGGGAGTTCTGACGTTGGCAGGAGGGAAATTCCTGGTTCACTAAAGGTGAGATGGTGGAGGAGAAATCTCAAAATTATTTCATCACACCAACTCAAATACAGGATTAACAATACCTTTTGCTCTTTGACTTCACATATACAATGGATCTGCTAGAGTGTAAAATGAAAAAGGACTAGAAAGGCTTCAGTTTGAAGCTTGAGGCTTCAAAGTGCACATTTGTATCCCTAACCAAGTCTCCAAAAGCTATTGGGTGAATATTTTATCATCAATAAATTGACGACAAAATGGGTATATTGACCACAGCACAAGGAGATTCATACAAAAAAAAGTGTGGGTTTACCACATCATAGTGAGATAAATCTCTCCTCTCATCAAGGGGAGGTTCCCTATAAACTATTTATATATTAATATGAATTGAAAATAAAATTAGGGGTGAGATTACACCATCTATCTCTCTTTTTTTAGAGATGATATTTATAAGGAAAAAGAGAAATCCTAATTGATGATTGAAAGCGTTTCTCTTCTTTTAGAAATGATGTTTAGTAAATGGCACAAAATATTCTCAAATAGTAACTAGATCCATGAGAAACCCATGAAAGCACAAAGTCTTTTGTTGCTCTCTTTACTGATTTAGAATGTACGTAACAGTAGAGTGAAGTGCAGCTAAAAGTCTCCACTATAAACTACAACATAGCATAATATCATGAAGGATAAAAGTAGTTTAAAGCCTTTCTAATACCCTTATCAATAAAATAGGAGAAACATGAACTAAAGGTAATTATAACAGCACAAAGTCTTCATAATTAACTTTAGATAACCTTCAAGCACTTTTATTGTTTAATCAAATAGATGAGAGATTATTAGGAAAAATAACATAAGAATGATCTCCTAAATAACACAAATTATTCCAATACAAAGTCTGAAAGTAACTTGCTTTCTCATTCATTCAAGAAAATATGATTTACAATCTGAGATCAAAGTCTCACGAAGCATCTCAATTTTGGTAGAGTTTCTACTCTCAATTATCAAAAAAAAGATCCATGTACAAAAGAGGCTCCCTCTATATATAGGGAGAAGCCTTGAGAATTAAGAAAAAAATTAAAATATTATAACCTAGTCAAAGATGAGAGTCTTTGTTGACTTTGGGAATTTTTAGATTTTTACATGTAATTAAACATGATAAAAGTACATGTGCAAATGTCCCAAGTCAATTACAAAGTGCATTTAGAAGAAAAAAAATTAAACCAATAGAAATTTGATTTAATTTTTAGCTCCACCCTTCCTTATATGAGCATCGTACATGGCAATAGCCACCTGAATCTTGATACTATTTGGTGCAATAGTATTTTTAAAGACCACCTTAGCCCTGACTATAACATCTCTCACTGTTGTGATTGATTTTACATGACTAGTTAACCTAGTTCTCAGATTATCCAGAGTTAGCTGATTATCTAGGATCTTATCCATAGAGTCCACTAAAAAAACTTTCTCTTCAAATTCTCTTTAGAACATACCTTCAAATTCTTGAAACATTTCTTCTACTGAAACGAACTGGTTGTCCTGTGTGGTGAGTTTATAAGGTAGCTCCTCCAATTTATGCAACAAACTGATATCACTTTGTTCACTAAGGTCTCTGGAAGATTTGAGGTCACTGATTAATTCTTTAAGCACTCAAATCATATATATTAATGCTTCTTTAGTTTCAATATATGAGTCTCTATTAGTGATGATGCTAATTGATATCAGAGTGCCTATTTTTAGCTTCTTCATATTTGTCCATTTGCTAAGATATTTATCTATGCTTTCAATATCTTGAGAAATGATATTAATAAGCTCATCCAGTTTGGCTCTCATTTTCTTCATCTTACCCATTTTCTCAGACAATTCTATAAGTAGGGAAACCCCTTATGCGTGCATCTTGTCTAAGTAATCCTCAAACACTTTTCCCTTGACATAGGTTCTTTCTGCTTTTTGGATCACGAGATCATCTATGGAGATAGGGATTACAGCTTCCAGAGTGAGAGTGATTCTTCTTATCACTACAGTTAATTATTCCACCCTCACCTTATAATGATCCTTCATTTCTCTTTCCTTGTCAAATTTCTAAACCATAATATCCATTGCTAATTGTAAATCACTCTTGGTGCCTTCATGAGTTATCTTCCCTAACTTAACTCAAGAGATAGAGTAGCTGCTTATGTCAAAATTTTCAAGGGTTGTATCTTATGGAGGTTTGGCTATTTCCAAAAATTTATGCCCCTTATCTCCAATCATCTTTGAAAGAATCTTTAGCTTCTTTGGAGTCTTAGCTCTTATCGACACCATTTTACTAAAGTCAAAGTCATCTAAAGAGATGGTTTGTTTTTTCCTTTTGGGTGTGTCAACTAATAACCAAGGGGAGAGAAGAAGCACTTACATTAGCAATAGTACCTGTAGTTGGTGTCACTAAGGTAGCACCTGCATTATTGGTGGAAAAAATGGGTGTAGTATCAGTTAAAACCACACTTTCTATTGAATGATCAAGGGTAGAACTATCTCTAATGTTAAAAGATGGAGATGACAAATTGGAGATGGATCTTGATGAATGAAGAACATTTTTAGAAGCACTTTAAGGGTCACCAAAAATAATTTTAGAAGGAGAGGTGGCTCTAGAAGATGTAATATTGATTGGAAAAATAGGTGAAGGAGTTGCACTAGGTGAGTTGGGTGGAGAAGAAGAAATTCCTATGTCTAGCTACATAGCTTCTTACGGAGATAGAGTTTTTGTTCCCTGTTGACCTACAGGCCTATCATCAATTTCCATCTGTCCTGCTACTAGTTCTTTAGTGCTTTATTTCTCAACCTCCATATTTGTTGTTTTTGGCTATTTTTATATAACTTTTGATTTCTTCATTACGAAAATGATCCTAGGCTTATGGGGCCTAGAAGGAGAAGGAACATCACTTTTATTCTTCGTTCTATTCTCCACTTTCCTCCTTGTCTCTTCTTAAAATTTGGCCTCTGATCCCATGATGAAACCTTTCAAGGTGATTCCCTTATTTTTTAACCAATCATTAGTGTTTGCCAATATTAGTTTGAATCTCATCCTTAAGGAGGTCAACTCTTTATGATACCATTAGATCGGGGGGAAGAGGAGCATTGGAAACTTGTTTAGCATGATATCTATTATTGATCAAATCTCTGTCATCTACTAGATTTGTAGGGATATTAGGGAGCCCCTGATATTCTATTTGTTCAAGATATAGTCTACTATAGTCCATCTTTCTGATATCTTCCACTATCCTCAAATTGATCCAAACATCTTTGATCATAGGTTCATGGAACTGGATCTTCCTCTTGATCATGTCTTTCACACCTCTAAAGTCAAAATTGGGTCTCCTTTTGAAATGCTTCATGGTTACAAGTTGCATTTTAGTTTCCATTACTCTAGCTTTTGAAGCGATCAATACTGGGAACCTGCTAATTTCAATTGAGAACCTGAAATCAAGTTTCTTGAGTTCCATGTGCTTATTGTGTATGACAATAATTTAGCTACACAGCTTCATTAAGGCCAATTTATCTGAGGGAAATTTTGGGAGCATATACATATAACCTTGGAAAAAGCCAAGCCATAAATAATAAAAAAAGGGAATTGCAAGAACAGACACCCGAAGTCATTCACAATAGTTCAAGCTTCATCTAACACACTTTTCTATTCTAATTGGGGGTCAAAGAGACACAAAAATACTGCAAAGAAAGTGTCATTTACCTTCCTAAAATTATGGATAGAACCCTTCAATGTTATCTAAGGGTAATATTGATAAATCGGGGTTGTTTTCCTATCTCCCTCTGATGTTAATCTTCGAAGGTTCTCATAGATGTTGCAATATACACAAGGTATGAAGTTGTGTAAAATTTAGAGGTAGTGGATACCTTTGTCAATTGCTCATGTAGAGCATTGCTGATTTGTTCTCCCCAAATAATGACTTGTTTGCCCTAGTGAATTATCTTAATAAAGGGATACATCCATTCATGAAATTGAGAGGAAGAAGGTAAACCTCATACTCTACTGAGAAGATTAATCAAGTCACCAACTTCTTCTATAAAATCACTCTTTGGAAAGTTCTGTGGCCATCTGGACAAGTTCAATCTAGGAGTTTTGAGCCATCTATTATTAATCACTTTCTTTTCTTTCTCAAGATCCTTATCATATTCCTTTTTTACTTCAATGAAGTCAAGCTTCAACACATCAGTAGTGAGAGGTCACATGAACACTTTGTCAATGAACTCAGGGTCTAGTCTAATTACTATGTTACCACTAGCATCTACCACAACCCTGGTATCATTGTTGTAGAATTGAGCACACTGGAGAATGAACTATGTGTGATGAGTTGCCACAGGAAAAGAGGAGACCAGATAAATATTGCTCTCAATTATCCTCTTCATTCCAGAGCTAAGATTATTTGCTTTGGTTCTTTCTATGAACTCAGCCATATCTACATGCCCAATCTCTGTATCCCTAATATCATTGACATTAGAAGCAACTGAGGTGATTGGAAAAACACTTTGATACTGTTACTTCATTGCCTTTGAATTCTTTGGAGAAACCTTAGTCATCAAGATGAGCCTTTGTCAAAATTATATTGATGAAGAAAGATCTTGAAGAGAAACTACAATAAGAATCATGATCACATAATTAAGGGAAATATTGGCTATCTCAAAAAATTGTACGCTGGATGATCATGACCAGGGAAATGCACTTGAACAAGATAAGGTGCAAGCAGGTCAGAAAGTGAAAGGAAAGCGGGCTTAGAAAATAAGAAAATCAAAATTTTCTAGAATTGGTAAAAAATGGAGGAAAATTATGCATGGGTGGCAAAAATTGCCACCCTTGCATGTTGAGGAATGTCTTTGTGCATAAGCAGCTGAAATTGCCACCTATGCACATTGGGGATGGATAAATTTGCATTGGTGGAAATTTTCATTGCATATGCATAACCTATTGACTTTCCACATGCATAGGTGGCAAAAATTGCCTCCTTTGCAAATCTATCCATCCCTGACATTCACAGCTAGTAATTTTTGTTGCTTATGCACAAAGACATTCCTCAACATGCAAGGGCAGAAATTTTTGCCACCCATGCATACTTTCCCTCTATTTTTTACTAACTCTAGAAAATTTCAATTTTCATATTTTCTGAGCCCACTTCCCTTTCACTTTTTGACTTGCTCGCACCTTAGACCATTCAAGCACATTTTCTTGGTCATGATCATCCAATGTGCAATTTTTATAGATTGTTAATAATTCCCTTAATTGCATGATCATGATTCTTATTACAGTTTCTCTTCAAGATCCTTTTTCATCAATATACTTTTGACAAAGGCTCATCCTGATGACTAAGGTTTCTCTAAAGAATTCAAAGATAATGAAGTACTAGTATCAAGGTGTTTTTACAATCACTCAGTTGCTTCTAATGTTGATGACATTAGGGATATAGAGATCAGGCACATAGATATGGCTGAGTTCACAGAAAGAACCAAAATAAACAATTCTAGCTCTGAAATGAAGAGGATAATTGAGAGAAATATTCATCTGGTCTCCTCTTTTCCTGTGGTAGCTCATCACATAGAGTTTGTTCTCCAATGCACTCAATTCTACAAGGATACCAAGGTTGTGGTTGATGCTAGTGGTAACATAGTAATTAGACTAGACCCTGAGTTTATCAATAAAGTGTTCATGTGCCCTCCCACTACTGATGTGTTGAATCTTGACTTCATTGAAGCACAAAAGGAATATGATAAAGATCTCAAGAAAGCAAAGAAAGTGATTAATAATAGATGGCTCAAAACTCCTGAGCTAACATGTCCAGATGGCCACAGAACATTCCAAGGAGTGATTTTATAGAAGAGGTTGGTGACTTGATTACTCTTCTCAGCAGAGTATGAGGTTTACCTTCTTTCTCTCAATTTTATGAATGGATGTATCCCTTCATTAAGATAATTCTCCAGGGCAAACAAGTCATTTTTTAGGGAGAATAAATTAATAATGCTCTACATGAGCAATTGACAAAGGTATCCACTACCTCTAAATTCTACATGACTTCATACTTGGTGTATATTGCAGCATCTGTGAGAACCTTCCCAAGTTTAATATCAGAGGGAGATAGGAAAACAACCTCGGTATATTAATATTACCCTTAGCTAACATTGAAGGGTTCTATCCATCATTTTAGGAGGGTAAATGATGCTTTCTTTGTAGTATTTTTGTGTATCTTTGACCCCCAATTATAACAAAAAAGAGTGTCAGATGAAGCTTGGACTATTGTGAATGACTTCAAGTGTATCTTCTTGTAGTTCCCTTCTTTTTTTTATTTAAAAGTTGGATTTTTTTAAGGTTATCCCTATATGCTCCCAAGATTTTGCTCAGATTAATTGGTCCTGATGGAGCTATGTAGGTAAATTATTATCGTACACAATAAGCAGATGGAACTCAAGAAACCTAGTTTTAGGTTCCTAATTGAAATTGATAGGTTCTCAGTATTGACCACTACAAAAACTAGAGCAATGGAAACCAAAATGCAACTTGTAACCATGAAGCATTTCAAAAGGAGACCCAATTTTAACTTTAGAGGTGTGAAGGACATGGTCAGGAGGAAGACCTAATTCCATGAACCTATGATCAAAGATGTTTAGATCAATTTGAGGATAGTGGAAGATATCAAAAATATGGACTATAGTAGACTATCTCTTAAACAAATAGAATATCTGGGGCTCATTGATATCCTTGCAAATCTAGTAGATGACAGAGATTTGATCAATAATAGATATCATGCTAAACAAGTTGCCAATGTTCTTCTTCCCCTGATCCAATGGTCTCAGAAAGATTTGACCTCCTTGAGTATGAGATTCATGCCAATATTAGCAAACACCAATTATTAGTTAGCAAATAAGGGAATCACCTTGAAATAATTCATCATGAGATCAAAGGATGAATTTCAAGAAGAGACAAGGAGGAGTGTGGAGAATAGAACGAAGAATAAAAGTGATGTTCCTTATCCTTCTAGGCCCCATAAGCCTAGGATTATTTTCATAATGAAGAAATAAAAAGTTATATAAAAAGAGCCAGAAATAACAAATATGGAGGTTGAGAAACAAAGCACCGAAGAACTAGTAGTAGGACAGATGGAAACTGATGATAGGCCTGTAGGTCAATAGGGAATGAAAACTCTATCTCCGCAAGAAGTTGTGCAGCCAAACACAAGAATTTCTTCTTCTCCACCTATATCGCTTGGTACAACTCCTTCACCTATTTATCCAATCAGTATTCCCTCTTCTATAGTCACCTCTCCTTCTAAAACTATTTTTGGTGACCCTCAAAGTGCTTCTAGAAATGTTCTTCGTTCATCAGGATCCATCCCTAGTTTGTCATCTCCATCTTTTAACATTGGAGATAGTTCTACCCTCGATCATTCAGTAGTAAGTGTGGTTTTAACTGATACTACACCCATTGTTTCCACCAATAGTGTAGGTGTTACCCCAGTGATGCCAACTATAGGGACTGTTGTTAAATATAAGTGCTTCTACTCTCCCACCTTGGTTATCAACGTACATGCCCAAAAATAAAAAACAAGCCATCTCTCCAGATGACTTTAACTTCAATAAAATGGCACCGATAAGAGATAAGACTCCAAAGAAGCCAAAGATCCTTTCAAATATGATTGGAGATAAGGGGCACAAATTTTTAGAAATAGCCAAACCTCCACAAGATGTAACCCTTGAAAATTTTGACATAAGTAGCTACTCTATCTCTCGAGTTGAGTTAGGGAAGATAACTCATGAAGGTGCCAAGAGTTATTTTCAATTAGCAATGGATATTATGGTTTAGAAATTTGATAGGGATAGAGAAATAAAGGATCATTATAAGGTGAGGGTGGAACAATTGACTACAGTGATAAGAAGAATCACTCTCGCTCTAGAAGCAGTAACCCCAGAATCTATCTCCATAGAAGATCTCATGATCCAGAAAGTAGAAAGAACCTATCTCAAGGGAAAAGTGATTGAGGATTACTTAGATAAGATGCACGCACAAGGGATTTCCCTACTTATAGAATTGTCTGAGAAAATGGGTAAGATGAAGAAAATGAGAGCCGAACTGGATGAGCTTATCAATATCATTTCTTAGGATATTGAAAGCACAAATAAATATCTTGGCAAATGGATAGATATGAAGAAGCTAAAAATAGGCACTCTGATATCAATTGGCATCATCATTGATAGAGACTCATATATTGAAACTAAAGAAGCATTAATATATAGGAGTCGAGTGCTTAAATAATTAATTAGTGACCTCAAATCTTTTAGATACCTCAACAAACAAAGTGATATCAGTCTATTGCATAAATTGGAGGATCTACCTTGAAAACTCGCAACACATGACAACTAGTTCATTTTAGTAGAAGAAATGATTCAGGAATTTGAAGGTATGTTCTGAAGGAAATTTGAGGAGAAAGTATTTTCAGTGGCCTATGTGGATAACATCTTAGATAATCAGCTAACTCTGGATAATTTGAGAACCATGTTAACTAGTCATGTGAAATAAATCATAGTAGTGAGAGAAGCCACAGTCAAGGCTAAGGTGGTCTTATAAAATACTATTATGCCAAACAGTATCAGGATTCAGGTGGCTATCACCATGTATGATGCTCATATAAGAAAGGGTGGAGCTACAAATTGAATCAACCTTTTGTTGGTTTAATTTCCTTTTTTCCTAAATGCACTTTGTAATTGACTTGAGACATTTGCACATGTACTTTTACCATGTGTAATTACATGTAAAAATCTAGAAAGTTCCAAAGTCAACAAAGACTCTCATCTTTGACTAGGTTATAATATTTTAAGTTTTTTTTCTCAATTCTCAAGGCTTCTCCCTATATATAGAGGGAGCCTCTTTTGTACATGGATCTTTTTTTATAATTGAGAGCAAAATTTTTGCCAAAATTGAGATGCTTTCTTAGACTTTGATCTGAGATTGTAAATCATATTTTCTTGAATGAATGAGAAATCAGGTTACTTTCAAACTTTATATTGGAATAATTTGTGTTATTTAGGAGATCGTTCTTATGTTATTTTTCCTAATAATCTCTCATCTATTTGATTAAACAAGAAAAGTGCATGAAAATTATCTGAAAATCTTCTAAAGTTAATTATGAAGACTTTATGTTGCTATAATTACCTTTAGTTTGTGTTTCTCTTATTTTATTGATAAGGGTATTAGAAAGGCTTTGAACTACTTTTATCCTTCGTGATATTATGATTTGTTGTAGTTTATGGTAGAGACTTTGTGCTGTACTTCACTCTACTATTATGTACATTCTAAATTAGTAAGGGGAGCAATGAAAGACTTTGTGCTTTCATGGGTTTCTCGTAGATCTAGTTACTATTCGAGAAGATTTTTTACCATTTATTGAACATCATTTCTGAAAGAAGAGAAATGCTTTCATTCATCAACTAGGATTTCTCTTTTGCCTTGTAAACATCATCTCTTAAAAAAGAGAGATGGATGGTGTAATCTCACCCCTGAGTCTATTTTCAATTCATATTAATATATAAATAGTTTATAGGGAACCTCCCCTTGATGAGAGGAGAGATTTATGTCACTATGAAGTGGTAAACTCACACTTTCTACTGTATAAATCTCCTTGTGTTGTGCTCGATATACCCATTTTGCCGTCAGTTGCTTGATGACAAAATATTCACCCAATAGCTTTTGGCAACTCGGCTAGGGATACGAATGTGCACTTTTAAGCCTCAAGCTTCAAACTAAAGCTTTTCTAGTCTTTTTTGATTTTACACTCTAGCAGATCCACTGTACATGTGAAGTTTGAGAGCATAATGTATTGTTGATCCTATATTTGAGTTGGTGCGATGAAATAATTTTGAGATTTCTCCTCCACCGTCTCACCTTTAGCGAACCAAGAGTTTCCGTCTTACCAGCGTCAGATCTCCCATACTAGGTGAAGCTTTTAATCTCAATACTAATAGGGTTTTATCTATACTTACCCCACCAAGATTTGTTATCCCTCCATTTAATTGACATATCATGGTAGTCCAAGGCCTTTGGGACAACACTTTTGGCCCTCTAAATCTGACCCCACCTTTACATGAACTACCTCGTAGTTTGAGGAAGAATTTTCCCAAATTCTATGGTGATGGGAAAGTTCATCTTTGCTACTTTCTACATAGCATGTGACGTGATAGGCATGCAATATGAAGATATAGCGGTGAGACTATTTGTAGAAACTTTACAAGGCGCTGTTGTGGACTAGTTTTATCATCTTCAAGCTCAAACAATAACTAACTGGAACACCCTCAAGGCTAAGTTTGAGGCTAGGTTCAAACCCATAGAAGATGCACATGCCTTGTTGGCTCAGATTACACAAATGAAAAAGGAACCCCATGAGCCTATGCGAGACTTCATTGTTAAACTTAATAATCCAAGGAACCGAATTCCTATGATTGCTCAGCCTACACTGGAGAATCTTAAGTGCTTTTTCATCAACTCTCAACTTCCTAAATTGAGTTTTCTATTGAGGTGGGCCAGCCCTATTGATATTTTTGTAGCCCAAAATTTGGCTACTGAGGTCAATGATGATCTTATCCTAGTAGGTAAGATTAGAAAAGATTATAATAAAAGTAAATTTTCCTCATCTACTAAAAGTTCTTCCACTAGCACCATAGATCTTATGGTGCAAAAATTGGCAAATGAATTGTTATCCCTAAAAAGATAAAGGGCATAGGATATGTCTGCCTCTCCACATCAGGATATGCCAAGAAGGACGTTTCCCAACCAATCATATCAAGGCAATGCTACCAAAAATTAAGGACAACCAAATCGCCTACCTCCCCCACATGGGAAGCTTGCCATTGAAGTACCACCTGCTAATTCAATAGTTAGTTACCTTGAAGCTAAACATGATTTTTCATTCCAACTTGAGTTGGACCAAGAAGATGATGCTAGTCTCTTTGTATAACAAGAAGAAGAATTAGTTGGTGACTCCAACATTAGTTTCTTGGATTATTAGGATGAAACTAAAATCAAGGGAGAAGTGTTTGATGGATTGTACGCTAGTTTTACCAAGTCCCAGAACCAGTCAGCTTAACAAGCTGATAAAAAAAATGTAGGAGAAGAACCTCAACCAGTAGTTTTGATTTCTAAATGAGGGACTTCACTACCTTTTAAATCAAAGGACTTGGTGACTAATAAGAAAGTAAGTACCTCAAACTATCTCGTACCTTCTACTTCTATCTCTCAGACTAGTGCCACACCTAATAAAGATCAGGATGATGGGATTTCTCCCTCTATCTCTAGTTCATTTCAATTATTTGATATAATCGATCATGCCAAAAAGACCAAGATTCAAATGACCAAGATTGAGTACTTGCGAGCCAATCCTGAATAGTTTGATAGGCTGGTCGAATATGTAAAAAGTAAAACTAACCCTATAGGGCAAGATTTTCCAAAAGTGACTCATGATTCCTCCAAGAACAAATCCATCTAGAATAATCTTGTCACTACTCCCCTTGCTGTCCCTGAGAAAATTGAACCTTTCTATGTTTCCCTATTGATAAATGGTCATAAATTGAGTAATTGCATAATAAACTCTAGAGCTTCTAATAATGTTATGCCTACCAAGGTAGTAGATTCTCTTGGTCTTACTTTGACTAAGACTTTTGGGAGATGCTTCTCTATGGAGAAAAAGTATGTACCACTCTTAGGTCAAATCAAAGATGCTCAATTTGCATTTGTAGCTTTTCCAAAGAAGAGGGTCAAAATGATGGTCTTAGTGGCTGATGTTCCAGCCTCTTATAGCATTCTGCTCGGGCAAATTTTTTGTAAATATGTAGGTAGAGAATTGAATATGGATTTGTTTGAAGTAAGGATACCTGTTAAAGGTGTTATGAAAAAATTACTTCCTGAGAAAGAGTCTAAATATATAGTCACATAAACATCAAATCTCAAAGCCCAAATTTTATTTGAATCATCAAGAATGGGTAATTATTTCTTGACTACTAAAGATGTTTTCATCTCATCAGATGAAATTCATTTTAGTGACAATTCAAAAAAATTAGATGCAAAGTCAGAAGAATTGTCAAAGCTAAGTTCAGATAACCAAGAATCTTCCCTGAATAACAAAGAGAAGTTTTTGAAAAGATCAAATTTTGATAATGTTTGGATTTTAGAATTTGATGGCAGTTACTCTTCTACCAGTTCTAGAGCTGGAATTGTTTTGATTTCTCCTCAAGGAGAAATTTTTCCTTATTCATATAAGTTGCAGCTCAATAACACCAATAAAACTACTGTGTATGAGTCTTTGTTGCTTGGATTGTAAGCTACTCATGCTAAAGGTATTAAGGTTTTTCACGTCCTTAGAGATGCTAAACTGGTAGTTTATTAGGTAAGGAATCTATACCAAACAAAAAATGAAAGATTGTGACATTATCATAATCTTGTATGAGATTGTATTAAAAGTTTTGATGCTTTCAATATTTCTACTGTGTCGAGAGAATGCAATGACCATGTAGATTCATTGGCTGTCTCTGTGACCCTCATGGTTCCCCATAAAGACTTTGAAGGGGATAAGTACACTATTGAGCTGGTCTTTCAACCAAGTGTACTTGATAATTCCAACCATTGGCAAGTGTTCAATGGTGACAATAAAATCATTAATTTTCTAGAAAAGATGGATAGCTTTGAAGATCTTTATTTTGAAGGAAGCGAATCTCCACATGGAAATCAGTTCCTGAAGTAAATTTCAAAATCAGTGAAGAGTTCCTTCAACTCAAGGGAAATAAAATTCCAAAAGGTTTGGTTTCTCTTGAGAAATTATTTGATAAGCAGGATAGATATGTCAAGCACCGACAAGTGGATTCAAGTTCCTCTAAGGAGTTTGATCAAATAAATTTGAGTATGGAATAAAATCCAAAAATGGTCAACATTGGAAATTGTTTTGCACTTCTGATGAAAAGCTCAAATTTGCTGCTCTTCTTCACCATTACATTGATGTTTTAGCATATTCTTATGATGATTTGAAATCTCTCAGGCTTGAGAAAATATGGCATGAAATTCCTCTTAAGGTTAGGTCATTGCCTTACAAGCAAAAACAAAGGCAATACAATCCCAAAATATCAGGTACTATCTTTTCAGAGATCTAAAAAATGTTAAAATTTTATCAATGTTAGACAGTTTTGTTGGGTACAATCAAATAGATGTCAATAAATTAGATCAACATAAGATTACTTTCACTACACCTTAGGGCACTTTTGCATATCATAAAATGCCTTTCAGTTTGATCAATGCTAGTACTACCTTCCAAAGAGTAATGGATCTTACTTTTAGAGATGAAACGAGAAAGTTTATTGTGGTATATCTTGATGACTTGACCATTTTTTCCAAACATCATCATGATCATCTGCATCATCTACAACAAGTGTTAGAATGCTATCAGCAAAATGGTATTTCTCTTAATCCCAAGAAGTTAGTTTCTAGGGTTACAGAAGGTAAACTTCTCAGTCACACTGTATCCCGAGAAGGTATAAAAATTGACTCAAAAAGAGTCAAATCTATCCAAAGTCTTGCTCTTCTTTCTAGTAAGACTGCAGTTCATTCTTTCTTCAAAAAGGTGAATTTTATATGAAGATTCATACTGGCATTTATAGAGAAGACTTCCCATATTATGGACATGATGAAGGGCAAAGCCACTTTTTGATGGACTACAAAAGGCAATTCAGCATTTGAAGACAACAAAAAAGTGATTGCCCATGCACCAATTTTGATTTGTCTAGATTATACCAAAGACTTCGTAATATATAGCTATGCTTTTGAGCATACACTTTCATCTATTTTGGTTCAGCAAAATAAATAAGGTGTGGAATCTCCTATATCATTTATGAGCTGTCCTCTCAAAGCTCATGAATTAAAATATTAAAATATGGAGAAGCATGCTTATGTTGTGGTTAAGGTGGTAAAGCATTTCAAATTTTATATCCTAAATTCACATACTATTGTTTTGGTGCCTGACACAATGGTGAAGTCTTTTCTAACTCAATAGGAGTTTGGTACTAAAAGGGGCAATTGGATTGCCAAGATTTAGGAGTTTGATCTCGATATCAAACCTACCAAGCTTGTGTGGAGAAAGGGGCTCTGCCAGTTGATTACTAAAAATATCTTCAAGGAAATAGAAAATGAAGAAACAAAGGTCAAAGATGTGCCTATAGTTCTCTTTATCGCTATTATTGATGAGTGGTATTCTAATATCGCTCATTTTCTTACCTATGGTGAGTGTCCCACTCATCTATCCTACAAAGAAAAAAAGAATGTTAAGCTAAAGGCTGTTAATTATGTCTTGTGGGACAATGGTTTGTATAAGAGAAGCCTTGATGGGGTATTTCTTCACTGCATCGATAAGGCGCAACAAGGTAAACTTTTGGATTCCTTCCATAATCTAGCTTGTGGGGGACATTTTTTTGCACTAGTGATGGCTCATAAAATTCTATGATTGAGATACTATTGGCTTACACTGTTTCAAGATGCTTAAAAATAGGTGTGTAAGTGTGAATTATGTCAGTAGTTTGTCGAGAAACCTAAATTAGCTACGTTACCCATCAAGCCAGTGGTGATTGAAGAACTTTTTCAATAATGGGGTATTGATTTCATTGGCACAGTCAACCTGTCTTCAAGTGCTGGGCATGATTACGTCCTCACTATGACTGATTACTTTACCAAATGGGTGGAAGCCATCCCAATGAAGCATGTTATTTCAGAAGTGGTATGTAATTTTCTCAAAGAAAATATCATCTCCCACTTTGGAGTTCCAACTAAGATTTTAATAGACAATGCAACCTATTTTTATTCTCATGAGATTACCCAATTCTGCTTTTATTATGAGATTACCCTCTCCCACTCTTTTGACTATTTTTTAGAAGAGAATGACCAAGTAGAATCGAGCAACAAGAATCTAGTTACTATTATCAAGAAATTGGTAGATGATAATCAGAGGACTTGGCATAAAGCATTGTTTGACGCTTTGTGGGTAGATAGGATTACACCCAAGAGGGAAATAGGCATGTCACCATTCCAACTTTTGTATGGTTTAAATATGAAAATACCAATCACCTTGGAATTACTATATTTGAAGTTGGCAAAAGCGATCGAAGATTCCACCTTCAAAAATTCTATTGATAAGAGGATCATGTGCCTAATCAAACTAGATGAGCAATGAACCATGGTAGTGGACCGAATTATTGCACATCAAAATCAAGTGAAGAAACTCTTTGATAAGAGGGCAAGGATTCATGATTTTTAGATTGGAGATCAAGTCTTGTTGTGGGACAAGAGGAGAGAACCAAAAGGAATACATGGCAAATTTGATTCTTTGTGGAGAGATCCATTTACCATTCATCAGGTCTATGGTGAAAATAGATTCTTGATCAAGTATCAAGATGGAGTGCCATTCTCACTACCTCACAGTGGGCAACATCTAAAACACTTCAATCCTTGAAGTATTAGATGAATTCACTTGTACATTTGTATAGTTTTTGTGTTTTTTTTTGTTTTTTCATGTATTTTCTTTTCTTAGCTTGACTCCATGGCCTAATGGCCTAGATGAAGGCACTTAGAAACTGGTTTCTTCTTTTATCGATCGAATCAATGGAAGTTCCTCAACAGGAGCCAGTTGTTGTTCCCAAAATTAGCTACATTTTTTTTGGAACAACCCTTAAAAAACTTGTCTATTCCATGTTTTTCACTCTAAGTTCATTTTTTGAGGCAAATTTTTCTTGATCTCATGTTTGGTCAACTGGCATCCTTAAAATTTCATGATGTTTTCTTGTTACGATTTCTCAAAAAATATGAAAATTATTATGATTTTGATGCGATCAGATGACAATTTTTTGCTATTTTCAAGTTAGGTGTTTTCTTAAGTTCAAATGTAAGGGTGGTAGAAATTGCCACCATTACATGTGGTTTTGAGTTTTCATATGAAAAGGCAGCAAATTTTTCCTCCCTTCCATTTTTTCATCCAGGAGCAGTGATTTTTACCGCTTCTGCATCCCTCTTTTAACCTCATCATGTAGAGGTGGCAATTTTTTCCGCCCCTGCATGATCTTAGTTTTCACATGTGGCATTTATGTTGCATGCGCCAAGTGGTTGGGGTCATTTTTTCCCCTATTTAACCCCTTTTTCACCTCATTTTATTTCATTCTTCTCTATTTTCTCTTCCTTCCTACGTCTAGATGATCTTGCATGCACATGGAATCATGTTTTCGTTGGATTCAAGCATTAAATCACAATTTTCTAGGTAGAGTTTCACATTTTTTCTCTTCTTATTTCAGTTTTTGTTTTTTCTTTTATTCATGGTTCTCTTTCTTTTTTTCCTTACTAGTCTAGGTTTTCTAGTATTCCTCTTCCCCTTCCTCCATTTTTTCCTAATGATGTGGCAATCTAAGTGGAAAACCCTCTTCCTCTTCTTCCTACCCATCGATCATCAAACCCTTGTAAGGGTGGTGAATTTTTCTACTCTTACATGAAAATCCACCAACTAGTGCATGGGTGGTGAAATTCACTACCAAAATACAAACTCCTAACTTCTTAATGTGCATAGGTGGAAAAATTTTCCACTGATGCACATCTATCCTTATCCATGCACACAGGCGATGAGTTTTTCCACCTATGCATAGCCTAATGACTTTCCACTTGCATAGGCAGTGAAAATTGCCACCGATGCAAATCTATTCGTCCCTAACGTGCACAGGTGGTAATTTTTTCTGCCTATGCACAAAGACATTCCTCAACATGCAAGGGCAGTAATTTTTGCTGCCCATGCATACTTTCCCTCCATTTTTTACTAACTCTAGAAAATTTTTATTTTCCTATTTTTCAAGCCTGCTTCCCTTTCACTTTCTAACTTACTCATGCCTTACCCCATTTAAGTGCATCTCCCTGGTCATGATCATCTAACGTGCAATTTTTTTAGATTGCCAATATTTTCCCTAATTGCATGATCATGATTCTTATTTTAGTTTCTCTTCAAGATCCTTCTTCATCAATATACTTTTGAAAAAGGCTCAGCTTGATGACTGAGGTTTCTCCAAAGAAGTCAAAGACAATGAAGTACTAGTATCAAGGTATTTTTACAATCACCTCAATTGCTTATAATGTCAATGACATTAGGGATACAGAGATCAGACACATAGATATGGCTGAGTTCATAGAAAGAACCAAAGAAAACAATCTTAGCTCTGAAATGAAGAGGATAATTGAGAACAATATTCATCTAGTCTCCTCTTTTCCTGTGGTAGCTCATCACATAGAGTTTGTTCTCCAGTGTGCTCAATTCTACAACAAGGATACCAGGGCTATGATAGATGCTAGTGGTAACATAGTAATTAGACTAGACCCTGAGTTCATTGACAAAGCATTCATGTGCCCTCCCACTATTTATGTGTTGAAGCTTGACTTCATTGAAGCACAAAAGGAATATGATAAAGATCCTGAGAAAGCAAAGAAAGTGATTAATAATAGATGGCTCAAAACTCCCAGAGAGAACTTGTCCAAATGGCCACGAAACTTTCCAAGAAGAAATTTTATAGAAGAAGTTGGTGACTTGATTACTCTTCTCAACAAAGTATGAGGTTTACCTTCTTCCTCTCAGTTTCATGAGTGGATGTATCCCTTCATTAAGATAGTTCTCCAAGACAAACAAGTCATTTTCTAGGGGGAACAAATCAGCAATGCTTTTCATGAGCAATTGACAAAGGTATCCACTACCTCTAAATTCTATATGACTTCATACCTGGTGTATATTGTAGTGTCCATGAGAACCTTCTCAAGTTTAACATCAGAGGGAGACAGGAAAATAACCCCAGTATATGAATATTATCCTCAACTAACATTGAAGGGTTCTATCCATCATTTTAGGAGGGTAAATGATGCTTTCTTTGAAGTATTTTTGTGTCTCTTTGACCCCTAATTAGAACAAAAAAGAGTGTCAAATGAAGCTTAGACTGTTATGAATGAATTCAGATGTATGTTCTTTTAGTTCCCTTCTTTTTGTTATCTATAGGTTGGCTTTTTCTAAGGTTATCCCTATATGCTCCCAAGATTTCCCTTAGATAAATTGGTCTCAATGGAGCTGTGTAGGCAAAATATTGTCATACACAATAAGCAGATGGAACTCAAAAAACCCAATTTCAATTTCTCAATTGAAATTGGTAGGTTCTTAGTATTGACCGCTACAAAAGCTAGAGCAATGGAAACTGAAATGCAACTTATAACCATAAAGCACTTCAAAAGGAGACCCAATTTTGACTTCATAGGTGTGAAGGACATGATCAGGAGGAAGACCTAGTTCCAGGAACCTATGATCAAAGATGTTTAGATTGATTTGAGGATAGTGGAAGATATTAGAAAGATGGACTATAGTAGACTATCTCTTGAACAAATATAATATCTGGGGCTCATTGATATCCCTGCAAATCTAGTAGATGATGAAGATTGGATCAATAATAGATATCATGTTAATCAAGTTGCCAATGCTCCTCTTCCCCCAATCTAATGGTCTTAGAAAGAGTTAACCTCCTTGAGCATGAGATTTGAACCAATATTGGCAAACACCAATGATTGGTTAGCAAATAAGGGAATCATCTTGAAAGACTTCATCACGGGATCAGAGGCCAAATTTTAAGAAGAGACTAGGAGGAGAGTGGAGAATAGAATGAATAATAAAAGTGATGTTCCTTCTCCTTCTAGGCCCCATAAACTAAGTATCTAACGAAGAAATGAAAAGTTGAAGAAAAAGAGCCAAAAACAACAAATATAGAGGTTGAGAAACAAAGTGCTGAAGAACCAACAATAGGACAGATGGAAACTGATGATAGGTCTACAAGTCAATATGGAATGAAAACTCTATCTCTGTGAGAAGCTATGCAGTTAGACGCAAGAATTTCTTCTTCTCTACCTAACTCACTTGGTGCAACTCCTTCACCTATTTCTCCAATCAGTATTCCCTCTTTTGAAGCTACCTCTCCTTCTAAAATTATTTTTGGTGACTCTCAAAGCACTTCTAGAAATGTTCTTCATTCATCAGGATCCATCCCTAATTTGTCATCTCCATCTTTTAACATTAGAGATAGTTCTACCCTCGATCATTCAACATCAAGTGTGGTTTTAACTGATACTACGCCCATTATTTCCACCAGCAGTGCAGGTGCTACCCTAGTGATGGCAACTATAGGGACTGTTGCTAATGTAAGTGTTTCTACTCTCCCACCTTGGTTATCAGCTTACACACCCTAAATAAAAAAATAAGCCATCTCTCCAGATGACTTTGACTTCATTAAAATGGTGCCGGTAAGAGATAAGACTCCAAAGAAGCTAAATATCCTTTCAAATATGATTGGAGATAAGGGGCACAAATTTTTGGAAATATCCAAACCTCCACAAGATGCAACCCTTGAAAATTTTAACATAAGTAGCTACTCTATCTCTCAAGTTGTGTTAGGGAGGATAAATTATGAAGGTGCCAAGAGTGATTTGCAATCAACAATGGATATTATGGTTTAAAAATTTGACAGGGAAAGAGAAATGAAGGATTATTATAAGGTGAGGGTGGAACATTGACTGTAGTGATAAGAATAATCACTCTCTCTCTAGAAGCAATAACCCCAGAAGCTATCTCCATAGATGATCCCATGATCCAAAAAGTAGAAAGAACCTATCTCAAGGGAAAAGTGCTTGAGGATTACTTAGACAAGATGCACGCACAAGGGATTTCCCTACTTATAGAATTGTTTGATAAAATGGGTAAGATGAAGAAAATGAGAGCCAAACTGGATGAGCTTATCAATATCATTTCTCAAGATATTGAAAGCATAGATAAATATCTTGGAAAATAGATAGATATGAAGAAGCTAAAAATAGGCACTCTAATATCAATTGGCATCATCGATGATAGAGGCTCGTATACTAAAACTAAAGAAGCATTAATACATAGGAGTCAAGTGCTTAAGGAATTAATCAGTGACCTCAAATCTTTCAGAGACCTCAATGAACAAAGTGATATCAGTCTATTGCATAAATTGGAGGAGCTACCTTGCAAAATCACCACATAGGACAACCAGTTCATTCAACAAAAGAAATGATTCAAGAATTTTAAGGTATGTTCTAAAATAAATTCAAGGAGAAAGCATTTTTAGTGGCCTCTATGGATAACATCCTAGATAATCAACTAACTTTGGATAATCTAAGAACCAGGTTAACTAGTCATGCAAAATCAATCACAGTAGTGAGAGATGCCATAGTCAAGGCTAAGGTGGTCTTCAAAAATACTATTGTGCTAGACAGTATTAGGATTCAGGTGGTTATCACCATGTATGATGCTCATATAAAGAAGGGTGGATCTACAAATTGAATCAACTTTTCATTGGTTTAATTTCTTTTTTTTTCTAAATGCACTTTGTAATTGACTTGCGACATTTGCACATGTACTTTTATCATGTGTAATTACATGTAATAATCTGGAAATTCTCAACGTCAATGAAGACTCTCATCTTTGACTAGGTTATAATATTTTAAGTTTTTTTCTCAATTCTCAAGGCTTCTCCCTATATATAGAGGGAGCCTCTTTTGTACATGGATCTTTTTTTTGATAATTGAGAGCAAAAACTCTACCAAAATTGAGATGCTTCTTGAGATTTTGATCTCAGATTGTAAATCATATTTTCTTGAATGAATGAGAAAGCAGGGTACTTTCAGACTTTGTGTTGGAATAATTTGTGTTATTTAGGAGATCGTTCTTATGTTCTTTTTCCTAATAATCTCTCATCTATTTAATTAAACAAGCAAAGTGTGTGGAAATTATCTGAAGATGTTCTTAAGTTAATTATGAAGACTTTGTGCTTTTATAATTACCTTTAGTTCATGTTTCTCTTGTTTTATTGATAAAGGTATTAGAAAGGCTTTGAACTGCTTTTATCTTTCATGATATTATGCTCTGTTGTAGTTTACAGTGGAGACTTTGAGCTGTATTTCACTCTACTATTATGTACGTTCTAAATTAGTAAGGGGAGCAATGAAAGACTTTGTGATTTCATGGGTTTCTCATGGATCTAGTTACTATCCGAGAAGATTTTCTACCATTTATTGAACATCATTTCTGAAATAAGAGAAATGCTTTCAGTCATCAACTAGGATTTCTCTTTTACCTTTTAAACCTCGTCTCTAAGAAAAAAGAGATGGATGCTGTAATGTCACCCCTGAGTCTATTTTCAGTTCATATTAATATATAAATAGTTTATAAGGAACCTCCCCTTGATGAGAGGAGAGATTTATCTCACTATGATGTGGCAAACCCACACTTTTTGCCATATAAATCTCCTTGTGCTGTGGTCGATATACCCATTTTTCCGTCAGTTACTTGACGAAAAAATATTCACCCAAAAAAATACAAGTATTATTACAAAATTAACATAAAATACATTCAACCACTTTTTGAGAAATTAATTTTAAGCTAGAATAATTTTTTTAATTTAAACGTGCACTTATGGTAAGCTCAAGGTCCTACTCAATCTATTTTTGATGCCAAATGAGTCAGTAGTAGGCTCAATTATTCGAACAGTGTTTGAAATAGGGAAGAAACATGAGAAGTTGCCCTACTAATAATCTAAATAGGACTATCAGATGTCATGGGACAACCCTGCATACATATTACATTCACATAAGTTATATTTTCCCCAAGTATGTAGTAAAATTATTAAAACAGGGATATTTTTACAATTCAAAATTACAAGTTAATATATACCTCTGTTAGTGTCTATGAAAATGACATTACAACAATCATGCCTATGTTTGTATTAACTTGTAGTGATGGAAGATTTTATACTTAAGCCATCAATTGAATGTAAACAAGGTCTCACTTACTTTTCTATAAAGTATCAATGATATATATGGCAAGTTTTTCTTTTTTATTAAACTAAGAGTGTATTTAATAACACTATACTTGAATTTTGAGATTCTTGATAGATAAATTTAACTTAAACCTACAAGACAAATATGAATAGACTAAATACACATAGAGCATAAGATTAACTCAAAATTTTATCTCTATATAAGTAAAATGTGTCATCTTAATAGAGATAAATGCAGTAGTGGATGGCCTAATAGCTGGATCTAAAAATGTAAATAATGGTTGTGTTAAATCAAATGCTGTAAATATTGATTATGATGATGAAGGCACCATGACCTCCTATGACATAAAAAATTACATATATATTATTCAATTTCTATGTAAATGAATTGTTAGCTAAATTAAATTTGTAAATACAACTTAAATTTAAAATGACATTTATATAAAATATACATGCATCTATGTAGTGGATGATGTCTGCACACTAAATGTGCATGCTAAAAAATCATAACTCATAAGTATATTATCTAAGTCCTCTGAACCACCAATGGCATCATCATCAAAAGGTCTAGTGCATATAGCTACATGCTTTATTCTTTTGGGAATTAGAGGTTTAATTCTAAGTAAATAAAAGGTTTGAGTAAATGTAAATAAATAATTAATGTATCTTAATTAGAATAATACTTTTTGCAAATAGTAGGAAGTATAGAGAAATCAAACTTATCTTATTCTAGGTCAAAATGGACAATTCAAGATCTAGAAATTACTATGTAGGGATGGCAGACTGTCACAAATAGAACCCAAAAATATGTTTCTAGATTGGATAGGAGCACCAAACTCAAGACACCCTACTACTTGGCACTATAGTCCACTTTTAAGAGATATTATCCACTTTTAGTGCTAGTGTCCAATTCTAGTGTTATTGTCTTGGTGACTTGGTTTTTTTGGGTTTTGTTTGGCAGGTTTGTAACACCCTGACAATGAAATATCAAAGCTTGATTTTATGTAAAGATCATTGTGTGTCTGATTTTATCTTCAAAACCCTTAAGAGCTTTTGATACTTGAACTTGAATAATAAACTTGGGAAAGAGAGATGTGTTTAGTGTGTAAAGGATACACTAGATGCACTTCACACCCCATGTGTGGGCACATTGCCTACATACCAATACTCTGAAGAAGGATCAAGCTAATTTATTTCTCCCATTTGAAGTGCTTAGTGAAATTGTGTGATGTATGCAACTAGATGCAAAACTAGAATGTACTTTATATTACTGGGTATTGGTATGAGTGCTTGAATAGGTTTGAATTGGTCTTAGAAGGCTATATATAGAGAATAAGGAAGAATTTATTTACTTGTATTCTTACTCTTTTCTTTTGAATTAGTTTCAACCCTGATAAATGGACATTGAATGGCCTTTTATAGGGAAACTGATGATCCTAGGTTAGATGAACTTGTATTACACTAACATGGGAAAATATAAAGAATTGAGAAAACCTAACCATTAGAGGTAAAAATGAACTTGGGCAATAACACTAAAAACAAGACATCCTTGAATTCTAGTGCTCTTGTCCAAATTGGGTGCTATTGTCCTAGGAAGATGAGCCCTAGAAGGATGGATCTAGGTCTAGGAGGGCTACCTAGGTCCCAAAAATCTAAGTCTGGGAAGCTACGGGTGATTGGGAATTAGTTAAAGTTTATCTGAGAAGGGTTGAGTGAAAAAGAAAGAGGACCTATAGGTTGGGTGCTATTAGCCATCCCTAAGTCATCTAATTTCATATTTTATATGATTACATTTACCCCCCTTTATTTTAATGATGTAGCAAAGTGAAATACTAGGATAAAGGAAAAATAGAAAGCATATGTGAACTTACCTATAAGGGGAAAACCTCATGAAGTTGTGTGATGTTGGATGTGCATAGAGAGAGCATGTTGTGATGTGTGAATCTGTAAATAAAAACATGAAGTAGATTAGTTCTTACTAGATACACTATATCTAAAATAAGAATGCATAAATGTTGAGTAAAGGAAGAGAGAGGAATGAATACACCTTATCGAGTACATGAACCAATACAAAACCTATTGTGATGTTGGATTGTGTTGAGTATGTGCTAAATCAAGAGTAATATCATGAATGGAGCTGAATGCTCAATTTTTCAGAATATGGCTCAAGAATGCAAAGGCTAGCCCTTTGGCTCCATCATCACCAACTAAGTGAAGTTAACAAATCATGCATGTGCTAATCAATGTCTGGATTATATGTCAAATCCCTTTGAATAGGTGGCTCAAGAATACAAAATCTATCCCTTTGGATTCATCATTACCCCATGAAGTGAAGCTATGAAGTGATACTAGTATAGAATATATGTCATATGATATGGCTCATGGATCCCATGAATTTGTTGTAAATCTGACACTATGGTATGGATAGCCAAATGTGTGCTATAAATTAGGCCACTCTTGGCCATTTCAAAAGATGGAGATTATGCTTGTATGAAAGCCACTCCAAAATCAATGTACTAGGCTTATATAAAAGCTAACTCAGGTACTTGAAAATCTAAACTTGTATGTAAGTTTAACTCAAATTTGATGCCAACCACCTATAGATGAAGTAAGACACGTAACTACTGAGAATGCCTGGAATAAATTGAACTCAAAAATAAAAGAAGATCAATGTGCCATGCACATTGCCCCCAATCATTGATGTCTAGAACATGGATTCTAACTTGGAAGTTATTCCAACTGCCTACTCTAAATTGAAATCAAGAACCATCATGTCGTACATGATAACCCCCTTGTATCTAAGAAAACTATGCTTAAACTACTAAATTTGAAGGATCTAAAAGTGCAAAAATTATCCATAAACTAATATTTTTGCCTATTTTTGGAAATCTTGAGTGTTTTTCTACCTGGATATGAGTGTTAAGCTATGAAAACCCCTATTTTTGGTGCTACTATCCAATTTTTGTTGTTACTATCCATTTTAGGTGCTACTGTCCATGTGAAATCTGACTGTTGATCTAAGTCTATTCCTATTTTTCTATTTTAAATTGATCGATTTGACCTTTAGATTCTATACTAACTTTTTTGAATACTATTGTTTCAATTGATAGGAGGTTTTATCTCTATGACAAATCCCCTACTGGATTCCCCCTCTTCTGAGGGTAGGAATGATGAACCTATAATGACTTCCCTTAGAAGAAAAGAGTCTTGTAAGTATGTTAATTCTAAAAATATATATGATATAGCATTTGATGTTTTTACAATATGTTTCAAGATATATCAATGTTTTTATCGAGAGATTATTATATCAATATGGGTATGCCTAAATAGATATAACATTGTGAAAGCACATGCAAAGTACTAACCAAAAATTAGAAATGTTAATTGTTAGTTGTTAGTTTAGAGGGATGGAGCATGATGTCCATCATGGCATCCAAAAAATAAAGTTAAATACATGATATGGATCATGACATGGCACACATTTGACAAGTAACAAGCAAACAAGCAACAATCAAGAAGCATACTAGATGGGCCAAGGGTCCATGCAAATAAGGGACATGGGCACATGTCACTCAAACTAGAAACAAACATGGAAGGCATGTTCAGATGCCACATACACATATAAGTGAAATAAGTAAAGTTGGAAAATATCCTAAGGTACACACATGAGAAATAAGCAAAGGACATTATAAAATGTCCTAAGGCACAAGCAAGAGATAAATAGGAATTGGAAAATGCAATCACACAAGTTACACTAAGCAAGCAGAGAAAGCATCTAATATCTATAAGGATACAATCACATCTAACTAATCAAAGAAAATGTGAAAGTATGAAAAACATGTTTAGTACAAGACTAGATATATGCTAAGGGATACACAAGTGATAAATACAAGTAAAATTTTGATATGATATTTTGTGTAAGCTATAAAGTAATGTACATCAGCATGATAACTCAGAGTGTGTAGTGTAGGAATGACATAACCTAGATGGTGTAGTCATGTAGAAGATGCCCCCAGTGGGTATGTATAACAATGTATGTTTCAAATGTAAAAGTAATAATATTCCAAAATTAGTGCAGTAATTTGAAAAAATTATAGAAAAATTGCAGTTTAATTTTGAAAAAGTGAGGAAAAATCTAAAACTATTTCTAAAATAAGTAGTATATTTTTCCTAGTGGTGTGAAAGTGTTTTTATGCAAATAAGACCTAGTATGTACAAACTAGGGTTTGAGTAAATTTATTGAAAATATTTCAATTAATTTGTAGTTTTTTTATTTTTAAATTTAGGAAAAATTAGGAAAATATTACAAAAAATAAAAAATAATTAGCCATAGGGTTTCTAGGGTTTTTGTACATAAATTCAAAGTAAGTCGAGTTCACCAACTATTTTTATTCTTTTGGGAATTAGAGGTTTAATTCATAAGTAAATAAAGGTTCTGAGTAAATGTAAATAAATAATTAATGTATCTTAATTAGCCTACTAATGTTTGCAAACAAATATGTATTTTATCTTTTCTAAAAATAGCAGGAAGTGTAGTGAAATCAAACTTAGCTGATTCTGGGTCGAAATGGATGATTCAAGATCTATAAATTATTGTGTAGGGATGGTAGAAAATCACAAATAGAACCCAAAAATCTATTTATATATTGGATAGGAGCACTAAAATTAGGACACCTTGATACTTGGTGCTATAGTCTACTTTTTAGAGCCATTATCCACTTTCGGTGCTAGTGTCCAATTCTAGTGTTGTCTTGGTGACTTGGCTTTTTTGGGTTTTGTTTAGTAGGTCTATAACACCTTACTAGTGAAATATCAAAGCTTGATTCTATGTAGATCTCACTATGTGTCTAATTTTATTATCAAAACCCTTAGGAGCTCCTGATACTTGAACTTGAATAGTAAACTTGGGAAAGAGAGAAGAGGTCAGTGTGTAAAGGATACATTAAAAACACTTCACACCCCATGTGTGGGCATGTTGCTTACATACCAATACTCCAAAGAGGGATCAAACTCATTTTCTCCCATTTGAAGTGTTGGGTGCAATTATGTGATGTATGCAACTAGATGCAAAACTAGAATGTATTTTGGATGACTAGGGACTGGTATGAGTGCTTGAATAGGTTGGAATTGATCTTAAAAGGCTATATGCAGAGAATGGGGAAGAGTGTTTGAGTGTATTTGTTTATATTCTTGATATTTTCTTGTGAATGAGTGTCAACCCTTCTAAATGGACATTGAATGGCCTTTTATAGGGAAACTAATGATCTTGGGTTGGATGAACTTGTATTAGGCTGACATGGGAAAAGATAAAGAATTGGGAAAACCTGACTATTAGAGGTGAAAATGAACTTGGATAATAACACCATAAAGAGGACACCCCTAAATATTGGTGATCTTATCCAAATTAGGTGTTATTTCCCTAGGAGGATGAGCCTTGGGGAGATGGATATAGGTCTAGGCTACCTGGGTCCTAAAAAGCTAAGTCTAGGAAGCTACGAGTGACTAGAAATTAGTGAAAGTTTAGTCAAGAAGGGTTGAGTGAGAAAGAAAGAGGACCTATAGGTTGGGTGATATTAGCCATGCATAAGTCATCCAATTTTGGATTTTATATGATTACACTACACAAGATCTATAAGGGTAGGGTAGGGTATGCACACTAGGTGGTGTATCTCTAGCATCAATCTCTAAGAGCCTACTTGTATGGTAAATGATTGTATCAGTGAGAAAACTACATGCATGTAAAGTGTCAATATTTGTGACCTACTAAACTATAGAGGGGATCTTAGGTTCAAGTGGCTTTTGGATATGAATCCTTGTAAGCCTATTAGGCACATGATGCATAATTGGTTGATACTATACAAAACCTTTTTTTTAGCCCTAAAACTCACTATAATCAAAATAGTTTAAAATATCATTGAGGAAAAAATCACAGTAGAGTTTCCTCAAAAAATACAACATGACCTCATGACTATTACATAGTGGATAATCAAACACCATCCACCATCAGTCCTAAAAATTGGTTGTGATTAAATTGTGTTGACAACAATGGATTGGAAAACATTTAGCAGTTAATGAAAATGGTGCATTAGTGGATGGGTCAATGAATAAGGAAAAAATGGAGGCTTTTGGTATGTATTTATTCTTGACCTCACATGGTGATAATTTGTCAGCTTAATAAGCCCTATAACTATCCTATATGAATCCCATCTATCAATTTAACTCATTATATAGTGAATTTGACCTAATAATGCCTCTAGGGAATTGGATAGATAGGTGCTATGGGTGTTGGTGGAAGTGGGATCCCACATTCTCATAATTAATTCTTCAATTTCAATTTTATTTTCAATAGTGTGGTCAACTAGACTCTCTTGATTTCTTGGGGGAGTTTTTGGAACTATAAGAGGGTTAGGTGGAGGGTTAGGCTTAGGAACAAGAGGGTTAGTAGGACATGTTATTCAAAATAAATAAATTATCAATTAAACAATGAAAATAATTAAAAAATACTAAAATTTAGGGTTAATAGGTCTAAATTTTTAGCACTTACATCTTTTATGTGGTGGCAACATCAATTGGTCAATGTGTCTAGCATTTTGGGATGAATTATGGCAAGGTTTGGTCTCACTAAGGAAAAACACAATAATGGAGTGGTGAAGAGTGAGGGGAATAAAGAACTCAAATGCAAAATGATGAAATTTTGTGTTTGGGTTCACTTTTTTATGTTTTGTAGTAAACACAAGGAACATGATCACATTATTAATATGATCATGTTATTGTTTTTAAATAGCATGATCATGTTATTGTTTTTAAATAACATGATCATGTTATTTAATAATGTGATCGTGTTATGGATTAATAATTACTAAGCCATAATTTAAATAACGTGATCATGTTATGGGAAAATTCCATGGATTTATCCCCCCACTCCATGCATATACCCATGGAAGGATTCATTTGAATGATCATCATTCATATATTGTTTGATATTTTATAAGTTTGAACATCTTTCTTATTTTTTCAACCCTATAATATGAAAACCCTCTTTGGTATTCAGATATTGAGGATGAAACCCTTCAATGTTTAGCAAGTGACTTCATTCAAAGATCATATTTGAGCAAGAATTGATAGATTCAAGTTTAAGTTATATTTCCAAGTAGTATGCAATAATTGGATAGCTTATTGAGGTGGTGTGTAGCTTAATCATTCATTTTAAGGGTAATGACTTAGTTGGGAGCTCTCTCATAGGAAAATGACCCCCTTTTAGGGTTTGAGATTGTAGTTTTTGGGATAATTTGAGGTTGATTTTGGTGTTTGATTATACATTATTTCAACTAATATTTTTATAATATTTTCCAACTATATATTTGGTTCAAAAATTTAGATTTTGAGATATTTTGTATGGTTGTACTTTTATTAATTTTTGCAAGTGTTTGTGGCAATTAAATATTAAATTTTGATCTAAAATAAGTGTTTCTAAAATCTTGAAATTTCTTATGGTTAGGGTCATATAAAAAATGAAAATTTGTATTTTCATTTTAAGGGTTTATCACAAATTCTATAATTGTATAAATTTGTACTACAAAAGACATTATAGTGGCATCCAAACCATCTTTTGGTCAGTTATGGGATTTGAATTGTCTATAATGGATTGTCAACCTAAGTTATTATCAAAGTAAGAATACATAGATCTTATCTAAGAGGTATGTGTTGGGTGAATATTTTGTCAACTAGCTAATTGGTGAGCAAAATAGGTCTCTTCAACCACAACATAGGGAGATTGGTTGGACAGATGTGCAATTTTACTACATCAATAGGGGACAAATCTCTCCTCTCATCAAGGGGAGGTTCCCTATGAATAAATAGAAGCTATATACTATAAATAAGCAAAAAATAACACTCAGGGGTAGGGTACATCATCCATCTCTCTTCTTTCAGAGATGATGTTAACCAACAAAGGAGAAAATCCTGGTGAAAACACTGAAGTCACTTCTCTTCTTTCAGAAGTGTTCTTGCAGGAAACAATAGGATTTTGTTTCAAGTAGGATAAGTAACTGGTAACATAGTACAAAGTAACCATCAATATAAGATGAACACAAAGTCTCCACCTTGACTACCCAAGAGTGAGATACAAAGAACAATGGGGGCACAAAGTCATCCCAAGGTCCTTTACACAGAAAGAAACTAAAAACACACACTGAAAACAATTATGTCAGCACAAAGTCTGAAAGTAACTAGTTTCAGGACACCTTCCTTATCACTTCCACTAGCTCTGCTTGTTAAACTGAATAAACAAGAACACATTCAGAAGACAGACATAAGAACAATCTCCTAAAATGATACAAGCTACATAGCACAAAGTCTGTGAATCACTTGCTTTCTCATTCAGATAAAATAATATGAAATACAATCTGAGCTCAAAGTCTTAGTATTCGCCTTTCAATTTGGGTAGAGTTTTGTTTCTATGGTCCAAAAGATCTCTCTTCAAATGATACAAGAGATTACATTATATAGAGGCCAAGGGAGGCTTGACACTTTGTCCCATGGAGCGACCCATGCTACACATTAATGCCTTAGACGCATTTTTGGTTTTGTCAAAGAGAGCCATGCTAGATCAGGGTGGTTTCCTTAATTATGGCATGTTGATTCATCTCCAAAATCTTCTCCTGAGCTAGAGTCACTCATTATATTACCTACTATCCACGCAGCTGCCCACTTTGTCTTTATGCCAAAGGGGATAAACAGGCTGCACTTTCAATGCTTACAGGTCTAAATACCTACTTGGTGGACTATTCCACCTATTAGAAATAACTTCTACTAATATTTCCCTTTTTGTCTCTTCTTCCTTTTGGCCCTAGCCTGAAGGTCTTTGAATGCATTCGGGTCCACCTTTTACGCTTGCAAAGATCAATCAGACACTTTATTACCACAAATTGGATGTCTGCGGGTCTTTAATCTTTTAAAGGTTAATGGCTTAGTAAGTCATCCTAAATTTGATGTTTGTGGGTGTATCATTCTCCTTAGAAACTCCTTTGTGTCTTTCTCGCTTGTTGTAGCCACTTCCCACTATGGCACAGATGAAGACATGTGGTGGCATCTGTGGCTTTGAAATAAGCTTACTAGAATAAGCTTTGAAACTTGTTAGAAGCTGGAAGCATGGATGTGGACACTCGATAGCTTTTGCTACATTGAAATTGGTAGAGACTGTGTCTCAACTTGTGACACTTGGAAAATTTCATTGCACTTTGAGGCTTGACCCTTCTCAAAGGGAACTTGCCCTTTGGGGTCTTGAACAAGGTCCATTTCTGAGTGTTGAGTGTCCCTCGCAAGGGTACCTACCCTTTTGGATCATCCAGGTGGCCTTCAGACTTCAATTTCTTTAGAGGACTATCATCCCTTTATTTCCTTCAGATAAAATGTCTGAAGGGATTCCTTCAGACAATTTGTCTGAAGGAAATCTTTCTTTGACTCTACATCTTTGCATTGGGAGTGTTCCATCTTTGACACGTGGCACCTTTCACTACTTTTAACAAGTGGCATGTGGCATCTTCTATCAAAACAAGCAAGGACATGTGGAAGTATTCACCTAATTCATAGGAGCTCTTAGAAACCTTTGAGAATATGGCAGAAGAAGACACGAGGTGGCTTTTGCTGAACTCTAGAAATACTCACAAAAATAGTTGGGGCTCCTTTCTGGCAATCACACAGATGATGACACTTGTCGGCTTCTACTGATTCTCACCAAGGACACATGGTATCTTATGTTGCATCATATTGAAACCTTCCACCATCGACACTTGGCACTTTCCACTCTTGGGATTTTATTTTGTGTGCTCCTTTCCTTGACTGAGGCTACCTTTGAACCCTCGTGAACTCATTGAACCTATAAATTGTTCAAGGTTCAATGGTTCGGTCAATTCATTCTTTTGATTTAGCCAAGTCTCTTTGATATCTTTAAACCAAGCGCATTGAACCATTTTAATGTTGAACCCATTGAACTAATGAACTAGAATGGTTCAAGGTTCAATGGTTCAATGTTTCAAGCCTTTGAAACTCGTTAAGTGCTCAGAGCTATGGAACTTTGAAACAATTGAACTTTGAATCTTTGGCAAATGTGCATAGCTCTTGGCGATGATGTTGAACCTTTAAACCCATTGAACCCGTTGAACTAAAATGGTTCAAGGTTAAATGGTTGAATGGTTCAATCCTTGCTTAGATTCTTGCCAACAGACATTTTTGATCAAACCAAGGTGCTGAAATAATCCTAAAAATGACTAAGTGTTGGAAACTGGTTCTTTTGATTGGACTGGCCTGCTGAAGCCTTTGACCCTATTGAACCTGCTAATCCCTTTACTGAAAAATCTTGGAAAAATGAGGAATTTGTAAGCTCAAAATATATTGTGAGAAGGGAAGAGAGAAATTTTGGTCTTTTGAACCAAAATAGTTCACATGTTTTCCCATAAATGAGAAGTCATTTTTTGGGGACAACAGCTGGCTCCAGTTAGGGAACTACCATCAGATGAAAACTCAAAATAGTTGAGGGGAGTAGAAACTAGAATCTCCAGTGCCTTGAAGTATGCCATTTGGCTATGGAGTAATGCCACCAAAAAATAAGGGCCCTAAAAATGAAAATAAAAACACAAAATATAAACAAAAGACTATACAAATATACATATGTATAGAGGAACTCATCCGATACTTCAAGAGTTGAAGTGCTTCAGATGTTTCCCATCATGAGGTAGAGAAAAGTGAGTGCCATCCTAATAATTTAACAAGAAACTATTTTCACCATTGAAATGATGAATATTAAAAGGGCCCCTCCACAGGGAATCAAACTTTCCATGCATCCCCTTTGGTTCTCTTCTTTTGTCCCATAACAAGACTTGATCTTTAATCTATAAATCATAGTTCTTTGCTTTCTGTTCAAAGAGCTTCTTCACTAGACCTTGATGGGCAGCAATCCAGTCTACCACCATAGTTATCTACTCATCTAGCTTAGTAAGACACATGATCCTCTTATCAAGGGTGCTTTCATACGTTTGATCCTCAATTGCCTTAGCCAATTTCAATGCTGGCAATTCCAAGGTGATTGGTATCTTAGCATTGAGACCATAAAGTTGGAAAGGAGACATACCAATTGCTCTCTTTGGTGTAATTCTATTTGCCCATAGGGCATCAACCAATGTTTTATGCCATGTCCTTTGGTTGTCATCTACTAGCTTCTTGATGATAGTCACCAGGTTCTTATTGCTTGATTCAGCCTATCCAATCCCTTGTGGAAAGTAATTAAAAGAGTGGGAGAGTGTAATTCCATAGTAGAAATAGAATTGAGTAATCCCTTGAAAAGTGAAACAAGCTACATTGTCAGTGACAATCTTGGTTGGGACCCCAAACTTGGAGATGATGTTCTCTTTGAGGAAATTGCATACTACTTTTAAAGTAGCATGTTTGGTTGGAACAGCTTCCACCCATTTGGTGAAGTAATCTATTGCTGTGAGGACATAATCATGTCCATCACTTGAAAATGGGTTTACAGCTCCAATAAAATCAATTTCCCATTGCTATAACAGCTCCTCTATGACCACTAGCTTGAGAGGCAGGATAACTAACTTGGGTCTTCCTATAAACTGTTGGCATAGTTCACATTCCCTAACCCATTTGTATGCATCCTGAAAGAAAGTTAGCTAGTAGTACCTAGCTTGTAGAATTTTATGGGTAGTCACAAGAGCATAAAAATGTCCCCCATAGGCCGAATTGTGGAAGGACTTCAGAAGTTGGCTTTGCTACTCCTTGTCCACACAGCAAAGGAAAACTCCATCAAGGCTCCTCTTGTATAGGCCATTGTCCCAGAGGACAAAATTTTCAGCTTTTAGCTTGATGGTTCTCCTTTCTTTATAAGATAGGTGAGCAAGACACTCACTATAAGTAAGGAAATGAGAAATAGTTAAATACCATTCATTCATGGTGGAGACAAAGAGGACTATTGGTGTGTCTTCCACCTCTGATTCTTCATGCTCTGTTCCTTCTAGCTTATTATCAGTAATTAATTGGCATAGCCCCTTTCCACGCACCAAATTTTTTGGCTTGATGACCAGATCAAACTCCTAGATCGCAACCCAATTATCTCTTTTTGTCCCAAACTCCTATTGAGTTAGTATGGATTTGACCATGGTGTCAGGAACCAAGGCAGTTGTGTGTGAATTCAAGATGTAGAAGTGGAAATGCTTCACTGCCTTCACCACTGCATAAGCATGATTCTCCATGTTTGATTACTTTAGCTCATGAGCTTTGAGAGGATAACTCATGAAGGAAATGGGGGATTCCATACCTTCTTTATTTTTTTGAACCAGAATTGCTGAAAGCATGTGTTTTGAAGCATAACTGTATATGGAGAACTCTTTGTTATAGTCTAGACAAACTAGAATTGGAGCATGGTCAATGGTAGTCTTGATATCCTTAAATGCCGACTTACCTTTTTCAGTCTAGATAAAGGTGGCTTTTCCCTTCATCATGTTTACAATGTGCCTAGTCTTCTTAGCAAATTTAGGGATGAACCTCCATAAGAAATTCACCTTTCCAAAGAAAGAGTGAACAACAGTCTTACTTGTGGGCAAGGTAAGCTCTTGGATAGACTTAACTCTGTCTAAGTCAATATTTATGCTTCCTTTGGACACAATGTGTTCGATGAGTTTCCCCTCTGTTACTCTAAAAATTGACTTCTTGGGGTTTAAGGAAATGCCATTTTGGCGGCAACATTCTAACACTTGTTGCAAATGGCACACATGATCTAGGTGATGCTTAGAGAAGACAGTCAAGTCATCAAGATAAACTATAATGAACTTACCCATTTCATCCTTAAAGGTAAGGTCCATTGCTCTTTGGAAGGTGGCGCCAACATTTATCAAGCCAAAAGGCATCCTTCTATATGCAAACATGCCCCAAGGTGTGGTGAAAGCAGTCTTATGTTGACCTCACCAAATTCAACCTGATTATATCCTAAGAAGCCATCTAGTATTGATAGCATCTCTGAGCCTATCACTATCTAAAGCGCTTGATCCATGATTGGCAAAAGATAATTATCCTTCAAGGATGCCTGATTTAAATTTCTAAAATCCACACAAAGGCAAATTTCACTATTCTTCTTCCTTATAGGCACTATGTTTGCAATCCATGTGGAATGATGGATTGGGAAAATGATCCTAGCATTTACATTTTTTATATCTCAGATAGAATAATACCTAATATTTTTGGATTATGCTATCTAGACTTTTGCCTATAAGGTGTCAAATCAGCCTTGAGAGGAATGTCATGTCGAATTTCATCAGGCCTAAGTGAATTTAGGTCATCATAGGAGTATGCTAAGACATCCATGTATTGGTTGAGCAAAGTGGTGAACTTGAACCTCTCCTTAGGAGTACATCATTTACCAATGTTAACCATCTTGGGATCTCCCTGGGTTCCCATATTTACTTGATCAAACTCTTGAGAGGAAATTGAATCCATTTGCTACTATTTTATGAATCTGTCATGCTTATCAAATAGCTTCTCAAAGGAAACCAAGCCTTTGGGAATCTTATTCCCTTTGATTTTTAAGAACTCCTCACCTACATCTGTATTTGATTCAGGGGCTGGTTCACACTTCTAAGGTTCACTGTCTTCAAAATGTAGCTATGCAAAGCTGTCTTTTTGCTCTAGGAAGGCAATGATTTGGTAATCATTGTTAAACACTTGCCAATGACTGGAATTATTAGGTACACTTGGTCTAAAGACTAGCTCAATCATGTACTTGTCTCCTTTGAAATCTGGGTGGGGGACCAAGAGAGTAGCTGAAACAGCCAGTGCATCTGCCCAATCATTAAATTTTCTAAGAATGGTAGAGATGTTGAAAGCATCAAAGCTTTTAATTTAGTCCCAGACTAGATTGCGGTAATGACATAATATTTTGTTCTTGGTTTGATACAAGTTCCTCACCTAATAAACCACTAGTTTAGAATCTCCTTTAGCATGAAGGAGCTTGATGCCTTTGTCTCAAGCAGCTCTCAATCCAAGCAACAGAGTCTTATATTCAGCTGTGTTATTAGTGTTGCTGAACTGCAAATTGTAGGATGATGGAGAAATATCTCCTTGAGGAGATATCAACACAACCCCAGCTCTTGAATTGGTAGAGTAGCTTCCATCAAATTCAAGAATCCATACCTCATTAGATACTAATTTTCCTTTGGATTCTTCTTCATTCAGAGGAGGAGATTCCTCCACACTTGCATTGCACTCTACCAATTCTTCTACTGTTCCAGCTGAAAGCATTATCAGGTTGTCATTTATAAGGGCTTCATCAAATGCCTCATGAACTTCATTCATAGATAGAAATTAGTTACCCATGCCTAAAGACTCAAACAAAATTTGAGCTTCAGGTGCTGAGGTCTGGGTAACCACGTATTTTGCTTCTTTCTTAGGGAGCAGCCTCTTCATAACACCTTTGACTAGAATCCTTGCCTCAGATAAGTCCATACTCAATTCACCACCTACATCCCTGTAGAAATTCTACCCAAGAAGGATGCCATATGATGCTAGGACATCAGCTACCAAGACAGTCATCTTGATTCTTTTGTCTAGGAATGTTGTAAATGCAAATTGGGCATCTTTAATTTATCCCAGTAGAGGTACTTGCTTGTTCTCCATGGACAAGCATCTATCAAAAGTCTTGGTCAGTGTGAGGTTAAGGGATTCAGCCACTTTAGCAGGCATGACATTGTCTAAAGCTCCAAAATCAATTATGCAATTGTTTAGCTGACGTCCATTTACTAGCAATGAGACATAAAAAGGTTCATTCCTACTAGGAGTAGTAGGAGGGGTAATGACAAGATTTTTCTAGGTGGGTGCATTCTTGGGGGGATCATGTGTCACTTTGGGAATTGTTTGTTCAATAAGGATGTTTTAGTTTTTAACACATTGAACTAATTTGTCTAATTGCTCAGGATGGGACTGCAGAAATTCAAATTCAGACATTTGAATTTTGGTTTTCTTTATATGGTCAATGATATCAAATGTTGGAAATGAACAAGGTACATAGGATGGGAGTTCATCCTTTTGAGTTTTGGGAGGGGGAGAACTGGACTATGAATTTGAAGTTGAAGGTACATAAATGTTTGGGTTTCTTACCTTTCTAGTAGTCACCGGGTCCTTTGGCTAAAAGGGCAGAGTGGTCCCATGCTTAGCAATTGAAACTATTGGTTGAGATTGCCCCTCTATCTTTTCTTTATCGGCTTGTTGAGCTGATTGATTCTTGGATCGAGTGAATATAGAATATGACCCATCAGCTACATTGCCTCCACTTCTAGGTTAATCTTGATAGTTTAGGAAACTAATATGGGAGTCGCCAGCTAATTCTTCTTCTTCCTCAGTGAAGAGATTAGCATCATCTTCAGGATTCAACTCAAGCTAGAATGAGAAATCTGATTCATCTTAAAGATATCCAATAGCTGAGTTGTTTGGAGGTGCTTTAAGGGCGAGGTTCCCCTATGGAGGAGGAAGGTAATTTTGTTGTCCTTGATTCTTGGTAGCATGGCCTTGGTAGGACTAATTAGGGAATGTCCTCCTTGTTACATCTCTATATGGAGCAGATGACATACCTTGTGCCATTTGATTTCTGAGAGCTAGCACTTCATTTTCCATCTTTTGCATCATTGGGTCAGTGGTCGTTGTAGATGAGTATTCAGAAGATGAAGAGGATTTACATTTATTAGGGTCCCTCCTTAAATTTCTAGCCAAGATAAGGTCATCTTCTACCTCAGTAGCCAAGTCTTGAGTAACAACAAGGTCTATATGTCTAGCCCGTATCAACAAGAAACTCACTTCAGGAAGCTGTGAGTTGATGAAAAAACACATGAGATTCTCAAGTGTCAGTTGGGTGACCATGGGAATCCTATGCCTCAGCTTTTTGAACTTGGAAATGAAGTCCCTCATAGGCTCATGGGGCTCCTTCTTCATCTATGTGAGCTAGACTAGCAAGGCATGTGCATCTTCTACAGGCTTGAACCTAGCTTCAAATTTGTCTTTCAGAGTGTCCCAATCAGTCACTGATCGAGCTTACAGATGGTAGAACCAGTCTATAACAATGCTTTATAGTGTCTCCACAAATAGCCTAACTGCTATGTCTTTAAATTCCACCCTTATTACACCATAGGCTATGTTGAAAGCTGCAATGTGTTCATCAAGATGAAATTTTCTATCACCAAAGAATCTAGGAAAATTCTTCCTTGAATTGAGTGGAAGCTCATGCAGCGATGGAGTTAAATTTAGTGGACTAAAAGAGTTACCCTAAGGGCCTTGAGCCATGATTTGATTATGTAAAAGTGGGATCACAAATCTGGGTGGAGAATGGATAGGTAAATCTCTACTAGCAGCGAAATAAGAAGCTCTACCTTGTGTTTGTGACTTGGTAGGGCTAGGAAGAAGACTCCTAGTTCATTGAAGGTGAGGTTGTAGAGGAAACATCTCAAAATTACTCTGCTGCACCAACTCAAAAGTAGGGTCAACAACACCTTGAGATTTTTGGCTTTAGGTATAACGTGGAGTTGCCAGATTGTGAAACAAAAATGGAAAAAGACTAGTCTTACTTAAATTTGAAGATTGAGGCTTCAAACTGCTTGTCCTTCCCCCAACAAAGTCACCAAAAATTGTTGGGTGAATATTTTGTCAACTAGATAACTGGTGAGAAAAATAGGTCTCTTCAACCACAGTATAGGGAGATTGGTTAGCCAGATGTATAGGTTTACTACATCAATAGGGGACAAATCTCTCCTCTCATCAAGGGGAGGTTCCCTATGAATACACAGGAGTTATATACTATAAATAAGTAGAAAATAACACTCAGGGGTAGGGTATGTCATCTACCTCTCTTATTTTAGAGATGATGTTAACCAATAAAGGAGAAAATCTTGGTGAAAAAACTGAAGTCACTTCTCTTCTTTTAGAATTGTTCTTGCAAGAAACAACATGATTTTCTTTCAAGTGGGATAAGTAACTAGTAACAGAGTACAAAGTAACTAGCAATCTAAGATGTAGCACAAAGTCTCCACCTTGACTGCCTAAGACTGAGATACGAAGCACAATGTGGGCACAAAGTCATCCCAAGATCCTTTACACAGAAAGAAACTAAAAACACACACTAAAAATAATTATGTCAGCACAAAGTCTGAAAGTAACTGGTTTCAGGACACCTTCCTTATCACTTCCACTAGCTCTGCTTGTTAAATTGAATAAACAAGAACACATTCAAAAGATAGACATAAGAACAATCTCCTAAAATGATACAAGCTATACAACACAAAGTTTGTGAATCACTTACTTTCTCATTCAGATAAAATAATATGAAATACAATTTGAGCTCAAAGTCTCAGTATTCTCCTTTCAATTTGGGTAGAGTTTTGCTTCTGTGGTCCAAAATATCTCTCTTCAAATTATATAATAGATTACATTATATAGAGGCCAAGGGAGGCTTGACACTTTATCCGATGGAGTGACCCATGCTGTGCATTAATGCCTTAGATGCATTTTTGGTTCTATCAGGGAGAGCCATGCTGGATCAGGATGGCTGCCTTAACTATGGTGTGTTGATTCATCTCCAACATCTTCTCTGGAGCTAGAGTCACTCTTTCTATTACCTGCTATCCATGCAGCTTCCCACTTTGTCTTTATACCAAAGGGGACAAACAGGCTATGCTTTCAATGCTTGTAGGTCCAAATACCTACCTGTTGGACTGTTCCACCTACTGGAAATAACTTCTGTTGATATTTTCCTTTTTGTCTCTTCTTACTTTTGGCCCTGGCCTTAAGGTCTTCGAATGCATTTGGGTCCACCTTCTATGCCTACAAAGATCAATCAGACACTTTATTACCACAAATTAGACATCTACAGGTCTTTAATATTTTGAAGGTTAATGACTTAGTCAATCGTCCTAAATTTGACATTTGCGGGCCTATCATTCTCCTTAGAAACTCCTTTGTGTCTTTCTCACTTGTTATGTCCGCTTCCCATTATGGCATAGGTGAAGACATGTGGCAGCATCTATGGCTTTGAAATAAGCTTACTAGAATAAGATTTGAAACTTGTTAGAAGCTGGAAGCGTGGATGCGGACACTTGGCAACTTTTGTTGGATTGAAATTGGTAGAGACTGTGTCTCGGCTTGTGACACTTGGTAGATTCTACTGCACTTTGAGGCTCAACCCTTCCTGAAGGGAACTTGCCCTTTGGGGTCTTGAACAGGGTCCATTTCTAAGTGTTGAGTGTCCCTCGCAAGGGTACCTACCATTTTGGATCATTCGGGTGGCCTTCGGGCTTCAATTTCTTTGGAGGACTATCATCCTTTTATTTCCTTCAAAAAAAATGTCTGAAGGGATTCCTTCAGACAATTTGTCTGAAGGAAATCTTTCCTTGACTCTGCATCTCTATGTTGGGAGTGCTCCATCTTTGACACGTGGCACCTTCCACTACTTTTAACAAGTGGCATGTGGCATCTTTCATTGGAATAGATGAGGACACATGGAAGTATCCACCTAATTCATAGGAGACCTTAGAAACCTTTAAGAGTTTGGCAAAATAAGACACATGGTGGCTTCTACCAAACTCTAGAAATACTTACAGAAATAATTGGGGCTCCTTTTTGGCAATCACGTGAATGATGACACTTGTCAGCTTCTATTGATTCTCACCAAAGACATGTGGCATCTTACGTTGCATCATATTGAAACCTTCTACCATTGACACTTGGTGCTTTCTGCTCTCAGGATTTTCTTTTGTGCGCTCCTTTCCTTGATTGAGGCTGCCTTTGAACCTTTGAACTTGTGAACTCATTGAACCTATGAAGCGATTCAAGGTTCAACGATTCAGTCAGTTCATTCTTTTGATTTAGCTGAGTCTCTTTGATATCTTTGAACCAAGAACATTGAACCATTTGAATGTTGAACCCATTAAACTGATGAACCAGAATGGTTCAAGGTTCAATGGTTCAACAGTTCAAGATTTTGAAACTCGTTAAGTTCTCAGAGCCGTGGAACTTTGAAATGGTTAAACTTTGAATCTTTGGCAAATGTGCTTAGCTCTTGGCGATGATGTTGAACCTTTGAACCCATTGAACCCATTGAACCAAAATGGTTCAAGGTTCAATGGTTCAATGGTTCAATCCTTGCTTAGATGCTTGCCGATGGACATTTTTGATCAAACCAAGGCGTTGAACTAATCCTAAAAATGACCTAAGTGTTGGAAACTGGTTCTTTTGATTAGACTTGCCTGAAGAAACCTTTGACCCTGTTGAACCTGCTAATCCCTTTACTGAAAAAGCTTGGAAAAATGAGGAATTTGTAAGCTTAGAATAAATTTTGAGAAGGGAAGAGAGAAATTTTGGTCTTTTGAACCAAAATAGTTCACATGTTGTCCCAAAAATGAGAAGTCATTTTTTGTGGACAATAGTATGGATGCAAATATAGAAAGAATAACAAAAATCTAAGGACCATCTTGAAGAAATCAACATAAAATCAAGACAAGAATTACAAATGAAAAACCAAGATATTAATAATCAAACTGTGAAGTAGTTCTCTATTGGCTATAAAGCCCTAGATTTATTTTAGAGAATGCAAAAGAATGATCATATTCAAGATGCATGGTTGGAAGAGTAGTGTGATATATATGTGGTCAAACTTTTTGATTTTGATGAATATGATAAGAAGTCTGATATATACACATTTTATAATACCTTTGGAAAATTATTCGAGGTATATATAGAAAATAGAAATAAAATTTTTGAAGAAGAAAGATGGAAATCCAAAACTTCAAAAGGATCTCAAAGAAGAAATCAAGAAGCAAGAGAATTCAGATCTAAAGGAAGTTAATGAGAATCCCATAAAAGAATCCACCATATAAGTAGAAAGTGAAAGTTCTTCAATAGAAATAGTTCTAGAATTTCTTATCAATATTTCAAGAATTGCAAGGATGGTTGGGTCAAGGAAAACCACTCAAAGGATCATATTCATAAATCATAAAAAAGAAAATCATGTTTCAAATTTTTAGTTTCATAATATGCCATTTCAAATTTCTTGTCATCATGGATAGCAAACTAAGATAGATAAAAGAATAAAGATAAACCCTTTGGTTCAAATTGAATTTTGCATAATGGGATTTAATCTAGGTGATTTTTTATGGTATAAAAAGGATAAAGGCTTTAATTTGATGGCAACTGATGGCTTCACCATTCCATGTGCTAAGAGGCGTCAACAAAATGAAACCTACTACATTGTAGCAGATCTTAGTCTTGAAATGAAACCAACTACATTATCAACAAGTAAGGAGGATGAATCGTATTCATTATCCATTTGGGATATATCACACTATGTTCTTTGACAAGAGCTATATCATTTGATAGGTACAGGGTCTAAACTCTATGAGCACTACAACATGACTCGTCACTCTGGCATAATGGTACTTGAGCATAGGAAGTTGCAATTACTTGAGGGTAAGTTTTTTTTGGAAGGGCAAGCTTTAATGCCCCATTTTATAGATTAAAATAAATAATAATATTATTTAAGTTGGGTCTAGTGAATTTTAATCTTTTGGAAAATTTAATAATAATATTATTATTAAAGTAAAAAGTATTCTTAAATAATTAAAATAGAAATAATAATATTACTAAGTTAGCCAAAAGTAACTTATTGTCAATAAATTATGTTTTATTATTAAAATATAGTAAGTTTGGAGTTAGATTGAAAAAGGTGTAAAATAAGATGGAGGGGTTCATTTGAAGGATCATCATTAATCTATTATTTGATATTTTATAAGTTTGAGCAACTTGCTTATGATTTCAGCAAAAGAGGACAAAAATCCTCTTTGGTATTTGAATATTAAGGATGAAACCCTTTAATGTTAATCGAGTGAATTCATTCAGAGGTCATATTTGAGTGAGAATTGACAAATTTAAAGTCTAAGTCATGTTTTTAAGTGGAGCACAGTAGTTAGATAACTTATTTAGGTGGTGTGTAGCTATAACTAGCGCTTGCAAGGGAAACAACTCAATTAGGAGCTCTCTCCTAGGAAAATGACCCCTTTGAGAGTTTTAGATTACAGCTTTTGAGGGAATTTGAAGTTGATTTTGGTTTTTGATCATACATTTCTTCAGCTAGTATTTTTATAATATTTTCTAGCTATATATTTGGTTCAAAATTCAAATTTTTAGATATTTTGTATGGTTATACTTCTCTTAATTTTTGAAAGGGTTTGTGACAATTAAATATTAAATTTTGATCTAAAATAAGTGTTTCTAGAATTCTAATTTTTTTTCTCGTTAGGGTTCAATAAAAAATCAGAATTTGCATTTTCATTTTAAGGGTTTATCACAAATTCCAGAATTATATAAATATGTCCTAAAAGGGACATTACATCTTATATCATGGTTTTTATTGATGGTCATTTGTTATTATTCATGTTTAATTTAGTAAAAATTAATACTATCATGTAGCAAATTTTGTTTTTATCCTATAACAAGTGTAGGACATATTGTAACAACTATTATAGGGCATCGTGTAGAAAACTCATCTAGTTTGTTGTAAACTATTTTGAAAAGTTACTATGGATTAAATATGACATTATATAAAACCTTAAATAAGAGTTTTTTGCCACATTTAACACATAAATGAGTTGTATATCATATAATATGGTCATTTTAAAATGAAAATAACACTTAAAAGTTAATGTTGTAACCACACACATTAGAATTACACCATCCCTATGCCTAAAAATCATGAGAAATGACCAATATTATATTTTATGAATTCCCACCATTGAGAGGAAGCTAACCTGATGGGCACTAAACACTGACATATTCATATATAGAAATGTATATAACATATACATACTAAATCAATTTATTTTTTTAATTTTTCCAACATGTTGATTGTTGACGAGTGTCATTTAACTCTTCATTTAATCAATGTTCAATTGATGTCTTATCAACCAGGGCTGGTGTCCAAAGCTGTCTACAGTAAGGTATAGGATGGTAGATATATAAGTCTACTTATGGGGGTGTTTGATTGTCCTATTCTAACTTTGACTAAAGAAAGAAATGTGTCCTAAACTACTTGATTCACTCGTTTGCTGAAAAGGAAAAAATGTAACTATTTAATCAAATCAATCCACTCTTTTGCTTGAAATTAAAATCACACTCCTATTTATGATTCATGGAAAGTAAAATCACACTCTTAACTTAAAAATGAAATTTGCTTCACTCGTTTGTTGTAAAAGAAAACACACTTTGATTAGAAAGGAAATGACTTTGGAATAAGGAAATGCCTTTTAAATTGTGAATTTGTTTTGATATTTTTATGAATAGATGTCAAAATTAACAATATTCTAATTAGTTATAACAAAGAGTTAGTAGAACATAACATAAGTATCATACACAATTCCTGGTTCTAAGGAGAGTGGGCCCTTGCTCCTCTCAGACTCAGGAACAAAGATTAATCAATGCTGGAAACTGAAGTGATAATTCATAAAACTAAAATAATTACAATCTAGCTAAAACCTATAATATACTTGTATAAATCTTTCCTCTATTCTCTAATATCTATTATTTTTTAATAACAAAAGTCTTACCTTTTATACTAATATAATTAACTCAAAATAGGATGTAAAGAAATAGGATTCCTTAGTCGATCCATTCATCCAAAGATAGGAGTTTGGATTTCCAAGAGATCTAATTATTTTGATGAAATAGATATACTATATTATAATAGTCCTAAGATCCAAATATATACAACTTTATCAAAAGCAAATTATACAAAAAAAAGGCAGGTATTTTCCTCATTTGACTCCAGCTAGAATGATTCTCTCTCATCTTATCTGGCTACCAGCTTCCTCATTTGTAGCTTCATCCTTACAAAATCCATGGAATTGACCCTATAGAGTCAGTAGGAATGAGCCTATGGAGTTCATATAAATAATCCTATGGAGTCTATAGAAAAAGTCCTATAGATTTTGTAGAAACAACCCTATAGAGTATGTAGAAACAAGCCTACAGAGTCCATAGAAACAAGCCTGCAGAGTCGGTAGAAGCAAGCCTGCGGAGTCTATAGTTTTGATACATGGAGATCAAAATTTAACATTCACTATACATCACTTGTGTCTTCTTCTTTAGCATTCTTCACAACAAAAATCACTAAAACATGCTATGTATTAGATGTTAATGACAAAGTAAAGGTTTAGTCTTTAGTTCAACATAAAAAAGACAAATATTTAATTTTCATGTAATAACTGTCTAAAAATCTATGATTTACATAAGATAATATCCTTAGAGAGATGAATTGAGGGAAATAACATGCCAATAATGAGTCATATTCTAAGCTCATCATCTCCCCTAAGCTTTACCTTTTGCAAGTCCCATTACAAACATTCATCGGCATTCATAGCTCTGGCATCTACTTTCCAAAATCTGACTCAAATCATATTCATATGTTATATGCTTGTCTGAAT